>OY293310.1:29203586-29744052 GCA_958502075.1 Orchestes rusci | reverse complement strand
TTTTTTGGTAGTACGAGTGTCGGAAATATACTACACTTGAATATTATCAGGAAACCACACATAAAAATATTTTTTTTTATCAAAAACCGCAGTGCAGCCTGATAGCCCAGCCATTAACCTAATCACTTGTAGATATGCTTTCATAAACAAAGTACTTAAAAATTTGAATTTGTGTGTTGTATATCAAATAACTAGTTTTCAACTCAATCCAAAACACGACTTCATCCTATATAGAGGTTAAGCTCCATTACCCACTCAGCAACCAGTAGTTCTAGTTAAAACCACCAAATCATAGAGCCGTTGTTTCCCAAATGGCCCTGCTTTGCATATATGTTATGGAGTTTCACAAACTTTGCCTATTCTCCCGACTAGTTTCTAATTGCTGTTATTTAGACGGGATCTGCGGTTTTTACTGCTTCAACATCCATTTATCTCCATGATCCTTGGATTTTTCAGTTCGACTCTCTCAATCAACCCTTGGCGCCTTCCCGTCGGTGTCTGGAACACGCCCGGAATTCCTTCGGATTATGCACTGCTTCCCGGGACATTTAATTATGCTTGGAGACGGATATTTAATAAGGGGGAATTGGGATATTATGCATTTGTGGACGTTTCAAATCTTCACTTTTGAATTCGTGCTGCCATCACTTGAAAGACGTTTATTAAATTTTTCACTTGATGGGTTTATTGAAGTCGGGATTTCGTGCCAGAGTATAATTTCATGTGTGACCGTCATATTTGACGTTTATTGGAATTCATACAGCTCTACAATTTTCGGATAATTCTCAATGTCTAGGCTAGGGAATTTTGGATTTGTATGCAGAACCAGACAAACCGATCAATCATTGCAGACCTAAAATTTTCCTAATTCATCCCTGTGAAATACAGCAAGTACAAGTGTAAGGTGTATGTAACAGACGTATTATAGCCGGAACAATTGCTTTCAGTCATTTGAGCTGAAGCCCTTTGTGCGGATTCTCGACGCTCGTGTGATATCGAATGGATGACACTCTCATGTTTCACATTCGATAAATTAAATTGTTGCATTTTAGTTGATTTTATACATCAACAATGCAGGTATGCAGATAACGATTATAGCCGGTAAAATCAAAAATGTTTTCAAAGCGGCGATGTCGAAATAGCACATACCAGAAGAACAGGTTCTATCGACAGGTTGTACGTTTGTGTTGGTTCGTCATTTCAACAACCAGAATTGTGCTCTGAATTAAATATGAGTGTTCTGGGAAATTGTTTATTTGATTTTGTCGAGTGATAATGAAAATATGCAATTTATTAACCAAACTATTGTTTCCAGTATAGATTGATTTTTTATAGACCCATTAACGTGAAACATGTTCTTTGACGGCAATTAAGATCACAAATGATTTCCCTGAACTGAATAATAATTTCGGACCCGATCAAGTGTGAAAAATGACGGTTATTAAGAATAATTTCACATCTATAACTCATAAGTATTTACTGTTTCTCAGAATATAGTGATAATGTTGCACTATGATACTATAAATACTGGATTCAAAGGGACATTCGATATATCTATATAACCATTCAAAAAATTTTTACCATCAGATCAAATTACGTTTTTATGTTTATAATTCATTGAGTAATAACTTTTCAATAAGCATTAAATAAACAGTCTGTGTTGATCTTCAGCTCCGCTGAAATATCCTCCATTATCAAAACAACATTGATTTAGGACTGCCGAAAAAAATTAAATTTCTGACGCAACGTATGAAGCAGCCTTCAATGCGTCATTAAATGCGCTGTGGAATGTTTGGTTCGTCTAAAAATACCGAATTGAGCGGGTCATGGTTTCTATCTAGGAATTTTATTCTTGTCAACAGAGGAATGTAAATATTATTTATATGTTATATAAAGTGCCAAATGTTTGAAGATGAAGTGTGACTCAGAGTGGGTTAATAACATACAAAAATACAAAAGTGATGTCAGCTTGGAAAAAATGAAAAAGCTCCTTGTACCTCTAAGATCAATGACTGAATAGTGGTTAACTCTTTAGTCTTCACAAAACTTCACAAAATTCTGTTTCTTCATCCTAGATGCAAAGTGGTTCCACTTCTTGATTCATTGACGCGTCACGACGAGGCAACACTATGACATCATACTCATATAATTACCCCCGCTTCTATTTTATTGACATTGATGGCAGTTGACGTACCTCAACGTTGCCAAATTGCAAATATCATTCTTTTTCTGGGCATTTGTGCTACCTCATATTTGTGTGGAAACATTTTCTACATTAAAAGAACTGTTTAAATTGATTTTAGAAAAAATTTAGAATTTGGTTTTAAATTTCTAGTGTGGGATGTTGACAATCATTTCAAGTAATTTTAACACTTTAAAAGTATTCTCAAAATGTTTAAAATCATTCTTTAAAATGTTTTACGAGTTTATAAATCGATAAAAATTATCCAACAAACCTTGTAGAAAGTCTTGAAGACTTTAAAAGTAGGTATCTGAAGTTCGATAAACATCTTTCAAACTTATTCAGGGTTTTTATCAATTTTTAAAGACTTTAAAACGGACTAAGACAGTTGAAGGGAGTATTCTAATTTTTGCAACAGTGGATTTTTCAGGCAATCTTCCATTAAAATACATGAAAAAACATACCAAGTGATTTGGAAAAATATTGAGGAAAATCGTCTTGAAAATATGTGACAAGATTTTGGTTAATATGCAACAATCACCCATAAAAAAAATCATTCCTCAAAAACTACAAAAGATAGGATTCTGATTTTTGTACCAGTGTATTTTTCAGGCAATCTTCCATCAAAATACATGAAAAAACATACCAAGTGATTTGGAAAAATATTGAGGAAAATCGTCTTGAAAATATGTGACAAGATTTTGGTTAATAGGCATCAATCACCCTTAAAAAAATTCATAACTTGAAAACTATAAGAGATAGGATTCTGATTTTTGTACCAGTGTATTTTTCAGGCAATCTTCCATTAAAATACATGAAAAAACATACCAAGTGATTTGGAAAAATATTGAGGAAAATCGTCTTGAAAATATGTGACAAGATTTTGGTTAATAGGCATCAATCACCCTTAAAAAAATTCATAACTTGAAAACTATAAGAGATAGGATTCTGATTTTTGTACCAGTGTATTTTTCAGGCAATCTTCCATTAAAATACATGAAAAAACATACCAAGTGATTTGGAAAAATATTGAGGAAAATCGTCTTAATAAAATATGTGACAAGATTTTGGTTAATATGCAACAATCACCCATAAAAAAAATCATTACTCAAAAACTACAAAAGATAGGATTCTGATTTTTGTACCAGTGTATTTTTCAGGCAATCTTCCATTAAAATACATGAAAAAACATACCAAGTGATTTGGAAAAATATTGAGGAAAATCGTCTTAATAAAATATGTGACAAGATTTTGGTTAATATGCAACAATCACCCATAAAAAAAATCATTACTCAAAAACTACAAAAGATAGGATTCTGATTTTTGTACCAGTGTATTTTTCAGGCAATCTTCCATTAAAATACATCAAAAAACATACCAAGTGATTTGGAAAAATATTGAGGAAAATCGTGTTAATAAAATATGTGACAAGATTTTGGTTAATATGCAACAATCACCCATAAAAAAAATCATTACTCAAAAACTACAAAAGATAGGATTCTGATTTCTGTATGTCCTAAAAAAACGTATTTGAAAAGTAGAATAAGTAATACATTGCACAGAAAATATAAAAAAATTATGAACAAGTGTATAAAATACCAGAAAAATTATAAAACGAATGACATAACGGTAAGAAAAGTCACAAAAACGTTTGAAAATATTAATATCATCAATTAAAAGCAATATAAAAATTTAGAGCTTCAAATAATGAGTGACACATGGTTTTGAAGCACCAATCATATTCCATGCCGCGTGCGTCCAATGTTGCCATATCAAATGTTCCGTTGTCAGTCTCATCATTATTGTTTCTGCATCAGTACCACCGAAACTTCAACCCATGCTTTCGTAGTACTACCATCTTATTTCAGCTTCCCCTAACCAATAATTATGTTTGAAGACGTCTTTCAGTTTTACGGTGAACAGACCTTTATCCATAAAACGTAAATGAAATGGCCGATTATATTGTTATAGGCACAATATTATTGACTGATTCATCAGTTTGTATAGCCTATCCTTCCAATAAATCAAATCCAATCAGGGCGGGGTCGATCGCAGTAATAATTAGCCACGAACCATAATCACTATTATCTATTCGGAAGTGTGTAATGAGAATTCGAGATTTATTGTGTAATCCATGTTGCATGTTGTTGTAATTGGATTTTTGGATTGGATTTGGCGCCAAACGTGGGGCTCAATTGTTCAAAACCTCAGGTATTATACCTACATTCAAAATTAATGACGGTCAAAACAATCCATAACAGGTTTCAATTCGAACAGGTAATCCGATTCTTTCGCAATTCAATCATTGTGACAATCTGTCATCAAATATGGCCGATCTTATCATGTTATCGCGCAGTGCAAATTTAAAATATGATTTTCCACTCATTTATCTGCGGGGTGCGACTTCGTGGGCGATAAAGCGAATAAGCTCAAAGCCAAACTGCGGGATGTCGACTAATAAGTGCATTCACCTGAGCCGACAAAGGACCGCATTCCTTTGATGGTGAATTTGCTAGTCCGCCACTGGAAACCGTTTCTTCAGCGATCTTGAGTCAATCAGGGAGGGTAATTACGGATGCTGGGGTAGATTTGAAAGGGGAGCAGCTACTTGTTTGCAATTATTTAATGCCGCTACCCCCTTGAATTCTTTGTAATTATGCTACTATGCTTTGAACAAACCCAAAAATGTACTTTTTTTTTAGGTAAAAAACTGCTTCAACTTGTCGTATTGAGTCGCCAATACTACCAATTGGTGAGTAATATTGGAATCGAATTTAAGGATTCTTGAAAACTTTTTTTTTAAATGAAACAATGATTTTCAATGGAAATTGACGCTCCTTTACTGGTTCCGTACCAATCACATCACACCTTCGCCAAGTTTGAACAAACTATATTCTTCTATATGATTTTTGAAGACGTATGTCGATAATTTTTCCCAATAAAGACAGTACTTGTCGAAGGGAATTTTAAGGTTTTTCTTTTGGTACTACTCTCATTTTTGTATTTTTTTTAGTTCTGGAGATATCTGGCCGTACCAATCTCAATGCATATTTGTTGAATTTTGACAATTAAAACTCTTCCAGGATTTTTGTTTACATTTATCGATATTTTTTTGAGTTTCAATAGTGCTTTTAAATAGGAATTTTAGGCTCTATCGTTTGTTACTACTTCCATTTCCGTATCTTTTTTGGTTGCGGGTTGCGGAGATAAATGGCCGAACCAATCACGTTGTACATTTGTCAATTTTCGAAATACTGAACTTTTCCTGGATTTTTGAAAACTTTTTTGAAGATAGAATGGTGCTTTTTGAAGGGAATTTCACGCTCTTTCGTTTGGTACTACTTCTATTTCCGTATTTTTTTTGGTTCCGGAGATATCTGACCGTACCAATCACCTTGCACTTTTGTCAATTATCGACATATTAACTCTTCCAAGATTTTCGAAAACTTTTAAAAAGAGTTTTTTGAAATAAAATAGTGCTTTTCGAAGAGAATTTTGCGCTCTTTCGTTTGGTTCTACTCCCATTTCCCTTTATTTTTTGGTTCCGGAGATATCTAGCTGTATCAATCACAATGCACATTTGTTAAATATTGCAAACTCAAGTCTTCCAGGATCTTTTAAAACTTTTAATAATATTTGTTTAAGATAATATAGTGCCTTTAGAAGGGAATTTTACGTTCTTTCAATTGGTACCACTCCCATTTCCGTATCTCTTTTGGTTCCGGAGATATTTGGCCGTACCAATCACACCTTCGTCAATTTTCGACACACTAAATTCTTTCAAGATTTTTGAAGATCTTTATCAATATTTCAGAATTGTTTCTTGTGGATAATTAGATTGAAGCTGGTTCTTGGACTTGGACCCAATACCAAGAATCACCTTTTTAATAGGATTTTTACGCTCTTTCTTTTGGTACCACTCTCATTTCCGTATCTTTTTTGGTTCCGGAAATATCTGGGCGTACCAATCACAATGTTCATCTGTTGAATTTTGAAAAATCGTATTCTCTCATGATTTTTGAAAAAAAAAATATCATTATTTTCCAGATAATATAATGCTTCTAAAAGGGAATCTTACGCTCTTCCGTTCGGTACTACTGCTATCTCCATATCTCTTTTGGTTCCAGAGATATCTGGCCGTACCAATCACGTTGCTCAGAAGTGAAGTTGCCTTTAGAAGTGAATTTTACGCTTTTTGGATTGGTACCACTCCCATTTCCGTATCTCTTTTGGTTCCGGAGATATCTGGGCGTACCAATCACAATGCACATCTGATAAGTTTTGAAAAATCAAAATCTTTCATGATTTTTGAGAATTTTTTATCATTATTTTTTAGAGACAATATAGTGCTTTTAGAAGGGAATTTTACGCTCTTTCGTTTGGTTCTACTCTCATTTCCATGAATCTTTTGGTTCCGGAGATATCTGGCCGTACCAATCACATTGCTGATTTGTCAATTTTCGAAATACTAAATTATTTCATGATTCAAGAAGAATTTTATCAATATTTTTCTCAAGTAACCCAGTGCTCTCTAAAGGGAATTTTACGGTCTTTCTTTTGGTTCTTCTCTCATTTCCGGAGATATTTGGCCGTACCAATCACATTGCACATTTCTGGTCAAGTTTGCGCAAACTAAATTTTTAATTTTGAAAACTGTTATTAATATTTTGTCAAGTCAGACAGTGCTTCTAAAGGGAAATTTTACTATCTTTTCTCTGGTACTACTCCTATTTCCGTATCTTTTTTGGTTTCGAAGATTTTTAGACGTACCAATTTGTCAAATCTGGACAAACTGAATTCTTTCAAGATGTTTGAGGACATATTTTTCTCTAATAACTCAGTGCTTTTTTTAAAAGGAATTTCATTTTACGCTCTTTCTTTTAGTACCACTCTCATTTCCGTATCTTTTCTGGTTCTGAAGATATTTGTCCGTACCAATCACATTGCCCCTTTGCCGAATTTTGTTAAACTAAATTCTTCCAGGATTTTTGAAAACTCCCATTAACAATTTCTCCAAATAAGGCAGTACCAAAAACATAGCACCTTTGATGAACTTAATTCTTTCTGATTTTTTGAAGACTTTTATCAAAAACTTTCACAAATAAGACAGTATCATCTGAAGGGAATGTTATGCTCTTTCTTTTGGTACTATTCGTATTTCTGTATTTTATTTGGTTCCGCAGATATTTGGCGGTACCAACCACATTGCATTATTGCCAAGTTTGGTGACACTAAATTTTTCCAGAATTTTTGAGGACTTTTACAGTTTTTTCTGTCAAGACAGTACTTTTCAAAGGAAATTTTACGGCCTTTTGGTACTACTCCCGTTTCCGTATCTTTTTTGGCTCTAAAGATATTTGGCCGTACCAATCAGACTGCACCTTTGCCAAGTTTGGTTAAACTAAATTCTTCGAAGATTTTTGAAGACTTTCGATTTTTTCTACCATTTAAAGGAAATTGTATGCTTTTTTTTGCTTCTATATAGTCCTATTCCCGTATCTTTTTTGATTCCGGAAATATTTGGTTGTACCAATCACAATGCATCTTTGACAATTTTGGACAAACTAAATTATTCTAGAATTTTCGAAGATATACGCATCAATATATTTTTCAAATAAAACGTTGGTTCGAAGGAAATTTGATGTACCTTCATTTGATACGACTACAATTTGTGAAACTCATTTGGTTTCAGAGATATTTGGAGGTACTCATCCTAATTAAACCAAATTTGGGCAAACTAAAAAAAAATATTAATTTGTACTACATATTCAATTTCCACAGTAATCAACCAGAAATTGAAATAAATGATTCCACAATATAAATCCATTACCAAACAAGGGCAACTAAAAAAATGTTGTCTATATTCTCGCAAATCCCACAATACAATTCTTCAAAAATCCACTAATCTACCGCAACCAACAAATAACATAATGAATCATCATCAGACATGATTAATGAAGCGAAAGGAAAAAGTGATTAATCTGTCTCTCCTTTATTGTGCCAAATTGTGATTGATTCCAGCACACAGCCAGGTATTTATTTTTTATTTATCATAACATATTTCAACCCTCATAATACTCCAAATGTACCGCGTCCTTACCCCAGTTTGAACAGTGTTTACAACGTGTTTCCTTCGGGAAAACTACCACATAAACTGGGTAATAATTCGAATCTCTATATGACAAGAGCCATTAATTACGACTGTAGTACTCTTTGCTGTCGGAAACTGAGTTACAGCAGACTATTATCGTTACAGTTGCTATTTTACTGGATAACATTGAGTCAATTGCTCTAATCGAAAAAGCCAAGTCCTTTTCATCATTAAAGTACGATATTGACTAACAATACATTGTGTCGTCTCGTAGGCGTGCAAGATCTCTATTTGGTCAGCAGGCACAAGGTCGAGGCTCCGATCCCAATAACTTGAATTAATGCACTTTGATGTGTGGGTGGGCTTTGCATGGCCTAGACATTGGTTGCGTTTACCTACTTTGATTTGTGATTCATTTCACCACTACTTTTTAGTTGGTGGTGTATAACAAAGAAATTTGGCACAATTTGGCAACATCAACGTCCTGCACATATTGTTCTATAATCGCGCTACAAAGACAAAGGGTGACATATCCAAACAAACAAGAGCAACTGCGTCCGAGGTGCGGCGTTGCCGAAATGTAATGTTCTTATTTAAGGCGCAAATAATAATGACAGTTGGTATTTTTGATTTATTTTTTCGAAATAATAAGATTTATTATATAGAATGAAGTTGTGGATAACCATAATCCAGAAAACAGGTATATCATTAAAAGTGTTTCACTCTTCATAATTATTTTTTTTTGGACTATAGTTCCTAAAATGCCTAATTCCTGAATTTTCAGCAATTTCTGAACATTTTGGGAAATTGAGTATTTCAGGAAGGACTGAAGAAGTTAATAAAATCAGGACTGTATTTAGAGTTGTCGAGAAATGGGGAATTAATATTTTATTTAGTGTTTCTTCAGGAATTTAGAATTTGGAAATTCAAAAACTCCTGAATCTAGAATTCAGTACCTCTGTTGGATCAACTGACTGGTAATTCGAAAACCAAAAAATCCAGGATTCTAGAATATAAGAGATTTTGGAAATGAGGAAATGACGAATCGTTTTGTTTTCATAGGTATCAAGGAATTTGGTAGTTTGAGAAATTGTGCTGTTTAAAAATTTGGATTGTAACGTTTTGAAAGCTTTGGAAAATTGATAAATAATCAATGACTCTGTATTCGTTAAAATAGCGATTTTTTTTTTTTAATTGGAAAATTGAGGTACCTACAAAAAAAGGGATCACTGGGCATATACAGAGTGACCCATTTAAAAGCGGGCCACCCTCATAACTAGAGCATATTTAGAGGCTGAAAAATCCAGAAAACATATTAGCGATTTTTTTAGAGAAAATCCGACTACGCCACTGGATTTTTCATCCCCTGAAATGGAACTGTACCAAATTTCATGAAAAATTATTAAAAATTGAAGATTAATTTTATTATGCACCAAGAAGTAGGTATTTTACCTCGAAACTCTTGCGATAGCAAGTCTATCAGAAAAAAATAAATAAATATGAACATTTAAAAGATATTCTAATGTCAAAATACAATGAAAGCAGACAAACGAGACTGACAAAAAAAAATAGAAAAAAAAATACACACAGAAATAATATTTTCGAATTGAATATTTTTTCATGAAATTTGGTACAGACCCATTCCAGGGGATGAAAAATCCAGAGGCGTAGTCAGATTTTCTCTAAAAAAATCGCTAATATGTTTTCTGGACTTTTCTGCCTGTAAATATGCTCTAGTAGGGTTTGGTTTTGGAAAAAACTGGGAGACGTAAGGCCTCAAAATACACCTTTTCCCTCTCTACACTTCAAAAAAAAAAAAAATCGTTAAAATCGATCAATAAATTGAAAAGTTATGAGGGTGGCTCGCTTTCAAATGGGTCACTCTGTATTATTTAAAAAATGCAGGATAATGTCAAAATGTTACTTTGACGTTTCTACGTCACTGGGCGATTTTTTAATTGAAAAAAATGAATTTCTCTGGGTGAGGCCTCAATTTGGACAAAACAATAATTTTGTATTTTATCGGAGATTTTTTTCTTTCGTCATTGCATACACGCCACTGGCCAATTTACGGACAAAATAAGGGGTCACTGGGCATATATTATTTGAAAAAATGCAGGATACTGTCAAAATTTCACTTTGATGTTTCTACCACACTGGACGATTTTTCAATTATAAATAACAATTTTTCTAAATAAGTCATCTATTCAAACCAAGCTCTACTGGTGCGAATTTGTTGGATTTCTTGGACTTCTTTCGTCGTTTAATTTTATCGAAATATTTGGACTTTTTCGTCTACCAGTGGCGCAATTTTCAAAAATTCCCCATCATTGAATAGGAAATGATTTTTTTTATAATGTGCCGTTTGGTTGATCTTATTAAAAGAAACTGGATACACATTGTCAAAATTTCACTTGGCTGGACGATTTTCACTTATAATCTCCCTAGAGCTCGAATTATTTCCGGATTTTTAATTCGAGCTCGCGGGAGATTCGGCAAGAAAATTTCATGCCAAAACTTTTTGAGAAGATTCAATAGTAGCGGCTGGATGTAGCTCCCATGCACCAACCACAGTGTGGGATTGTTAGGGAGAGTGGGGACGGCAACACTGTAATCATATGGGAGCTACATTCAGATGCAAAGCCAGGGAGATTTCCACTTATTAATCTTTCAGTCACGTGATTATGGATAGGGTGATTTCCGATAAAATTAGGTCGTTGCCATAGCAACATGTTAAAATGCAAGCCTATGATTGGTTAGAATTGACTGGTAGGAAATTTTCCAAAAAAATTCTTCTTTATTGAACAGGAAATCAAAAGTCCGACAAAATGTGGGGTTACTTTATATGTTGTTTGAAAAGATGCAGGATATTGTCAACATTTTACTTGCCTGTTTCTACGGCACTGAACAATTTTCCAAATAAAAATAAAAATAAAAATGTCTGCACCGTGAGTCGTTTATTCGCTGAAGGAATTTCAAGAAATTCAGGCACTTGAGAATTTAGTATTTAGGATATTCGAGACATCATAGGAATCAAGGTATTGAGTATTTTAGGGATTCAGAAAACTAAATATTTTATTGGGATATGGAATTCAGTATTTCAAAATATTTTGGGAAATTGAGAATGAGTGAAAAAAATGAAAAATTCGACTTTTGTCGAACAATCGAATATTTTACGAGGAGACCTTCAGAGATAAAAAAACACAAAAAATCAAAAGTTATGGAATTTTTGTAAAATTGCAAAAATCGTTTATTATCATATCCTAAAGAAATCTTGAGATTTTGACAATTTTTCAATGTTTTTGCACCTACCAAAGCTTATAACTTTTTGAGTTTTTGAGATATTGAGATGAAATCTGAGCCATTTTGTTCGCAAAACATGTAACTTTCTCATGTTTTTTTTTGGATTGTCAAAACAAATCCTTCTTATAGAAATTCAGGAGCAAACTTTTTTCTGATTTGTTTTGATTTTTTATCTCTGAAGGTATCCTCGTAATCCAAAATATTCGATTTTTCGACAAAAGTCGAATTTTTCATTTTTTCCACATATATGATCAAATTCGCTCCTGAATTTCCTTAAGGAGGATTTTTTTGACAAGCCAAAAAAAATTGAGAAAGTTACATGTTTTGCGAACAAAATGGCTCAGATTCCATCTCGATATCTCAAAAAATCAAAAAGTTATAAGCCTTGGTAGGTGCAAAAACATGGAAAAATTGTCAAAATCTGAAGATTTCTTTAGGATATGATAATACACGATTTTTGCAACTTTACAGATTTCAGGGAATAAAAAATTCAGTATTCGAAAAGGCATTCAGGAATTCAATAATGTAAGGATCATGAAATTTAGGATCTTAGAAGCCTAGGAAATTGGCCACTTCTACATCCATTGATACATTTTCTTTTTGAAATTCAGGAATTAACGAATCTTGAGAATTAAGAAATTGAGTATATATCTGAAAACTTAGGAATTCGGGCATTTACACATCTATTTAGGAATCAAGATATTTCAAAAATAAAAATTTACGAATTAGGTTTTTAGGAATTAATAATTTTTTCTTTGAGATTCGCGGAACTGAAAATTTGACAAGGACGCATGCAATAACAATGATATGACGTGAATGACATAGACTCCCAAATCTATCAGGAAGGAACATACTTCCAAACACAATTATAGTCTTCCGCAATGAAAAAAAAAAACAAGTAATATCACCAATTCTGTTGATGTTTATGAAATCCGCTCCAAAACAAACGGTAATGTAATGACCCAGCAAAGTGGAACACAACCAACCCGAAACTCGTTTATCTCGAGGCTGATTAATTGACTCATCCAATTATCCATGCCAATGTGGCATTCAGGAAGTCAACCCTTGCCAATCCAGCGTCTGGATTTCACCCTCAATTGACAAATCTCAAACTGGATCGACACGTGTTGATTTTCAGCCTTTGGAACAGTAATTGATGAATTTGAGAAAACATGTTGCTGAGTTTAGCCGCAAATTACTACTTTAGATACAGACTGGTTTATTTGTGGATTACATGAAATTTCAAGATTACTTTAATTCAACAATAATTCCAGTTCAACGTTTGGCAGAGAACTGTCAACTGTCATAACAAGAGGCCATTTAATCTGTATCCAACAATACACATTACTCTCTCAATCACTGCTGACACCTTCTTGTCATCAGTACCTACGTTTATGTACAGATCTTTAGTACCCATTGTCTTGAAAAGGAATTTATAATTAGCCAGTTACAGGTCGTGTGGGAGGGGGTCCAGATTTGTAAGATGGCTTTATTTGTGCCTGACAGAGGAAACAATGTCGCATCCAGATTAACAACACCAGGAAGCTCATTGGATTTAATTAGAAACTTTGCGCCATTTAGCGTTAACTGGTCCGAAACATATTGGGACAAAGAGGATATTTGCAGCGGTTACACTTATTGTTGGAGTTTTCGAGTGGCGCTCACACTGGAGACTTATAAAAGTTGGATTATTAGTTTAGCCTAGATAGGCTTGTTAACAATGCAACATTTGCCAGAATAGTGTCCCAAAGCTCAATAATTGAGAAATGTTTTTCCACTTCGCCAAAACTTCAAGAATACTGACGTACAGTCTAGAGAGCTCTGACATCTACCGGCTTCGCCGGAAACTCCGAGAATAAAATTCACAGCGGTGACAATTCCTCCACTGGATGGACAAGTCGGACTTGTTCCGACCATAGATAAAATTAACTCTGACCATTTTGGCAAGGCTTTGTAAGCATAAATAACCTGTACTGTAGTATATAATATTCAAATACCAAAATAAACAAGAAGTACACAACAAATTACACCAACAAATCTTTCTAATTCCGCTCAACTCGTTTCAACAGCCATTCAATTAACCTGAGTAATTTCGTCTCACACTTGGACTCTGCGATAATTACTCAACGCCTCAATGTGCTGTGCTCGAATTAATTCCACGCCCTGACTTATTATATTTGCTAATACAGGGCGATATTAAAAATTGTGCAAACGAAACCGAATTGAATTAATTTGTCTAGCCCCAGCCATTTTGACACGTTGATAAGGAGAGATTTATTTGTCGTGTAAATACGACATCTTCGCTGTCTGTCGGTTATTTTGTTTGTCTTGACTTGGGCAAGAAAGTTTTCTTTTTGTGTGGGAGTTGATGAGTTTTAAGGTCATGGACATAGAATAGATTTTATTCTTGGATCATCAACAAAATCAATAATAATAATTTACATCCGGCAACGCTGGATCTATCGAACAGTGACAGATCACTCTGTCCGGGTGCGTTTCGATAACAGGACCATTAATTTCCTTTATTTTGTTATACAGGATTTTTTTTTAATATTGACTTCAAAGGACAAAAAAAGGTTATTGTCTTCACTTCTTTATTGTATAGACTGTGATAAACCCGAGCATTCTTACATTTAATAAACACTTGTTAGAATAGGTGGTAAATGAAGCGAAATGAGGGTGAAATTGTGTCGTGGAGCGGAAAACGTAATGTGAGCTGAAATTTATAAAAATGGAAAATTGCTCCAACGATGATCAGGTTGGAGGCTAAAAGAGATAAAATATATGACAAAGGGACTATGTATTAATGTTGTGTGGATACATAAAATATTATTGAAAAACCGGTCTGAAGGACATCGTCGTGGCTCATTGAGTGTAGTCATGGTGATCCATCCAATCTTTCTCTTTCTGGTTACTCAAAGAAAATTTGTGCCTTCTATCAGTTCAGTAATAATGCTTCACTGACCATTTCAGACAGACGATATATCGAAAACAATCCCACACAATATAGCTTGATAAGTATTGAAAAAAAACTTTTTGTACAACCTACACGTAAAGTTCACTTTTCAATGCATGCAAAGCAGGCGGAAAGTCGCTAATTTTGGCAGCCGGGCCTAAAAGTAGGTCGCTTAGCAACGGTTCCTTGGATCCCAACGCCTCTGAATATAATAACCACGTGACAGTCCAGCATACTAGAAGAAACTAATCACGTGACAATGAATCCGCACCACAAAAGAATACAGGAACACACCTATATTGTAACCATGATTGACAGTTGTCACTTGTCAGTTGTCTGACTTGTCAGCAGTGTAGTGCAGTGTATCGATTATTTATTTTTGATTTTCATAATTATTCTTTTGTAAATGATTACAAACTGGTTGTACAAAAAGAACTGTTTGCACCACGGAAGAAAGTTGATTTTGACTCGGCTAATACTGCCCTCGCTTCGCTCATGCTGCTACTTTTACCCTCGTCAAAATCATCTACTTTCCGCCCTTGATACAAAATGTACTATTGTTTTCACTGACACAGTCTTTTCAAGAAATTGGAATTTGTTCATTCTGGTCTGGTTTCATCTATCAGTAAATAATGTCTGTATTGGCAACATTGCCAACCAATGTTTATTTGAAGCATTAATAATATGTAATTTGCCTTGGATTCATCGAAGTACAGTGTTGCCATGATTTCATTTTAATATGGAGATCAACAGCAAAGTCAAGAAAAATCAACAGAGAATATCGTTTGAATCTTGAGTCATCCTCATATTAATGGCAGTTTTATCGCTTTTTAAATTTTCCATCTCGACACCCAACTAGGCATTGGCAACATTGCTTTCCAAGACTGTGCTTCTTATAACTTGTTTTGAAACTCTAATAGGATTCAGTGCAGTACACTGATGCCAAGAATCAGATTTCATTATACAACTTGAAATCAACAGTGAGGTTACCATTACCATTATTAACTGGTTTATACCTGAGAAATTTTCCTCAGCAATATTTATGGCAGATTTTTCAATTTCAACAATTCACATCACTCGAAGGCTATATCAGAAATCATGGTAATCTAGGCAACAGTGCCAACTGCTTCTTATAATCCTCGTTGTAGCGCTAACGACATATGACATAAATGACAACTGGCAGATTTGATGTGGTACACTGTTGTCAAGTTGTTGATAATTTTATTATAATATGTATTGTGGAAATCAACAGCAAGGTCAAGGAAATATTAAAGTGTTATCAGCAGAGAGTCTTACGAAGAAAACTTAATCAGATCATGATGATTTATTTAGAGCAAGTCTGAGGTAATGAATTTTTGAATCTAATGAACTACCCACGTCAATCTCCAGTTAGAAACAATGAATTTTAATTGTATATATCATTGACTTATTTAGAACAAGTCTGAAATAATGAATATTCAAATCTCCATTGTCGTTGTTACATTATTTTATTTATTGATGTAGTGAATTTTCGATTGTAATGAACCATTATTCATAGATTAAATTTAGTCAGAATTTTTTGTTTTATTTAAAGTAAGCTTAATGTAGTGTTGTTTGTTATGAACTATACCATTAATTAACTGACGTGAAATTCATTGTTTTATTGAATTTTTGATATCACATGATTCCATCGTTGTTTCAATGTTTTTATCTAGAAGACGCTTGGAATAGAGAATTTCCGATTCTAAAATGAAGTGTATCATGAATTAGTTATCACCAGACTTCATGGTTTTATTTGAAGTGAGCCTGGATTAATGGATTTTTGAATATAAGGATCATGGATTCATTGTCTTCAAGTCTCATTATTTTATTCGGAGTGAGCCTGATATGGATTTTTCATTGTAAGGAACTATATCATAAGTTCATTGTTTTATTTGCAGTTAGTCTGATGTAGTATTTTTTTTGTAATGAACTACATATATTATTATGTAATTCATTGTCGTAAAACTTCATTGCCTTATTTAAAGCGAACTTCAAGTAGGTAAGTTCCATTTCCATTTAGTTCCACTAAAGTTCCATTTAGCTTGAAGCATCAGATTTTCTATTTTGATTAATTCATTGTTGTCAAATTTCATTGTTTTATCGAAGGTGAGTCTGAAGTAATGAATCAGGTGAGGTTGCGGTGCCAATAATGTGATGCAAATATCATGGATTCATTGTCTTATTTAGAAAAAGTCTGACGTAGTGATTTTTCATTGTAATGAACTTACTGAATTCCTGATGTATTGCTTAAAGTAATGAATGTTTGAGTATAATGAATTCGTTGTCGTCAAGAGTTATTGTTTTATTTAGAGCAAGTCTGAAGTATTGGAATTTTATGAACTTATTATTGTTCATTTTCTCGTTAATCAATTTATTCTTGCATTAAAAATTATTTTTTACTTTATAGTTCGAAGCGTGTTTTTCAGTTTTTTTTTTGAGTTTATTTTTTTTAATAAATCAACTTTAAATAATGCAAGTTCAGGAAATGACAGCAATAATTAACCTTCTATATTATTGTAATATGTTCGGTGGTATTGGCAACATTGCTAACTAAAATTAAGCTTCTTATAACAACGACATATGACATAAATGACAGCTGTGTAGGATTCATAGTAGTACACTGTTGCCAATGCGCTAAAGATAAATCTCAAGTTTGGATATTCATGAGGACGTTTGAATCTTACGTCATGGTCATTCTTTATCGTTGATAATCTTAATGAATTAATTTACAACGTCTTTCAATTAAATCTTGTATCCAAATTTTATGACTTTTCGCCGTTATTATAATGATGATTCAATGATCAAACCTTGAACTTTGATATCACTCAATCTATTGATATTAATTCAACAAGGCTTTCACTTTTGAGGTGATGTCTCACTCAAAAACCTCAATTAATCATCCCAACAGCAATTATGAAGCATAAAAATAATTAACATCGCCCGAAAAGAGATCCTATCAAGATTACCAGGCCATTTTAAAAAGCCACATAAAATATTGTCGTATTTATTCTAGTATGACACGCAAAATTGCAATTGTACTATTGTAATAACAAAGCACTTGGAATATCTCTATGTAAGTGCATTTTGCCTTGACACACTCAGATAGAATCGTCGTTTTGTGGAATAAAATTGAGATTTGCTGTTTTGTAGATCTGTTGCAGAACAACGTGATCTTATATTAACACCCCCAATAATAGTACATTTTGTATCTAGGGCGGAAAATAGATGATTTTGACGAGGGTATAAGTAAGTAGCCGCACGAGCGAAGCGAGGGCAGATATTAGCCGAGTCAAAATCATCTTTCGTCCGTGGTGCAAACAGTGCTTTTTGGGCAACCAGTTTGTAATTATATTGAAAAAGAATAATTATAAAAATCAAATCAGACAACTGACAAGTGACAACTGTCAATCATTGTTACAATAGGTGTGTTTCCGTATTCTCTTGTGGTGCGGATTCATTGTCACCGAGATTGTCACGTGACTAGTTCCTTTTAGTATACGAAGGTTTGGAGACAGCATGTCATGCCAGACTGTCACGTGGTTATTAGATTTAGAGGCGTTGGGATCCAAGGAACCGTTGCTAAGCGACCTACTTTTGCGCCCACGGGCGCGAAAGTACTTTTAGGCCCGGCTGTGTAAGTTGTACAAAATAATACATTTTGTATCAAGGGCGGAAAGTAGATGATTTTGACGAGGGTATAAGTAGCAGCACGAGCGAAGCGAGGGCAGATATTAGCCGAGTCAAATTCATCTTTCGTCCGTGGTGCAAACAGTGCTTTTTGTACAACCAGTTTGTAATTATTCAAAAAAGAATAATTATAAAAATCAAAGATAAATAATCGATACACTGCACTACACTGCTGACAAGTCAGACAACTGACAAGTGACAACTGTCAATCATTGTTACACTAGGTGATTTTCCGTATTCTCTTGTGGTGCGGATTCATTGTCACGTGATTAGTTCCTTTTAGTATGCTAGACTGTCACGTGTATATTAGATTCAGAGGCGTTGGGATCCAAGGAACCGTTGCTAAGCGACCTACTTTTGCGCCCGCGGGTGCGAAAGTATTTTTAGGCACGGCTGCCAAAATTAGCGACTTTCCGTCTGCTTTGCATGCATTGAAAAGTGGACTTTACGTGTAGGTTGTAAAAAAAATAGAATAAACCCTCTCAGCCTAGGGCTTCAGAAAAACAAAACAAAAACTTGATCCCTTAATCCCCAACAATTTCAATATCCTAATCCGAATTGTCTCCTCCAAAAATTCAATTTATTTCCAACTAATCCCATTAAAGTTTCCCTGCTTCCATCAAAGCGGATTTTTTCCAGCTGAACAAAGTTATTCCAAACTTTCACTGTCAAGAAATTTCGTCTTACACGGAGCTCACGCTGAAAGGGGCGTCAGGTTTGTAATGAGCTTTCTGTTTTGATGAGTCTTTGGAGAAATTAATGTCTACTCTAGTAAACATAGTCTTGGGTAAACATGTTTACAAATTTCCGGCATTATGGAAATTTGTCTATTTGGAGTTTGGCGGACCCATTGTGTTTATAATTCCTGCAGATTGCATTGAGTCCGGTAAATGTTGAACGACAGACGAGCTTAACAAATAGACAAAAAACATTTTTGTTTATGGGTTTATACCCACTTATTTTAATTATTAGAGCTGGTTCACGTTCATCATTCGAATAGAGCCCGAAAACCAATGTTTTCCGAAGGTTGTCATACATTAATGCAAATGGATGTTATACGCAAAATGTTTTTGGTAAACAAGTAACAACATTGCGAAACAGGTTAAGGCCACATGCACATGAGCCCGAATTAATGCTTTTCATCTCATTCGGCTGTTACCAATGAGATTTGAAATTTTTTGCTTTTTACGCGGAAACTTTGTGACCATGCAAAAATGGAAAACATTGTTTATTTGTTCTGTAGGGGTTTTATGGTAATGATGACATGGAGCTATAAAGTGAGTATCCATCGATTTAGATGGTAAGAGTAAGAACCAATCCGAACAAGCAACAAGAATGTAGTAACTAGGGCATGTAATAACGTGGAGTGAAATATATATGTGTAGGTACCTATACATAACAGTTCTAGAACAACAAATAAATCCACCTACAGGATTGTGATTTTGTCTAAAATTTTCGTCGCCTTGTATATCGGTACCAATGTTTAAGTTGGCAAAATGTTTAAAAAAATAAAAAATAGTTTTATATCCTTAAACTATTACATTACAATTTAAAGTATACAGGGTGTTTCCTGAAGATTGGTAAAAAATTCGTTGTGTGATTCCTGGGGTATTTTCATGAAAAAAAGTTCCTATAAACATTTGCCGAAAAATGCTTCCTAAGGGAGCTACGCCCCTTTAAATAGGGCACCCCGAAGACGGTTTTTCCTCAATATTTCCGAAACCTTACATACAAAAATCATGAAATTTGGTACATCATACAAACTTTTAATGCTGAATGAGAATTTGAGCTCAGAATTTCAAAATTTTAATCAGGGGCGTACCATACTGGCGTACCATACCATTTAAAAAATTGGATTCTTTTAACCTTTAACCCCGCCAGTATGGTACGCCCCTGATTAAAATTTTGAAATTCTGAGCTCAAATTCTCATTCAGCATTAAAAGTTTGTATGATGTACCAAATTTCATGATTTTTGTATGTAAGGTTTCGGAAATATTGAGGAAAAACCGTCTTCGGGGTGCCCTATTTAAAGGGGCGTAGCTCCCTTAGGAAGCATTTATCGGCAAATGTTTATAGGGACTTTTTTTCATGAAAATACCCCAGGAATCACACAACGAATTTTTTACCAATCTTTAGGAAACACCCTGTATAATTAAAAACCTTATGTTTGCTTTTTAAATAGTTTTTAAAATCTTAAAAGGTTCTTTGATAGGAATTTTTAATCCGATTTGTTTTCCAGATTTTTTTAATAGTAAGCACGCCTCTTAAAATAATTTGAAATCATTTTAAGCCGATTACAGAACTTTTTAAAGGAATTTAAATTCCATAAAAATCAATTATCCACCTCAAAATTGATTTTGTTTGCCTTTTAAAATCTTGAAACTGATTTAATTCTTTTGCATACATTCTTTAAAAGCCCTTAAAGTATTTTAACAATAATTTTTAACACTGTTCAATCAATTACGGTGCTTAAGATATATTTTTTTATTTTTAACTTTTAATCGTCAAAAAAATAGTTCATTACGAAATCAAAAAATTTAGAACTTGAAGAATTAACAATTTCAAAAACTAACTTATTAAGTAATTAAATAAATGAACTCAAGATTCAGGTTGTGGAATAAATAAATTAAGGAGTTGAAGAACTAAAGAATTTTGAAATAAAAAATATGAGGTATAAGGAAACGAACTGGTTGAAGAAGTGAAGAATTAAAGAGTTGAAGGACGGAGGAACTAAATAATTGAAACATTGAGACGTTAGAGAATTGAGGTATCAAGGAATTCTGATCAAGAAATTCATGATTTAAGTTGATAAATTATTGAAGGAGACATAAATCGAAAATATGAAGTAATCCAAAATCAACAATTTGAGGTATTAGTTAATTGGTGGGGTAAAAAATCCAGGAATTAAAAAAACTGAGGAATCAAGCAACCAGGAAATCATGTAATCGAAAAATCACTAAATCAAGCAATCATTGTTAAGGAAAAAGGAAAAAATTACCAAGAAAATATTAATAAGAGGAATTGGGGATTGAAGGAATTAATAAATCATTTATTCAAGAAACTCAAGAACTAGAGAATTCCATAATCAAAAACATGAGGTATTAGGGAATTATTGAAGTGAAACGTAGGAATTGAATAAGAAAGGACATTAGTAAGACACAAGCAAGGGGTCGAAATTAAACCAAGAAAAAGAACAGAGCAATATCCAAAATTGTTTCAAGACAAGCAAAAAACATGACTTTAATTTACACAACATAAAAACCCCTCACTCAAAAACGCCTGTAATGAAATACCTGAAATTAAGCCTTATCTCCATCTGCACAAAGCCCGAGTTGTTCAAATGATTGTCTTAATTAAGGCTTAAATGTACATTTTCTCTTTTGTTTGTTTTTTGGTAAATTAAAATCATCCCTCCAAAGGGCGCTTTGATGTGCATCCATGTGTAAATGCTGAAATTCAAATATGGAGACATAATACCTAAGTGGATGGATCTATATGATACAGCAATTTACATGACCCTGTATAATCACGATTTGAAATGCTTGTCAAAATTCCGCCTTTTGAATGTTCCGCCTTGGACAGATCGATCGGTAATTACCGATTAATATTGGCAAAAGAATTCAACTTTTGATGTATCGGTTGTGCTATTTTTCTAGATTTTCTTATCAAGGCCTGAGAGACGAAAAAGTGAAAGTATCCCGGCTGACTGGGTTTGAACTGTTTGAAGGTCTTGGCGCATCGGATTGTTCAGATGGAATTGTTGATGGAATCGATACTTTAGTGTTATGTGATGTTATTATGCCAGCTCATGCGTGACAAGTCGTAAAGTTTTTTCTTTAAATTGGTTTAGTTTATACGATACTTTTATATGGGGCATAAAAATGTTGTGGTTTATACAATCTGGTTATGCAAAACGAAGAAACGGCTATGATAATAAGCTTGCTGAGCTTTTTAGAAGTAAATTATCAAACTTCAAGATTTATTGGCATATTTGGTATAGGTTTCTGGGAGTTTTGCCTTGAGTAAACCAGTAAGGCCTGTGCGTTATAAGAAAAAATATACAGGGTCTTATGGGGAATTTTCGAGTTAAGTTGGGTCAAAGTTAACAAAGTTAAAACTGTAATGTATGCAAGGCTCGAGAAAAAAATTAATATCTACCAAACCATAAGAGATATCGACTTGATTTTTGCACAAGTGGAATTAACATTAAATTTCCTATAAAACTCATTGAAACATTTACAGGGTGTTATAGAAAATTTCGGAGATAAGTTGGGTCAAAGTCAACAAAGTTAAAACTATAATGTATGCAAGGCTCGAGAAAGAAAAATATATCCTAAACCATATGAGATATCGACTTGATTTTTGCATTGGTGGATTTACCATTAAATTTTCTATAAAAATCATTGAAAAAACATACAGGGTGTTATGGGGAATTTTGGAGATTTGTTGGGTCAAAGTCAAGAAAGTCTTGATTTATGCAGGGCTCCAGAAAAAAATTAATATCTACCAAACCATAAGAGATATCGACTTGATTTTTGCACAAGTGGAATTAACATTAAATTTCCTATAAAACTCATTGAAACATTTACAGGGTGTTATAGAAAATTTCGGAGATAAGTTGGGTCAAAGTCAACAAAGTTAAAACTATAATGTATGCAAGGCTCGAGAAAGAAAAATATATCCTAAACCATATGAGATATCGACTTGATTTTTGCATTGGTGGATTTACCATTAAATTTTCTATAAAAATCATTGAAAAAACATACAGGGTGTTATGGGGAATTTTGGAGATTTGTTGGGTCAAAGTCAACAAAGTCTTGATTTATGCAGGGCTCCAGAAAAAAATTAATATCTACCAAACCATAAGAGATATCGACTTGATTTTTGCACAAGTGGAATTAACATTAAATTTCCTATAAAACTCATTGAAACATTTACAGGGTGTTATAGAAAATTTCGGAGATAAGTTGGGTCAAAGTCAACAAAGTTAAAACTATAATGTCTGCAAGGCTCGAGAAAGAAAAATATATCCTAAACCATATGAGATATCGACTTGATTTTTGCATTGGTGGATTTACCATTAAATTTTCTATAAAAATCATTGAAAAAACATACAGGGTGTTATGGGGAATTTTGGAGATTTGTTGGGTCAAAGTCAACAAAGTCTTGATTTATGCAGGGCTCGAGAAAAAAATTAATATCTACCAAACCATAAGAGATATCGACTTGATTTTTGCACAAGTGGAATAAACATTAAATTTCCTATAAAACTCATTGAAACATTTACAGGGTGTTATAGAAAATTTCGGAGATAAGTTGGGTCAAAGTCAACAAAGTTAAAACTATAATGTATGCAAGGCTCGAGAAAGAAAAATATATCCTAAACCATATGAGATATCGACTTGATTTTTGCATTGGTGGATTTACCATTAAATTTTCTATAAAAATCATTGAAAAAACATACAGGGTGTTATGGGGAATTTTGGAGATTTGTTGGGTCAAAGTCAACAAAGTCTTGATTTATGCAGGGCTCCAGAAAAAAATTAATATCTCTCAAACCATAGGAGATATCGACTTGATTTTTGCATCGGTGGATTTAACATAAAATTTAATATAAAAATCATTGAAAAATTTACAGGGTGTTATAGGGAATTTTGGAGATAAGTTGGGACAAAGTCAACAAAGTTAAAAGTATAATGTATGCAAGGCTCGAGAAAAAAAATAATATGTCCTAAACCATAAGAGATATCGACTTGATTTTTGCATTGGTGGATTTCCCATTAAATTTTTTATAAAAATCATTGAAAAAATATACAGGGTGTTATGGAGAATTTTGGAGATTTGTTGGGTCAAAGTCAACAAAGTCTTGATTTATGCAGGGCTCGAGATAAAAATTGATATCTCTCAAACCATAGGAGATATCGACTTGATTTTTGCATTGGTGAATTTACCATTAAATTTCCTATAAAAATCATTGAAAAATTTACAGGGTGTTATATAGGGAATTTTGGAGATAAGTTGGGTCAAAGTCAACAAAGTTGAAACTATAATGTATGCAAGGCTCGAGAAAAAAAATACTATATCCTAAACCATAAGAGATATCGACTTGATTTCTGCATTGGTGGATTTCCTATCAAATTTCCTATAAAAATCATTGAAAAAATATACAGGGTGTTATGGGGAATTTTGGAGATTTGTTGGGTCAAAGTCAACAAAGTGTTGATTTATGCAGGGCTCCAGAAAAAAATTAATATCTCTCAAACCATAGGAGATATCGACTTGATTTTTGCATTGGTGGATTTAACATTAAATTTCCTATAAAAATCATTGAAAAATTTACAGGGTGTTATAGGGAATTTTGGAGATAAGTTGGGTCAAAGTCAACAAAGTTAAAACTATAATGTATGCAAGGCTCGAGAAAAAAAATAATATATCCTACATCATAAGTGATATCGACTTGATTTTTGCACAGGTTTATTCTCCATTAAATTTCCTATAATTTCAATCAATGAAAAAATATACAGGGTGTTATGGGGAATTCTGGAGATCAGCTGGGTCAAAGTTAACCAAGTCTAAAACCTAAAACTATAATTTATGCAGAGCTCGAGAAAAAAATTAATACCTCCTAAACCATAGGAGATATCGACTTGATTTTTGCAAAGGTGGATTCCTCATCAAATTTACTACAAGAATCATTGGACTAGTTATAGTTATGCAAGATATGCCAGAATGACGATTATTTCGTCAATATGCAAATAATTGATACAAATGTTGTTTTGCATTTAATAAACCATCTTATTTAATTAGCTATCTATTGAAAGTTGTTCAGTAGACCTAGCGAGGTTTTGTTGAATGCGGCAACCCTGTTTACTGTAGACAATATTACGTGTCACAAAAACTCCGTAGTCAATCAGGTTAGACGTTGCCAAGCTGAGACTTCATATTTAGCATGTATAATAAATTATGATGCCGTTAAGTTTATACAACACATTAGTATTAATTGATATATCACTGTTATTAATTTTTATGTCCATCCTTAAAACCAATATTTTATATTTGAAAAAAGAATCCACGTTTGAATTAATTTTACGACAATGTTTGAGCAGACAATAAATTAACAGACCTTTTGAATTTGATGAGTCTTATTGTACAATGTATGCAATATTTTCAACTTGGCAACGTTGACTGTTGATCGGGGACACATGTCATAAGTGACAACTGACATTACATCAGGATTGTAGCTTTCCGATGTTGCCAAGTTCATTTAGTGAAGAATAAATTTCTCACCAAATCTACTGTGATATTTTAACTTCCGCTGTTCATTTGTCATTATTAAATCCTCCACTAAATAAATAAATCATTCCAATCTGGGAAAAAAAACATTTAGTTTGTCAGTTGATTTTTTTGGATGCTACATACTTTTCTTAACAGATTCTTTTTTTCAGGTACGGTTCTCCGAGATCACTGTTGTGATGTTGAAGCCAGCAATAGTGAGTAGCAAAATTATTTGAATGGACATATAACAATATAATGCTAATAAAAGATTTAATAAACCAAAAATATCAGGTGCGGCAGATCAAACAGTGCAGTTTTGTCAAATTCGGTGATCTGCCCTAGGTCAAAATCTGCAGCAAAAAATGCCATTTCCACTCCATATAAAGCAAGAAACTAACAAACAACAATAAAACACACCCCCCCACTATTATATTTCAAATCAAATTGACTACGAGTTCGTCTGGCCATCTGACGCCCATCCAGATGCTCCCAAAGACAAACGTTTCATTCATCATTCACGCCGAAGACGTACATTATTCCACGCTGCTTCTTGTCGTCAACATTCCGCAGGATTGGGTGATTTATCGGGAACAAGGGAGCGATCCAGACACTCTAATGGATTTTCGGCAGTCTGGACCTGCGGCTAGACCACTGTTTACCTACGGCTAATTGGTGTGATTTGATAAATCAATTGAATTAACTGTTCTACAACAGTTTGATGTGGAAACTTGGTTATTAACTACACGAGGCTGCGTGGATGTTTGTGCACGTGCTCGTGGCTCAACGATAGAATGTCAGTTTGTTCCTGTTTATACCATTACCTCTTTCAGACCAGTTGACTGTAGTAATGTACACGTGCACAAGCACATTTTTTCAAGAAAACGATATTCTCTTGTTCAGCGACGAGCACGTGCACAATCACAATTCAATCAAAAACCCCCAAAAAACACAGTTATTCCAAATATAATTATTTACCAATTTATTTCTGAGAATCAATTTGCCAAAACAATTTACGTTATAAGCTCGCAATATTGGGCGCCCACTCAGAAACGCAAAAACTTCTACAATCGTCCATTGAAAAAAAACTTAATTTACCCAACAAAAGCCCTTTCCAATAGCTTTTTACGAGTCTGTTATATTCTTGTATGTCTGCAAAATGGTTCAATAATAAATTTGCCAATATGTTGCCCGAATTTGATTGGAAATATTTTTGTCCACAAAAGAGATGGGCGCCTTTAGACACCCATAATTGATCGTTACAATTATTTTGAAGTAATTTTATCGACGGGTATTGTCAATGATTTTTAATCAAGTGATTTTGAGTATTTGAAATAATTTTTTTTTATATCATAGGCGTTGGAAAGGTTATAAACCTTTTTCGGAATAATCAAAAAAAAAATTCATTGAAAGGAACAAAAGATTTTTTTTTTCACGAAACAACTAACACAACGAATTTGTTCGTCAACATTGAAATATGATTTCGTCGGAGAACATAATCAAAATCACCCACATGACATTTTGGTTCATTGAACAGTGATTGAGTTTATTTTTTTTTCTGTGTGATGAACTCAATTAAACTCAAAATTCCTTCAACTCTCTGACCATGACTCAAACTTGGTTCCTTTGATGAATCATGTAGTAGCAGGAATCTTTTTGGCAGCTGTTTCTTCTCGAAAAGTCAAAAAACTCATGTTTTTGTTTAAAAATAACGCAAAACATAGTTTTATTGTAATTTTTGAATTTTCTTGTGGAGCTGAAATATTGATGTTGAAAGTTTTTTGCTAGGTTTAAGTTTTACAACAACGTGGACTAAATAAAATTTTTGCTTGGTTTAAAAATAACATCAGCTGTCAGAAAAAAAAATTATAAGTAGATATACAGGGAGACAAAAAAATAATAAAAAGTAAAAATTGCTTGAAAAAAACTTCCGGTATTTAGTATTTATTATTATTTTTTTAATTTTAGACGGAAAACAATGAAGTATTATATCAAGTATCTTTCTTTCTTGTTTTTGTTCAAGCTTTTAGTAGATTTTTTTTTAATACATTTTATGGCTTAATATTTTACCTCAGACTTTTTTCTGCTTTGTCTGCTTTATTCGAAATTTTTGACTAGATTTTATCATTGAAGTAAAATTTATTTAATCCTTTTGAAAATCACTTGAAAAAATTACCTTACATAACACTTCCCTTTTTTTTGTCTTATTTTCAATTCGAATTTTTAGCGGCTCTCTTTTTAATTGATAATTTTTTCTAAAGTTTCTATTCTACTTGTCGAGGTTTCTTATTCTCTTGGGAACTTTTTTCCCTTTTTGTAAGATTTAATTTGACGGTTCTTTTGGTATTTGATAAATTCCTTGTAGAGTTCATTTTTGCTTCCGCTTATTGAGTTTTTTATTTTCCAGTAATTTTACTATTTGAAACGTGATTTTTCCCCTTTTCCAATTTAATCACAAACTCAAAAAACTGTTTGAAAAATAACCAAAACCTTCTCAAACCAAACAAAACTAATGCATAGAACTAACCGAATCTTACACAAAACTAACGCAGGTTAGGCCAAACTAACCCTCAATCATCAAAAACTGACAAAAACCACCACAAAAATAACCAAAACCAACGCACTCACTCACAGCAATCATAAAATAACCAACTGACTAAAAAAAGATCAAATCTGACCAAAACTAACCCAAAACAACGCAAAACTGCCCAAAAAGAACCAAAACTTGCAACTCAACCAGACCAAAAACTAACCAAATATACACACTCAAAATCAACGCAAACTGACCCAATCTAACCAAAAAATTACTAAAACTGATCAAAACCGACCAAAAGTATCGAAAATTGAACCAAACTAACTAAAGCGGACTAAAACTGACCAAAAACTGACCAAAACTATCTCTCAAGTTACCAATACAGGGCAGGTCAAAAAATACAAAATTGTCATTTTGTGTAATAGAAAAGTATCTTAGATCAAAAGAGGCTAATAATTAGAAAGATAGTCAAAACAATTTTGTATTTTTTTTACCAACCCTGTATTATATTTATAATTCGACCCGCACAGCTTAATGAGGAAGCTGTATTAAATATAAAATTAAGGATTTTCTTCATATTATTATTTCTGACGTGTTCAACATTTTTTTGCCAATCCTTGTCGTTAAAAAAACAATCTTCCACATAAATACCTTGCATTTCAACCCAACCCAAACCAATATCATAATTACATACCATATAAGTCCACTTATCATATCCACGAACCGCATATCGATGGTTCCGTTATTTTGGGCGGTTTTCGAGAAGCATCATGCAAAACTGGTTTAGGAATTTCTGATAATTCAAATCAGCTAATTCGGGACTTTCTCCTTCAGTTTTGTCGGGCGCAATTTTGAAAGTTCCAAATGAAATATCCGCATCATACGATAGATTAGGAACCTGATATGGGCGAAATTAGAAAAAAGGGGTCCCGAAAGATGTTCAAAGAATGAAGACTGAACTAATTATATTAGCAGACATAAAACCGAACATTATAGACCATAAAGACGAGGAGGGCAGAACAGGAAATCGCTATCCAAGCAAAAAAACTGGTTGAAGGTTGCGGTCGAAACGAATGCTAAGAGTGAATAGTTATGGGATAGTTGAAATTTGATAGTCGATTAAAAATCGCATGTTGTGGGATTGTTGGTGGATTTTTTAACGAATACCATGGTCGTTTTAACAGTACAAGCATTCAAAATATTTTCATTTTCCTCCTACATAGCTGTGTGTGAATGTTAGACAATAAAAAATTAATACATCAAGTTGATACCTCTTTTCAGAGTGAAACAAAGTCATGGTTCAATAATTCTATTGTCTCACACAGGCACAAAAGTGGCGACTGATTGGAACGTAAGCGCCACCTGCAGAACATTACGCTAAGTTAGATGACAGCGGACAGTGTTGCCAGTTTGCGATTAAACTTGTTTTATTGCGTCTTGTCGAGTTGAATCGGACGGAATTTAAGGAAGATGGACTTCAAACGAAGCAAGTCCAGTTTCTTTAATGTTTGAAAATGTCGATTTTTTTAAACCGCTTGAAAGTTTAGTGAGATGCACTTAAAAAAATGCAGATTCGATTAAATAAGTTTCAAACTCCTTGAACTTGAAAATATATAAGTTTTTAATTTTCAAAGATCTCGATTTTCTATCGATGAGTCGGCTTCTTTGAGCTGTCCATTTTGAACCGCTTGAATTGAACAGTTTAAATTTGGATGAAATTTACTTTAAACCTTGCATAATGGATGGGAAAACTTTGGAACTCTCCAGAAAATTCTCTGCCAAACTTCAAGTCTTCAACTTGAGCGGTTTGAAATTGGCAGGCTGAGGAATTTGACTACTTTTTTTTTTTCACAAAAACAATACAACATTTGAAAATTGCAAAAGTATGTTGAGGATTTTTTCGGGAGTTTGACATTTATTAATTAATTAAAATTAATTTATAGACAAATTCCTCAACCTGCCAATTTCAAACCGCTTAAGCTGGAGACTTGAAATTTGGCAGAGATCTAGTTCAAACCTTGCATAATACCTGAAATAAATTTCAAACTCCTCAAAAAATCCTGAACATACTTTTGCAATTTTCAAATGTTATATTGTTTTTGTGAAAAAAAAAATTTAGTCAAATTCCTCAGCCTGCCAATTTCAAACGGCTTAAGTTGGAGACTTGAAATTTGGCTGAGATCTAGTTCAAACCTTGCATAATACCTGAAATAAATTTCAAACTCCTCGAAAAATCCTGAACATACTTTTTGCAATTTTCAAATGTTATATTGTTTTTGTGAAAAAAAAAATTAGACAAATTCCTCAGCCTGCCAATTTCAAACCGCTTAAGCTGGAGACTTGAAATTTGGCAGAGATCTAGTTCAAACCTTGCATAATACCTGAAATAAATTTCAAACTCCTCAAAAAATCCTGAACATACTTTTTGCAATTTTCAAATGTTATATTGTTTTTGTGAAAAAAAAAATTAGACAAATTCCTCAGCCTGCCAATTTCAAACCGCTTAAGCTGGAGACTTGAAATCTGGCAGAGATCTAGTTCAAACCTTGCTTAATACCTGGAATAAATTTCAAACTCACCAAAAAATCCTCAACATACTTTTGCAATTTTCAAATGTTATATTGTTTTTGTGAAAAAAAAAGTAGTCAAATTCCTCAGCCTGCCAATTTCAAACCGCTTGAGTTGGAGACTTGAAATTTGGCAGAGATTCAGTTCAAACCTTGCTTAATACCTGAAATAAATTTCAAACTCCCCAAAAAGTCCTCAACATACTTTTGCAATTTTCAAATATTATATTGTTTTTGGATGAAGAAAAAATCTAGTCAACTTCCTCAGCCTGCCAATTTCCAACCGCTTGAGTTGGAGACTTGAAGTTTGGCAGAGGTCTAGTTCAAACCTTGCTTAATACCTGAAATAAATTTCAAACCCTCCATAAAATCCTGAACATACGTTTGCAATTTTCAAATATTGTATTGTTTTTGAATAAAAAAAAATCTAGTCGACTTCCTCAGCCTGCCAATTTCAAACCGCTCAAGTTGAAGACTTGAAATCTGGCAGAGATCTAGTTCAAACCTTGCTTAATACCTGGAATAAATTTCAAACTCACCAAAAAATCCTCAACATACTTTTGCAATTTTCAAATGTTATATTGTTTTTGTGAAAAAAAAAGTAGTCAAATTCCTCAGCCTGCCAATTTCAAACCGCTTGAGTTGGAGACTTGAAATTTGGCAGAGATTCAGTTCAAACCTTGCTTAATACCTGAAATAAATTTCAAACTCCCCAAAAAGTCCTCAACATACTTTTGCAATTTTCAAATGTTATATTGTTTTTGTGAAAAAAAAAATTTAGTCAAATTCCTCAGCCTGCCAATTTCAAACCGCTTAAGCTGGAGACTTGAAATTTGGCAGAGATCTAGTTCAAACCTTGCATAATACCTGAAATAAATTTCAAACTCCTCAAAAAATCCTGGACATACTTTTGCAATTTTCAAATGTTATATTGTTTTTGTGAAAAAAAAAATTTAGTCAAATTCCTCAGCCTGCCAATTTCAAACCGCTTAAGCTGGAGACTTGAAATTTGGCAGAGATTTAGTTCAAACCTTGCTTGATACCTGAAATAAATTTCAAACTCTCCAAAAAATCCTCAACATACTTTTGCAATTTTCAAATATTATATTGTTTTTGGATGAAGAAAAAATCTAGTCGACTTTCTCAGCCTGCCAATTTCAAACCGCTTAAGTTGGAGACTTGAAATTTGGCAGAGATCTAGTTCAAACCTTGCTTAATACCTGAAATAAATTTCAAACTCCCCAAAAAATCCTGAAGATACTTTGGAATTTTCAAATATCCCCGACAAATTTTGATTATATAATTTTGCAAGTTTCAAAAATATTGATTTGTGACTAATAAGATCCAGAATCAATCCTCTTTGAGATAAATAAAAAGTTTTCAGTTTTTGAATGGTTTCATTTAACTTCACATAGCCTGTCTGCTTGTATGAACGAATAATTAAGATAAATTAATGTACAGGGAACAAACAGTTATCAATAACATTCTCTGAAATATTGCCTGAAATATTCCACGCAAACCAACAAAATTTCGGCAACAATGCCCATCAACCATTCGACTGGCGTCCTGAAAAACATAATTTATTACCCACACAATGTAGGGATGGATTTGGCCCGACAACCCTTTTTCTGTTGTGACGTGCCATCGATTTTGTGGTCGGTGCCTGTCGCAGAACTTTCCAGCAAAATTCCATTTAGTCGAGACTGGGAAGTTTTTGGGAAAATTCAACAGTGTCGCTGACAGGCTAAAAATTCGCAATTTAATCGCAAACTGTCACTCAATCTATGTCTATACCCCTGGCCATTTTCTGTTTCTCCACCAACTGAGCGTGAATTTATCCGAAAGGAAAAGTTACGATCGATTTATCGTCACACCAAAACTAACGGCTGCGTTGAACAGGGAAAGCTTTTCAATTTCCCGGGATCACCTGGCAATTTTGCAGGAAATCGATAGACGATTAAATGGACATGGGATTAATGTTGCACGATTTAATGTGGATTCTGGAAAGATACTGGACATGCTGCAGTATTGACTCCAAATATCCAGCATGTCAATGTCATACTTGTGACGTCATTCTGGGTGCCATGGTGCTTTTTATTATCAGTCCGTTACGTAACCAAGCAAAACCCCAACATCCTAAATAGTACCAAAAATATCGTTAATAGTTGTGATAGTTCCTCATTAAGCTATAATAGTCATTCACGTTACTAAGCCGGTAAATGACTTTTTAAATTACAAGTCAAGATGTTTCTAAACGATTAGTTTAATGGCTGTGTATCGTACATTGTTTTATTTCATACTGCTACAATTTTTTCAATCAATTTATTGTCAAAGCACACATTGAGGTGGCAATCCGTCTCACATTCTTACCATGAGATGGCGCCAGCCAAACAATGTCACCATCGAGGTAATACAGATAGGTTACAACTTATGTTACCAACATTTTTTGTCAAGTTAACAATTGAAACCATGAGATGGTGTCAGCCAAACCATGCTACCAGTACAATGGCACAGTCTTTGATGATGCAAGGGGCCATTATCATAGCGGAGTAGTAAAGTAAATTTTTATTAGTCTCTGATCATGTAAAGTGTCATTTACCGGACTGATAACCAGTCAGGTAAATAATAATTTACACTACAGTACGAAATAAAAAGTTTAAAATAAGAAAAAAAAAACAGCAGAGCTAAATTGTTGCTTTAAAAAGTAAAAAAATGTTTAAAAAGCTCAAACAATGTAGGTATCCAAAATCGAAATGGATCCATACAAAAATAAACAAACTTGTGGAGAAAAATGAAAATAATTCCTTAGTGAGTTGAAAAGGGGCTTGAAATAGCAAGAAAATGTTCCAAAAATCCAACAAAAAGTGAAATAGACTCATAAAAAAATGGAAAAAAACATTCTCTAAAGTGGAAAGTTGAAGTTGAAAAAGGGCTTGAAATAAGAAAAAAAGCCCAGCAAAAAACGAAATATGTAATTCCATAAAAAGTTTAAATAACATCTCGAACCGACAAAAATATCGTAAAAATTGGAAATGTTTCCTCAGTTAAAAAGAGCTAGAAGTGAGAAAAGACTTGTTCCAAATTCCATAAAAAAGTGAAAAAATATTCCAAAAGTGGAAATAATTCCCTATTAGAATTTTAAAATAAGAAAATCCAGCAAAAAGTTAAATCCTTTAAAAGTAAAAAAAAGGTTTCAAAAACGTTAAAAATGTAGCGAAATAAATTCATAAAAAAAATTGAAAGATGTTTTGAAAAGTTTAAATAAATTGAAAAAGAGCTTGAAATAGGGAAGAAAGTTCAAAATGGCCACCAAAAAGTGATATAGACTCATAAAAAAGTAGAAAAAACATTCACAAAAGTGGAAATAATTTTTCAGTTGAAAAAGGGCTTGAAATAAAAAAAAAATATATATCAATAAGTCTAGAAAAAAAAAACGATATACCTAAAATATCGTTAATAGCGAAAATAATTATTTTTCTCTCTTTAAAGATGTAGGTTGTGGTTGTACCAAAAAGTGAAATAGATTCATGAAAAAAAAATAAAGAAACTTGTAGTGGAAAGTGAAAATAATTCCTGTTATTTGTAAAAGGGCTTAAAATAAGAAAAAAAAAACAGTAAAAAGCGAAATAAATCCTTAAAAATTCCGAAAAAATATACGAAAAAGTAGCAAAAATATCTTGAATAGTAAAAATAATTCCTCAGTAAGTTGAAAAAGGGCTTGAAATGAAAAAAAAAGTTCAAAAATTCAGCAAAAGTGGAATAGACTGATAAAAAAGTGGAAAAAACATTCTCAAAATTGGATGTAAATATGTACTATGTTTTAACAAGATGAACATTTTTAAAGCTCACTTTCAGAAGCTGTCATTTTCAATCCGCTTGACACAAAGACTTGAAATTTTGCTCAAATATACTTCAATCCTTCCTCAATCACTAGAATTAATTTCAAGCTCCTCAACAGATTTGAACTACGGGTCTAAAATGTTCAAAAACTGTAATGATTAATCAGGGAAATTTTTAAAGCTCACTTTACGAAGCTGTCATTTTCAAACCGCTTGACATAGAGACCTGAAATTTGGCTCAAATATACCTCAAACCTTCCTCAATCACTAGAATTAATTTCAAGTTCCACAACAGATTCGAACCATGGTTTTGAAATGTTCAAAAACTTTGATAATTAATTTGGAGACATTTTTGAAGCTCACTTTACGAAGCTGTTGTTTCCAAACCGCTTGACATAGAGACTTGAAATTTTGCTCAAATATACTTCAAACCTTCCTCAATCACTAGAATCAATTTCAAGTCTTACACAAAATTTTACCCACGGCTTAATATAAAAAAAAAACACAGAAAAAGTCGAAATAAACTCATAAAAAGTTAAAAAGTACCAAAAATATCGTTAATAGTGAAAATAATATTATTCCTCAGTAAGCTATAAAATATTTGAAATAAAAAAAAACACAAAAAGCAAAATCAATCCTTGAAGAAGTGAAAAAAAAGTTTAAAAAGAGTTAAAAATGTAGATACATAAAAAAAAATTAAAAATGTTGTGGAAAGTGAAAATAATTCTTCAGTAAGTTGAAAATCAAGTTGAGATAAGAAAGAAACATATTAAAGATGAATAAAAACTAAAAACAAAGTAAAAATAATATCAAAAAGTCCAGGAAAGCTTAATAAGTAGTTCTCTGATGGAAACGATATCTAAATTGAAAAAAAAAGACCTAAATTAAAAAAAAAAACCCAATCATGCACGCTATAAAGTGACAGATATGGATGATTCAAATGTATCAAAAATAAACGTTTAAGTGCTTTTGATGAATAATCAATGAGTGTCTATGTGATGAAACTGTGGAGCAGCCCAGGACTTTCAGTCGCACCAAAACATCCAGGCTGCAAACCGCTATCCAGAAAAAGGTCCATCCACGTGCTTTGGCTTTTGGCGGGGTAACTCCGTGGGCCTATCAGCGAGATGATGGGGCGGCGGCTGGAAATGTGACCTTGACCCTGGAATAACCTGCCTCACGGCCGCAGCCGGCTTGTGTTCGATAGGCGCGGCGGCGGCGCAACAATCGATCCAGGTCCACGTTGCCGAATCACCAACAAAGTTGAATGTGCCAGTTAATGGCCTTTATGTAACTTGAGGATCTGGATTGAGGTCGATATAGCGACTTTATAAACAACTTGTCCTTATCCGAATTCTTTCCAGATTCCGGATAAGCCTTACGCACTTTTATTGCGTACGCCGACGTTGTCACGCTTCCATAAGTAGTTTCGGAATGGGATTTCATGTCACAAGGATATTATTTTGCTGCTCTGGAGCGTGGAGCTATTAGCAGAAACCATTAGGAAGATTTAATCTGTGATGTCTCGCTGGTTCGTTTGTTTAATTGGGAATTCTGGAAATCGGGCGAATTGGACGGGAACATGCGAGATCCAGGTTGTGTTATGCGAATTGCATACATACGTGATCATCCCCAGGGTGATAAAACAAAAAATAACAAACCTGACCTGGTTCAAGCTTTTCACGAAATTACATCAAGCAGCACCGTCATAATATGTCAAAATACGCTGTTGGATGATCACAATCTTGATTGATGTGTGCACTTTTGTGTTTTATCACAGCAAATATTGATAATAATTTGGCCTCGAGTTCTGTGTGGCTTGGAATTAATGATAGAGTGAATGGCCTCTGCGAAAAGCAGATGATGATTATTTTTGTGATTTCTGGATTACACGTAATCAACATTTTTTGCTACAACATCAGAAATATCCAAGTTCGCTGAACAATTGGAGAAACCCACAAACGTTCACCATAAAATTTGCATTTCCGAAACCCCTTAATACAAATCACCCCCAAAAAAACACTCTTATAACATGCTCATTTTTTATTCACTGTTAAAAGAAGAACCAGAAACCATTTTTGAGCATCAAAATCGATCCATAAACAACCGAGATAGTCAAATTCAAAAATTCCCAAAACCGTTCCTGAGATACTGACGGATTTTTTTTGAAAATGCCATCACTCGACTACTTATCGACGGATTTTAATGCGGAAAAAACCATCTTGAAGAAAATTTCATCTTCTATTCAGCTGGACATAGCAAAATTGTTTCAACAATAACCATGCTTATTTATTGACTGAAAATTGACGAAAGCGAGTTAATAAAAACAAGCACTAAAAATCCTACAAAACTCATTTTTGCGCATCAAAATCGGTCCATAAACAACCGAGATAATCAATCCCAAAATTGTTCCTGAGATACTGACGCATTTTTGAAAATGCCATAACTCGGCTACTTATTGACGGATTTTCATGCGAAAAAAAGCATTTGAAATGAAATTTCAACCTCTATCAAGCTGGACATACCAAAATTGTTTATAATAATAAACACGCCCATTTATTGACTGTGAATAGACGAAAGCGAGTTAATAGAAACAAGCACTAAAAACCCTACAAAACTAATTTTTGCGCATCAAAATCGGTCCATAAACAACCGAGATAATCAATCCCAAAATTGTTCCTGAGATACTGACGCATTTTTGAAAATGCCATAACTCGGCTACTTATTGACTGATTTTGATGCGAAAAAAAGCATTTCAAAGGAAATTTCATCCTCTATCCAGCTGGACACTACACAACTGTTTATAACAATAAACATGCTCGTTCATATTATTCAATAGTTATAAAAATTACAGTACTCTACTCGCGAATGAATAAAATAATTATTGTACATACTTTCTTAAATTTAATGACATCGTTAAATACTATAAATACATTTTGCAAACAACAAGAATACAAAAATGATGAAGTCTCAAGTCAAGTGACAGAATTTAAACATTCCACGATCATAAAAATAATCACGCATATACCGACTAGATTTAATTTAAAAACTTCCTACATCTCCCTTTTTAAATAAAAAGCCCTAACAAGTTCATAAACAAGAATCAGAGAACGCCTTTGAATCGAATCCAAACCTACATGCCGCCTTCAAGTATTGAATTATGCTCCCACTTCGGAAAATATTCTTTGATTTGTGAAGTAAAAAAAAAATTGTGAAGAAGCAAACACTAATTACGTCATGCATAATCAAGAAGCGTGTTCAAAAATTACCAAGAATAATTAAACAAGGGATTTATATTGTCTGTGGTCAAACAAACTCCATTACATTTTGTCTGGAATAAATCTGCTGGTGGATTGGAGTATTCCATAATAATAATTCCTGCAGAATTTCGTTTACTTTGTTTGGGGGAAAATAAACAGTGGGAATGAACATGGCACATTGATGTATGGTTTGCTTTGAGTTTCGTTTGGTTCCGGTTTTAGAGGTGTGAAGGATTTTGAAGTATTCAAAACATGCCTGCAAGCTATTATTATTTTGATTTCCAGGAATTTCTGCTGATGTATTTAGTGGATCTGTTCGGATGTTATAAACAATTTTGTTTTGTCCAGCTGGATAGAGGATGAAATTTCCTTTGAAATGCTCTTTTTCGCATCAACATCCGTCAATAAATAACCGAGTTATGGCATTTTCAAAATCTCGTCAATATCTCAGGAACGAGTTTGGGAATTTTTGAGTTTGATTATCTCGGTTGTTTATGGACCGATTTTGATGCGCAAAAATGGGTTTTGTAGGGTTTTTAGAGCTTGTTTTTACTGGCTAGCTTCTCTCAATTATTAGTGAAGAAATGAGCATGTTCATTGTTATAAACAATTTTGTTATGTCCAGATGTATAGATGATGAAATTTCCTTTGAAATGCTCTTTTTCGCATCAAAATCCGTCAATAAATAACCGAGTTATTGCATTTTAAAAATTCCGTCAGTATCTCAGGAACGAGTTTGGGAATTTTTGAGTTTGATTATCTTGGTTGTTTATGGACCGATTTTGATGCGCAAAAATGGGTTTTGTAGGGTTTTTAGAGCTTGTTTTTACTGGCTAGCTTCTGTCAATTATTAGTGAAGAAATGAGCATGTTCATTGTTATAAACAATTTTGTTATGTCCAGATGTATAGATGATGAAATTTCCTTTGAAATCCTCTTTTTCGCATCAAAATCCGTCAATAAATAACCGAGTTATTGCATTTTAAAAATTCCGTCAGTATCTCAGGAACGAGTTTGGGAATTTTTGAGTCTGATTATCTCGGTTGTTTATGGACCGATTTTGATGCGCAAAAATGGGTTTTGTAGGGTTTTTAGAGCTTGTTTTTACTGGCTAGCCTCTGTCAATTATAAGTGAAGAAATGAGCATGTTCATTGTTATAAACAATTTTGTTATGTCCAGATGTATAGATGATGAAATTTCCTTTGAAATCCTCTTTTTCGCATCAAAATCCGTCAATAAATAACCGAGTTATTGCATTTTAAAAATTCCGTCAGTATCTCAGGAACGAGTTTGGGAATTTTTGAGTCTGATTATCTCGGTTGTTTATGGACCGATTTTGATGCGCAAAAATGGGTTTTGTAGGGTTTTTAGAGCTTGTTTTTACTGGCTAGCTTCTCTCAATTATTAGTGAAGAAATGAGCATGTTCATTGTTATAAACAATTTTGTTATGTCCAGATGTATAGATGATGAAATTTCCTTTGAAATGCTCTTTTTCGCATCAAAATCCGTCAATAAATAACCGAGTTATGGCATTTTCAAAATCTCGTCAATATCTCAGGAACGGTTTTAGATTTTTTTGAGTTTGATTATCTCGGTTGTTTATGGACCGATTTTGACGCGCAAAAAATAGTTTCGTGAAGCTTTTAGTGATTGTTTTTGTTAGCTTGCTTCCGTGAACTTTGATCCAACAAATATGAGCTTGTTTATTGCTCTAAACAATATTGTAGCAATTTCTATTTCCGTATACCTATATATTAATAATAATAAATTAATGAATTTGATCTGCGGTTCCGTCAAAGTTCATGGATTTTCTGAGGATAAATATTTTCATAAAATTCCCCAGCTTGGAAATTAAACGGTACTTCCGGAAAAGAAATACATAAACAACAATGTGCTGAATTCCGTTAGTCGGTCTGAACGTCATAAAAACACTCAATACTCCCATAGTGCGTATACGCTGAAAGTAAATAGCCATTCAAGGGGGCCTTAACATTAACATACACGTCGCGGCTTCGAACTTCACCGTTAGAAATTGCAGTTCAGTTGCAGGAATCGAGCCGCTTTGTGGGTTAGTGTTATGAAACAATGGAGATTCTCGCAGTAATGTTGTTTGTGCACTTTTGTGTAATTAGATAGATTGAATCTGGGAGTTATTGTATTGTATGCAAACTGAGAAGTGTTATTATGCGGATTGCCAATTATTGTAGAGAAAAATGTTAACCCAACTAAGTGCAAAGGAATCTTGGGTCAAATACCCTTCGTAAAACTGGCGATATATGGCAGGTTGAGCGTTCTAGGTATAACGGTTATGGTCCGAAAAGGAGCTATGATGGTGTTACTCCGTCTGTTTAAGAATAAAAGATTTATTTTTTTGAAAGTGCATACTGTTTTGAAAAGGTAAAAAATGACAAATCTTATGGACTATAAATATACATGGTGTTCCACTTAAAAAAATAAAGTTGGATCCGATAACTTTTTGACCTGACCCTGTATACTAATTTCGAAGGCAGAATCGAGTTCTACGGGAAAAGTTATATAAGAAACAGTTTTCACATTTTCCATAACTTATCTGATAGTTTAGATACGAGAGGTACTTAAAAATGCAACATTTTCAGTTTAGCCCTGTATCTTAAAAACTAAAAGGGCTATGAAAATTTTGTTAACGGCATCTTAAGTTTAACGAAAAAGTAGCAGACTGTCGCGAAAACCGCAACTTTCTATTCTATCTATAAGAATAACGGAGATACCCCGAAAAAGTACCCAAAATGGGACACCCTGTAAACATTTTTCGTTATTAGGGGATTTTTGTTTTTTTGCCTTTTTTCCAGTTTTACAGGCATCAGTTTCAATTTGTTTTATCTCAAATCTTTAGTTCTTTCAAATTTTTTTCATCCTTTAAATTGATTTGTTTTACCTCTTTGAATGATTTTCTTTGCACTTTTCTTGGTTTCTATGTCTTTAACTTGTATGTTATTCCAATTTAGGTTGTTCTTTTACTGTTTTTCTGTATTTAATTTATTGATCTAGTTTTTCTGTTGGAGTGAATTTTTTATCCATTATCAAAACACCATTTTAAAAAAATATATATATATTATTACACAATTTGGGTGTAGGTAATTTTCATAGCACGCAAGAGAATCATGGAGACAGTGTTGCCACTGTTGCCAGACAGAAGAAATTTCATGCAATCAACTAAATAAATAGAATAAAAGAATATATGCACATACATGAAAATAAACACAGAATCAATGCAAAATAAAAAACCCAATTTTGAACGAAATAATCAATTATACAAAAAAAAAACAAAAAATTGATAAATGTAACAATCAACTTGGAAAATGTCAGTGGAGCGTACTAACCTAAGCTTACCAATCCAAATTTACCCAAAATAACTTAAACCAACTGAAATTATTCCAAATCAACCCAAACTAACCGAAACCAACCCGAACAAATCAAAACTATCTAAAAACAACGCAAGCCTGCATTGAAAACCAACTCAAACTCACGAAAACTAACCTAAAATAACTCTTACTAACCGAAACCAACCCGAACAAATCAATACTAACTTAAAACAACGCAAGTCTGCATTGAAAACTAACTTAAACTCACGAAAACTAACCCAAAATAACTCTAACTAAACGAAACCAACCCGAACAAATCAAAACTAACTAAAAACAACGCAAGTCTGCATTGCAAACTAACTCAAACTCACGGAAACTAACCCAAAATAACTCTAACTAAACGAAACCAACCCGAACAAATCAAAACTAACTAAAAACAACGCAAGTCTGCATTGAAAACCAACTCAAACTCACGAAAACTAACCTAAAATAACTCTAACTAAACGAAACCAACCCGAACAAATCAAAACTAACTAAAAACAACGCAAGCCTGCATTGAAAACCAACTCAAACTCACGAAAACTAACCTAAAATAACTCTAACTAAACGAAACCAACCCGAACAAATCAAAACTAACTAAAAACAACGCAAGTCTGCATTGCAAACTAACTCAAACTCACGGAAACTAACCCAAAATAACTCTAACTAAACGAAACCAACCCGAACAAATCAAAACTAACTAAAAACAACGCAAGTCTGCATTGCAAACTAACTCAAACTCACGGAAACTAACTCAAAATAACTCTAACTAAACGAAACCAACCCGAACAAATCAAAACTAACTAAAAACAACGCAAGTCTGCATTGCAAACTAACTCAAACTCACGGAAACTAACCCAAAATAACTCTAACTAAACGAAACCAACCCGAACAAATCAAAACTAACTAAAAACAACGCAAGTCTGCATTGCAAACTAACTCAAACTCACGGAAACTAACCCAAAATAACTCTAACTAAACGAAACCAACCCGAACAAATCAAAACTAACTAAAAACAACGCAAGCCTGCATTGAAAACCAACTCAAACTCACGAAAACTAACCTAAAATAACTCTAACTAAACGAAACCAACCCGAACAAATCAAAACTAACTAAAAACAACGCAAGTCTGCATTGAAAACCAACTCAAACTCACGAAAACTAACCTAAAATAACTCTAACTAAACGAAACCAACCCGAACAAATCAAAACTAACTAAAAACAACGCAAGTCTGCATTGCAAACTAACTCAAACTCACGGAAACTAACCCAAAATAACTCTAACTAAACGAAACCAACCCGAACAAATCAAAACTAACTAAAAACAACGCAAGCCTGCATTGAAAACCAACTCAAACTCACGAAAACTAACCTAAAATAACTCTAACTAAACGAAACCAACCCGAACAAATCAAAACTAACTAAAAACAACGCAAGTCTGCATTGCAAACTAACTCAAACTCACGGAAACTAACCCAAAATAACTCTAACTAAACGAAACCAACCCGAACAAATCAAAACTAACTAAAAACAACGCAAGTCTGCATTGCAAACTAACTCAAACTCACGGAAACTAACCCAAAATAACTCTAACTAAACGAAACCAACCCGAACAAATCAAAACTAACTAAAAACAACGCAAGCCAGCATTGAAAACCAACTCAAACTCACGAAAACTAACCTAAAATAACTCTAACTAAACGAAACCAACCCGAACAAATCAAAACTAACTAAAAACAACGCAAGTCTGCATTGAAAACCAACTCAAACTCACGAAAACTAACCTAAAATAACTCTAACTAAACGAAACCAACCCGAACAAATCAAAACTAACTAAAAACAACGCAAGTCTGCATTGCAAACTAACTCAAACTCACGGAAACTAACCCAAAATAACTCTAACTAAACGAAACCAACCCGAACAAATCAAAACTAACTAAAAACAACGCAAGCCTGCATTGAAAACCAACTCAAACTCACGAAAACTAACCTAAAATAACTCTAACTAAACGAAACCAACCCGAACAAATCAAAACTAACTAAAAACAACGCAAGTCTGCATTGCAAACTAACTCAAACTCACGGAAACTAACCCAAAATAACTCTAACTAAACGAAACCAACCCGAACAAATCAAAACTAACTAAAAACAACGCAAGTCTGCATTGCAAACTAACTCAAACTCACGGAAACTAACCCAAAATAACTCTAACTAAACGAAACCAACCCGAACAAATCAAAACTAACTAAAAACAACGCAAGCCTGCATTGAAAACCAACTCAAACTCGCGAAAACTAACCCAAAATAACTATAACTAACCGAAACCAGCTCGAACAAATAAAAACTAACTAAAAACAACGCAAGCCTGCATTGAAAACCAACTCAAACTCGCGAAAACTAACCCAAAATAACTAACTAACCGAAACCAACCCGAACAAATCAAAACCAACTAAAAACAACGCAAGCCTGCATTGAAAACTAACTCAAACTCGCGAAAACTAACCCAAAATAACTAACTAACCGAAACCAACCCGAACAAATCAAAACCAACTAAAAACAACGCAAGCCTGCATTGAAAACCAACTCAAACTCACGAAAACTAACCCAAAATAACTATAACTAACCGAAACCAACTCGAACAAATAAAAACTAACTAAAAACAACGCAAGCCTGCATTGAAAACCAACTCAAACTCGCGAAAACTAACCCAAAATAACTAACTAACCGAAACCAACCCGAACAAATCAAAACCAACTAAAAACAACGCAAGCCTGCATTGAAAACCAACTCAAACTCGCGAAAACTAACCCAAAATAACTAACTAACCGAAACCAACCCGAACAAATCAAAACCAACTAAAAACAACGCAAGCCTGCATTGAAAACCAACTCAAACTCGCGAAAACTAACCCAAAATAACTAACTAACCGAAACCAACCCGAACAAATCAAAACCAACTAAAAACAACGCAAGCCTGCATTGAAAACCAACTCAAACTCGCGAAAACTAACCCAAAATAACTAACTAACCGAAACCAACCCGAACAAATCAAAACCAACTAAAAACAACGCAAGCCTGCATTGAAAACCAACTCAAACTCGCGAAAACTAACCCAAAATAACTAACTAACCGAAACCAACCCGAACAAATCAAAACCAACTAAAAACAACGCAAGCCTGCATTGAAAACCAACTCAAACTCGCGAAAACTAACCCAAAATAACTAACTAACCGAAACCAACCCGAACAAATCAAAACCAACTAAAAACAACGCAAGCCTGCATTGAAAACCAACTCAAACTCGCGAAAACTAACCCAAAATAACTAACTAACCGAAACCAACCCGAACAAATCAAAACCAACTAAAAACAACGCAAGCCTGCATTGAAAACCAACTCAAACTCGCGAAAACTAACCCAAAATAACTAACTAACCGAAACCAACCCGAACAAATCAAAACCAACTAAAAACAACGCAAGCCTGCATTGAAAACCAACTCAAACTCGCGAAAACTAACCCAAAATAACTAACTAACCGAAACCAACCCGAACAAATCAAAACCAACTAAAAACAACGCAAGCCTGCATTGAAAACCAACTCAAACTCGCGAAAACTAACCCAAAATAACTAACTAACCGAAACCAACCCGAACAAATCAAAACCAACTAAAAACAACGCAAGCCTGCATTGAAAACCAACTCAAACTCGCGAAAACTAACCCAAAATAACTAACTAACCGAAACCAACCCGAACAAATCAAAACCAACTAAAAACAACGCAAGCCTGCATTGAAAACTAACTCAAACTCGCGAAAACTAACCCAAAATAACTAACTAACCGAAACCAACCCGAACAAATCAAAACCAACTAAAAACAACGCAAGCCTGCATTGAAAACCAACTCAAACTCACGGAAACTAACCCAAAATAACTATAACTAACCGAAACCAACTCGAACAAATAAATACTAACTAAAAACAACGCAAGCCTGCATTGAAAACCAACTCAAACTCGCGAAAACTAACCCAAAATAACTAACTAACCGAAACCAACCCGAACAAATCAAAACCAACTAAAAACAACGCAAGCCTGCATTGAAAACCAACTGAAACTCGCGAAAACTAACCCAAAATAACTAACTAACCGAAACCAACCCGAACAAATCAAAACCAACTAAAAACAACGCAAGCCTGCATTGAAAACCAACTCAAACTCGCGAAAACTAACCCAAAATAACTAACTAACCGAAACCAACCCGAACAAATCAAAACCAACTAAAAACAACGCAAGCCTGCATTGAAAACCAACTGAAACTCGCGAAAACTAACCCAAAATAACTAACTAACCGAAACCAACCCGAACAAATCAAAACCAACTAAAAACAACGCAAGCCTGCATTGAAAACCAACTCAAACTCACGGAAACTAACCCAAAATAACTATAACTAACCGAAACCAACTCGAACAAATAAATACTAACTAAAAACAACGCAAGCCTGCATTGAAAACCAACTCAAACTCGCGAAAACTAACCCAAAATAACTAACTAACCGAAACCAACCCGAACAAATCAAAACCAACTAAAAACAACGCAAGCCTGCATTGAAAACCAACTGAAACTCGCGAAAACTAACCCAAAATAACTAACTAACCGAAACCAACCCGAACAAATCAAAACCAACTAAAAACAACGCAAGCCTGCATTGAAAACCAACTCAAACTCACGAAAACTAACCCAAAATAACTATAACTAACCGAAACCAACTCGAACAAATAAATACTAACTAAAAACAACGCAAGCCTGCTTTGAAAACCAACTCAAACTCGCGAAAACTAACCCAAAATAACTAACTAAACGAAACCAACCCGAACAAATCAAAACCAACTAAAAACAACGCAAGCCTGCATTGAAAACCAACTCAAACTCGCGAAAACTATCCCAAAATAACTAACTAACCGAAACCAACCCGAACAAATCAAAACCAACTAAAAACAACGCAAGCCTGCATTGAAAACCAACTCAAACTCACGAAAACTAACCCAAAATAACTATAACTAACCGAAACCAACTCGAACAAATAAAAACTAACTAAAAACAACGCAAGCCTGCATTGAAAACCAACTCAAACTCGCGAAAACTAACCCAAAATAACTAACTAACCGAAACCAACCCGAACAAATCAAAACCAACTAAAAACAACGCAAGCCTGCATTGAAAACCAACTCAAACTCACGAAAACTAACCCAAAATAACTATAACTAACCGAAACCAACTCGAACAAATAAAAACTAACTAAAAACAACGCAAGCCTGCATTGAAAACCAACTCAAACTCGCGAAAACTAACCCAAAATAACTAACTAACCGAAACCAACCCGAACAAATCAAAACCAACTAAAAACAACGCAAGCCTGCATTGAAAACCAACTCAAACTCACGAAAACTAACCCAAAATAACTAACTAACCGAAACCAACCCGAACAAATCAAAACCAACTAAAAACAACGCAAGCCTGCATTGAAAACTAACTCAAACTCGCGAAAACTAACCCAAAATAACTAACTAACCGAAACCATCCCGAACAAATCAAAACCAACTAAAAACAACGCAAGCCTGCATTGAAAACCAACTCAAACTCGCGAAAACTAACCCAAAATAACTAACTAACCGAAACCAACCCGAACAAATCAAAACCAACTAAAAACAACGCAAGCCTGCATTGAAAACTAACTCAAACTCGCGAAAACTAACCCAAAATAACTAACTAACCGAAACCAACCCGAACAAATCAAAACCAACTAAAAACAACGCAAGCCTGCATTGAAAACTAACTCAAACTCACGAAAACTAACCTAAAATAACTCTAACTAAACGAAACCAACCCGAACAAATCAAAACTAACTAAAAACAACGCAAGCCTGCATTGAAAACTAACTCAAACTCACGAAAACTAACCCACAATAACTATAACTAACCGAAACCAACCCGAACTAACCAAAAAGTTCCCCAACTAACTCAAATCATGTATTATTAAGTGATTGGGAGTCTATTAAACTATATTAACGAAAAAAGTAATAAAGTTTGGGAACGGAAATATAATGCAAAAGGAGAAAATAAAATATTTTAAAACGGAATGTAGACAGGATAGAAAAAACAAAAATAAAATAAACAATACATTTTGTAGTAAGAAAAAACGTTACGTTATCATGTACTGCTGTTTAACATTTTATCACCTTACTTACCATTTAGTTATATGTTAAACAATGTTGCATTACCAACTAATATAAATCTTCCATTACAGGTGAGCATCGACCATTAAATGCATCCAACGTAAAACGTAAGTAAAAAAGCCAAACATGCAAATATCCAGCCAAAATAGAAAATGTATTCGAAATTACATAGGTCAGGTCTGAAACTAATAAACATAAAACGGTGCATAAATAAACCGCACAGCTATTAATACATGTGAAAGTCGGTTTACGAAATGTTTATCCATCCAATAAACACCAGAAAATGATTCGGGTTTTTTTTGATAAGAATTCTTTGTTCAGATTTTGAAAAGCGATATTTTATACACATCGGTGTCGGGATTTTTATACGAAATGCACAACAAATTGATTGACCCAAATCTTGCCTTTATAATACGTCGTCTTTATGCAACCAGCCCTTTCCTATGCAAATGCATATAGCGTGCAGTAGTGAGCGATTTGAAACAGGTTTGTACTCAGCACCAAGACACCAAATTTCCCCAAAATTTATAATGACTGGTACTGTTAAAGTGGCGCCAGTAAATTATTCAGAAGTCAAAGGTCACTGATAAAAATCCGTCGAACATAGGTCGGGTGAATTTAATGTTGCCAACTTGTTCTGAAAGTGATGAAGATGATAATAGTGCATGGCAAGATGAAATGAAAATTCCCATTCCGCCCCTGTGCAATACATGACATGAAAAATTCCACCAACCGGAAATTCCTCTTTTCTCAAACAAACAAGTCAACCTCCTAGCTTTTGACGATTTGCATTCAAAAGTCGAATTTTTTGAAAATACATACTTTGTAAGCAGATTACCATCAACCTATACAGCTCACGTGCGGTAAAAATCCTAATCCTAACTTATGACCTAGACTTTTATAACTTTGTTATTGGAGACAAGATTGTGGTTGGTGTTATGGTGTGATGGGACTTATTTAGGATTTTTATTATTGAGAAAGCTATAATCACTTGGATGTTATGGATTTTTTGACATTTAAGTTGATTTGTACAAAGGGGTTTTTCTGCAAAGCCATTGAATTAATACAATGTTGCTTAATGTTTTTTTTTTCCACCTAAATAAGGCCACAACGTGTCTATTCCTCAACAAAGCGACAGACAAAGCACGAATTTAACAAAAAAAAAGGGTGAAAAAAATCCTCGTCAAAAAGATTTAGTAATAGCTCCTTTTGAAGATCTTCTCTACCTCATCATATCCTCAACTCTCGCGGGTAAGTATCAATGATAAAATATCAGAAATATATATATATTTTTTGGTACGCTGTCATAACAACAGGAATGATAGCAGTGGCTTGAAACTCGACAGTTGTAATCAGGGTCAAAGGGCGTTCAAATAAACTATCACTCGACCTTTCCACTTGATTTTTTTATTCAAAATGGCTCCAAGCTGTCATTTTGACATTTTCAGCTGTGCACTACTATGTCAAAAAATGCAGAACGTCCCCAAATCTCGTTCGCATATATCAAACGGTTAAAAAGTTAAAAGGAGGGGGAGCTTTTTGGGCCGCACTATATATTTTGTACACCAAATTTGATGCAGTCACACCTAACACTACCTCCTTTCCTTAATTCTCTATTTTAATTCCCTTCCCTTACCAATTGAGTCGGGAAGTCAATTTTTGGCAAGCCCTGGTTCCATTGTCCAACCATGCTCACATGATACGAGAACAACAAGCAACAAAAAAAACGTACAGTCACTGTCAATCGACTGAAATTGACAAATTAAAGTTTCGCCGGGTTCGTGACTCGAAAGGACTACTCAATAGACCGTTTTTTGTCCGTAAAGTAACGGATAAATTCATTAAAAAATTGTTTTTTTTGTGAAAATGCTTGATTTTTAATGGTGAACCAAAAACAGTTCAAGATAGACCTATCAAACTCTATTGTTGCATTCTATCGATATTCATCAAAATATACGGGGCATTTCATTTGAAAATCGAAGTGTTACGTGATATTTTTTTTTTGGGTCACCTTGTATAAATACAAATTAGTTCAGAAACGGCTGCATCAAAAATTAATATCCACGTATCTGAGCGTTTTAAATTTTAAATGAATTTATCCGTTACTTTATTTATAGACATACTGTAAACGTTAACTTAACCGCTATTTGACAGTTTCCAAAAAAGTGTTTTCGCAATCCTTTTAAGATGACCCGTTACCGTTAACGGAAGGATTTTTCTGTCATCGAAATATTGTACCCTAACCTTAATGTTATTTGGATATTATGTTTATTAGTAGGTACTACTGTTATCCCTCGTGTTATCCAGTGTCACATCCACAATGATTTAATAAAAACACCAAAACAAACTCGAATCAACACAACCCAACCTTAAAATGAAAAATGCAAATCTAAAAACACAACAGCATTCATGATTTTTTTTATTCGCTTATCAGAAAGAGGAGTCGAAATAAAACCCAAAAAATGTTTTCCCGCTTTTTTTTTCGTACCAGGAAAGGCACCAAACATTGTGTTAAAGATTACATTTTTAGGCCGATGACGTCACGCGCCCAAATCTTTTGATTGGCTAGTTTTGAAGGATGTTGCCATGTCATACGACTTTCCAATGACATATCGATTTTGACGTAAATATTATTATCACTTACTCATCTTTAATCTCGGCACTGAAATAGTTCTCAGTCACTAAAAATTCAGAAACCATTTTCGAATACACTAGAGGCAAATTTCCGGAATCGGCCCTTTAAAATCCTTTTTTATCAACAATACCAGCACAACAACAAAATAATAAATACATACGTACTATGCAAAAAAGCAAAAAGCATAATGATAACCAGTTCAAAATATCAAAATAAACAAAATTACTTTGACATTATTTATGTAAAAGTATATCTGTAAAGATGGATCGATATTGAGCAATCTGGCAACTACTAAGATCTGATTGGTGCGAAATATTGTGGGAAATTCAAATTAATGATATCCGTTTTTGATGAATTTTTTGGCCCAAGATTTTTTTTAAGTAATCAATTTCACATTCAGACATAATATGCACTCAAGCTAATTGAAACTTTGAAATTCCATTGAGTGAAACTGGTCTATTATGAATTATTCCTTTATAAAAAAAATAAAGATACATTCTAGAATGGGGCGCATGCGTTTTGATACCGCTATGATTATCGTCCATGCATAAATTAGCGATAGACGATGACAATGTCATACTTGTCAATTAGCAATTACCGGTGATACTTTTTGATGGTTGCGAAAACTGTTAAAAAGCAAGAGTGATGACGTCCATCTTGTTATCCATCCATTTTCAAAGAACTTGGCAACACCGTGCTTGTTGTTTGACGCTTGATCGTTCCATAAATCCATACCTCAGATAAAAGAAAAAAAAAGATACCTCGCAATGTAAGTGATTTTGTGACCATTTTAGATTTTTACAAGACATATAGAAAATCTTCTTTTTATCGAATGTTCAAAAATGACATTTAGCAAAAAAAAATACCTTTTGCCTTTGGGTGCCAAACAACCCAAAAAACGGCAAACATAACGAAAAAATCTAAATTAATTGTTTCAACTTATTTAGTGGTTATTCGTCAGGAATGAGAATAACAATAGTATATTATTTAACAAGCGGGAAATGATGGATATTACTCACGAGGATTAAGTTTGTGATCATCTGAGTGAGTAATATCCATTTCCCGCGAGTAGAATACCATAGTTTTTCCAAGACTATTCAATAATAGATGTATTATACATCCACCTTCTATTGGTTAATGTTACTCGTTACTCGAGATCATACCAGTTAATTTTTTTCCATTACTCAATTGTTTTCAACCAATGAAATGATCTAATATCATTACTCCACTGTTTTGTAGCCAATCAGAACATTCGACAAAATGTCAACCTTCAAGTATATCATTTTGAAACAGCCCATTTGTCCGTCCATATTTGTTTTATAGTCATTGTCACATTGTGTTAACAACCTAACCTCACTTTAAGTAAACTAGTTCTCAAAAAGTGCCGTCGAAATGAAATTGAATATTTCAAAGTTTGCTTCAATTATTGAATAATCATAGAAAAAGTATAGTATTCCACTCTCGGGAAATGGATATTACTCACTCAGATGATTTCATCCTCGTGAGTAATATCGCCCCTTTCCGCTCGCTGAACAATATACTATTTTCTATGATTATTCAATAATTGAAGCAAACTTTGAAATATTCAATTTCATTTCGACGGCACTATTTGACAACTATACTTAAAGTGAGGTTAGGTTGTTAACACAATGACTATAAAACAAGTATGGACGGTTTCAAAATGATGAATTTGAAGGTTGACATTTTGTCGAATGTTCTGATTGGCTCTAAAACAGTAGAGTAATGAGATTAGATCATTATTTAATTGGTTAAAAATAATTGAGTAATGGAAAAAAAGTCACTGGTATGAGTAACGAGCTACATTAACCTATAGAAAGGGGATGTTCACATATATTATTGAATAGTCATAGAAAAAAATATTATGGGTCTCAATGACCTACACTCATTGGAAAAAATTGAAAATCTGGAAAAATTCTTGTTGAAACCGTGTTTTTTCTAAAATTGATCATCAATTCGGAATAATTGAACAAAATATGAAATACAAAATACCTGAGATAATATTATTTGATGCAGCATTTGTATTTTTGTGTTCAATCAAAATTCAAAAACTTCAATTTCAGTCTATGTTTTTATCAAATCCCCGGAGTATTGAAGCAATCAGTTTAAAAAAATTGGAAAAAGTTCAAATTAGCTATTTTAAACCAGTATAGATCTAAAAATCAACACCTAGACCCGATAACAATAGAAAACAATGTCATGCGCTAATTTCCTTACAAATTATTGGCATATATCAATCAACATGTTGCCAAACCCCATCAGTCACGCGTAATTTTTTCATCTATACGCGCAAATAAATACCACTTTTTGACATTCACAAAGCGCAGAAAAATCAGGAATTCAAGACGGGATAAAAACATAAGTGATTTATGCGACAATAACGTCTAAATGCGGTGACGATAAATTCTTTGACTTCCGTCCGGCGCGAATTTGTTGCAACATCGCGGCTGCCTTTGGCCTTTGGGAACAATGTCGCGCTGGGTAAAAATATCCGTGGACCTAAATTAAACGAATTTATACGTGATATTTCCGCAAATAGTGCACACATTGTTTGCGCCGCAAATATACATTTTGAAGCTACGATAAAAGTTGCAGGATTTGTGAAACATTGTATAAAAATCAACACCCAGCAAGCTGACCTTTGAAAGATAGATCTCGTGTCAGAACCAATTAAAAAATACCTTAATAAATGTATACTCTTAATATATGGTGCTGTGCAAGCAATAAATGCACTTATGACATGAAATATAGTGCTTCGGTACCACTTGGCGAATTGAATTTATTGTCTTTTTGCCAGATTTGTCATTTATTGGTGGATGGCATCACTGCCCATCTCTATATGGTCAAGAGCGCTGTGGCTTTTTGACAAGTGGCAGCGTTGCCATTCACTAAAATAGATGGAGATCAATGGAAAAAAACCCATTAACCTTAAAATTAGGTTACATTTTAAAATACCTGTCATACTCTGACTAATAGCCGGCTAAGTACGTCAACTAATTGTTTTATGAAGACTTCAAACCGGCAATTAGCCGAAACGAAAACCCACAATTACCGTTTTGAAAACTTTAAAGGCGGTTTTGTGTTTTTACCAGCGTACATGTTTGCTTATTTTATCGGCGGAATTATGCATTGGAGTTGTAGTTAATAAATTATTAGCTATGGAGGAGTTCCAGATTGATGTTCTGATGGACAAAATGTTTTTTGGAGTGGAGTTTAATATTTGGCAATTTAATTGTAACTTTTGAAATAAAGGGGTGATTTTTTAACTAAATGGGAAAGAAATAGTTGCTCTAACTCATCTCGGAACAACGTTTTTATGAAAAAGCCTTCAAAGTGGATACATCCATTGTTAAAGATTTGCCAACAAAGAACAAATACTAAAATAAATTAAGATCATCATGGGAGACTCTGTATATTATTTTACATTGTTGCGATAATTGAGAAGTGGTTTGAATAATTTTCTCTCTCCAGAGTGCTCAGGAAATTAACGACAGCAGGAATTGATATTTTAGTAATTTTCAACAACCTTCACTTGATTAAATCTGAAATATCTGTTGCACTTTTTTCCAAACATCTCTGAAACCAAACTTTGGCATCATTGGATTCTTTACTAAATTTCCTATAAATCCTTACCATGGACTTTTTCATGGAACCACGGGAACCATGAGAAAGAGTCCCTCGAATATTAATATAGACAAAAGTGACATTTTCGCAGGTTTTACTAAATATCTCCGTAAGCAAATGGACTATCATGGACTATTTTATGGAACCACGGGAACCATGAGAAAAAGTCCCTCGAATATTAATATAGACAAAAGTGACATTGTCGCAGGTTTTACTAAATATTTCCGTAAGCAAACGAGCCAGTGACTGAAATTTGGCACCATTGTATTCCTCACTGAATTTGCTATAAATCCTTATCATGGACTATTTTATGGAACCACGGGAACCATGAGAAAAACTACCTGGAATATTAATATAGACAAAAGTGACATTGTCGCAGGTTTTACTAAATATCTCCGGAACCAAACGAGCTAGCAATTCAAATTTGGCACAATTGGATTCCTCACTGAATTTCCTATAAATCCTTATCATGGACTATTTTATGGAACCACGGGAACCATGAGAAAAACTACCTGGAATATTAATATAGACAAAAGTGACATTGTCGCAGGTTTTACTAAATATCTCCGGAACCAAACGAGCTAGCAACTTAAATTTGGCATCATTGGATTCCTCACTGAATTTTCTATAAATCCTTATCATGGACTATGTCATGGAACCACGGGAACTATGAGAAAAAGTCCCTCGAATATTAATATAGACAAAAGTGACATTGTCGCAGGTTTTTCTAAATATCTCCGGAACCAAACGAGCTAGCAACTTATATTTGGCATCATTGGATTCCTCACTGAATTTCCTATAAATCCTTACCATGGACTATTTTATGGAACCACGGGAACCATGAGAAAAAGTCTCTCGAATATTAATATAGACAAAAGTGACATTGTCGCAGGTTTTTCTAAATATCTCCGGAACCAAACGAGCTAGCAACTTATATTTGGCATCATTGGATTCCTCACTGAATTTCCTATAAATCCTTATCATGGACTATGTCATGGAACCACGGGAACTATGAGAAAAAGTCCCTCGAATATTAATTTAGACAAAAGTGACATTGTCGCAGGTTTTTCTAAATATCTCCGGAACCAAACGAGCTAGCAACTTATATTTGGCATCATTGGATTCCTCACTGAATTTCCTATAAATCCTTATCATGGACTATGTCATGAAACCACGGGAACCATGAGAAAGAGTCTCTCGAATATTAATTTAGACAAAAGTGACATTGTCGCAGGTTTTTCTAAATATCTCCGGAACCAAACGAGCTAGCAACTTAAATTTGGCATCATTGGATTCCTCACTGAATTTCCTATAAATCCTTATCATGGACTATGTCATGGAACCACGGGAACTATGAGAAAAAGTCCCTCGAATATTAATATAGACAAAAGTGACATTGTCGCAGGTTTTTCTAAATATCTCCGGAACCAAACGAGCTAGCAACTTAAATTTGGCATCATTGGATTCCTCACTGAATTTCCTATAAATCCTTATCATGGACTATGTCATGGAACCACGGGAACTATGAGAAAAAGTCCCTCGAATATTAATATAGACAAAAGTGACATTGTCGCAGGTTTTTCTAAATATCTCCGGAACCAAACGAGCTAGCAACTTATATTTGGCATCATTGGATTCCTCACTGAATTTCCTATAAATCCTTATCATGGACTATGTCATGAAACCACGGGAACCATGAGAAAGAGTCTCTCGAATATTAATTTAGACAAAAGTGACATTGTCGCAGGTTTTTCTAAATATCTCCGGAACCAAACGAGCTAGCAACTTAAATTTGGCATCATTGGATTCCTCACTGAATTTCCTATAAATCCTTATCATGGACTATGTCATGGAACCACGGGAACTAAGAGAAAAAGTCCCTCGAATATTAATATAGACAAAAGTGACATTGTCGCAGGTTTTACTAAATATCTCCGTAAGCAAACGAGCTAGCAACTTAAATTTTACACCATTGGATTCCTCACTGAATTTCCTATAAATCCTTACCATGGACTATTTTATGGAACCACGGGAACCATGAGCAAAAGTCCCTCGAATATTAATATAGACAAAAGTGACATTGTCGCAGGTTTTACTAAATATCTCCGGAACCAAACGAGCTAGCAACTTGAATCTGGCATCATTGGATTCCTCACTAAATTTTCTATAAATCCTTACCATGGACTATTTTATGGAACCACGCGGGAACCATGAGAAAAAGTCCCTCGAATATCAATATAGACAAAAGTGACATTGTCGCAGGTTTTACTAAATATCTCCGGAACCTAACGAGCTAGCGACTCAAATTTGGCACCATTGGATTCCCCACTGAATTTCCTATAAATCCTTATCATGGACTATGTCATGGAACCACGGGAACCATGAGAAAGAGTCTCTCGAATATTAATTTAGACAAAAGTGACATTGTCGCAGGTTTTACTAAATATCTCCGTAAGGAAACGAGCTAGCAACTCAAATTTGGCATCATTGGATTTCTCACTGAATTTCCTATAAATCCTTACCATGGACTATGTCATGGAACCACGGGAACCATGAGAAAAAGTCCCTAGATTATTAATATAGACAAAAGTGACATTCTCGCAGGTTTTACTAAATATCTCCGTAAGGAAACGAGCTAGCAACTTAAATTTGGCACCATTGGATTCCTCACTGAATTTCCTATAAATCCTTATCATGGACTATGTCATGAAACCACGGGAACCATGAGAAAGAGTCTCTCGAATATTAATTTAGACAAAAGTGACATTGTCGCAGGTTTTTCTAAATATCTCCGGAACCAAACGAGCTAGCAACTTAAATTTGGCATCATTGGATTCCTCACTGAATTTCCTATAAATCCTTATCATGGACTATGTCATGAAACCACGGGAACCATGAGAAAGAGTCTCTCGAATATTAATTTAGACAAAAGTGACATTGTCGCAGGTTTTTCTAAATATCTCCGGAACCAAACGAGCTAGCAACTTAAATTTGGCATCATTGGATTCCTCACTGAATTTCCTATAAATCCTTATCATGGACTATGTCATGGAACCACGGGAACTATGAGAAAAAGTCCCTCGAATATTAATATAGACAAAAGTGACATTGTCGCAGGTTTTACTAAATATCTCCGTAAGCAAACGAGCTAGCAACTTAAATTTTACACCATTGGATTCCTCACTGAATTTCCTATAAATCCTTACCATGGACTATTTTATGGAACCACGGGAACCATGAGCAAAAGTCCCTCGAATATTAATATAGACAAAAGTGACATTGTCGCAGGTTTTTCTAAATATCTCCGGAACCAAACGAGCTAGCAACTTAAATTTGGCATCATTGGATTCCTCACTGAATTTCCTATAAATCCTTATCATGGACTATGTCATGGAACCACGGGAACTATGAGAAAAAGTCCCTCGAATATTAATATAGACAAAAGTGACATTGTCGCAGGTTTTACTAAATATCTCCGTAAGCAAACGAGCTAGCAACTTAAATTTTACACCATTGGATTCCTCACTGAATTTCCTATAAATCCTTACCATGGACTATTTTATGGAACCACGGGAACCATGAGCAAAAGTCCCTCGAATATTAATATAGACAAAAGTGACATTGTCGCAGGTTTTTCTAAATATCTCCGGAACCAAACGAGCTAGCAACTTAAATTTGGCATCATTGGATTCCTCACTGAATTTCCTATAAATCCTTATCATGGACTATGTCATGGAACCACGGGAACCATGAGAAAAAGTCCCTCGAATAATAATATAGACAAAAGTGTGTCGCAGTTTTTTACAAATATTTCCAGAACCAACCGAGATACCGACTTAAATTTTGCACAACCAAAATCGTAATTTTTGAGACAAAAGGGTGATTTTGAACCTAATGGAAGAGAAATAGTTGCTCTAACTCATTCTGGAACAAGATCCACGACAACATTCTGTAAATTTAATTGGGAAGCCTTTAAAGTGGAAATATGCATTGTCAAAGATCTCGCAACAAAGCACAAATATACTCACCAAAATCGTAATTTTTGTGATAAAAGGGTGATTTCTGCACTAAATTGAAGAAAAATAGTTGCTCTAACTCATCCTGGAACAACATCCACAATACATTTTGAAAATTCACCTCAAAGTAGCACAATTTCGAATAAGTCAAACCAATAATACGTTTCTTCCAGGATGCAAATCGATTCCACCGGAATAAAATGGGTGCACTCGAAAAAATCCCCGAAGGATGAGTTTTGATTTGACAATACATCCAGTTCAGACGGCTGTAAAAAAAAATCTATCACTATTCTAAAGGGATAAACAAATACAGAAGTCCCTATTGAATAGTGGACTATTAGTCATAAAGCCATTTACATAACCCATATGTCAGCACTGACCTTTTCCGCATAGAGTTGATTGATAATTCCGCCAAACAAGGTTCAAACCCAGGGCAGCTGCCGCTCCATTCAAATCCCTTTTATGAAGTCATGTGAACGATCTGATCTTTGTCATTCTATGGATAATATGTCACGCAGCCTCGCCGAAAAATCAGGTCACCGCCACTGATTTGGCAAATTTTATTTGTATCGCCTTGAAAGAGATACCGTTTTTATTATCAAATCAAGAGAGTGAAATTGAAATTTCGTTACAAAACTGTTACTGGTTTCGTGGGCGCCTTGACTTTCATTTTTCAACGCGGGCACGATTATATGCTTTTACATTGTAAGTTACATTACACTAGGTTTATGAAGTTTCCTATATCTGGAGTAAACAGGTGTTTTAATGAGAGTGAAAGGGGAAATTCGTGTTGGGAAAGCTACTTAGATGCGAGGTGTTCTGAAATATGTTAATGAGGTGAAGACCTATTAAGGACGTGAGGCTAAAACACTCAGCATCTTACTACTTGTTAGAAGCACACAGTGGAAAACAACAACAGTATTAAATGTAAGAACCTCAAATAGTGAAACTGACCGAAATAGGGCACTCCCAGAGATCGCAGCCTTCTCCTCAATCTAGCTGTACCTCCAGGAACCGCTCTTTGTCAACATCATAGTCCAGTATCTCTCATGGATTAAACAACTCAGCTAAACCCTTGGAGTAACGAAGCAATCTATTTTTCCTGAACCACTCCTCATGCTTGACACTAGAGTCTTCTATGCCTTTGACAGCGCCCTGTATGGTGTTACCTGAGATGGCCTCTGTATCATCAGCAAAGAATTTAGCTACTGGATGGATGGTGGATCATTGATGTATGTCAAAAAAAGAATTGTGCGTTGTGGCACTCCCAAGATAATCTTGCCTGTTTTGCTTTAACCATTTGCACTCTTAGAGAGAGGTAAGACTCCAGCAGGAGGTAAACGATGTCCTAGGGAGGAGAAGAGAGAAAAACGATGTGTCTGAAACAAGAAAGGGTACCAGACAGGATTTATGAATTCCATGGATTTCTGTGAAGTTGCTCTTGATGTTTGGGAAGGTTAAATCAATACGCTCTCCTCCTCAAGCCTCTCTCTTTAAGATATTTTTACTGCGTCACCTCAAAATCCGCTGATTTGAGTCCTATGGATTTTTTTATAAGGAAGTGTCCAAGACAGGTTTATGACATTTTTTGTAAATTTCATGGATCTAGGAAGTTGCTCACGAGGTCTGGGAAGGTCAAATTGATACGCCCTCCTCCTCAAGCCCCTCTCATTAAGATATTTTTACTGATGCGCCACCCTAAATCCCCTGATTTGAGTCCTATGGTTTTTTTATAAGGAAGTGTCCAAGACAGGATTTATATATATTTTTTTAAATTTCATGGATTTCTGGGAAGTTGCTCTTGATGTTTGGAAAGGTTAAATCAATACGCTCTTCTTCCCAAGCCTCTCTCTCTAAGATATTTTTACTTCACCACCTCAAAATCCCCTGATTTGAGTCCTATGGATTTTTTTCTAGGAAAGTGTCCAAGACAGGTTTATGACATTTTTTGTAAATTTCATGGATTTCTAGGAAGTTGTTCAAGAGGTTTGGGAAGTTCAAATTGATACGCCCTCCTGCTCAAGCCTGTCTCTTTAAGATATTTTTACTGCACCACTTCAAAATCTCCTGATTTGGGTCCTATGGATTTTTTTATAAGGAAGTGTCCAAGACAGGTTTATGAAATTTTTTGTAAATTTCATGGATTTCTAGAGGTTTGGGAAGTTCAAATTGATACGCCCTCCTGCTCAAGCCTGTCTCTTTAAGATATTTTTACTGCACCACTTCAAAATCTCCTGATTTGGGTCCTATGGATTTTTTTATAAGGAAGTGTCCAAGACAGGTTTATGACATTTTTTGTAAATTTCATGGATGTCTAGGAAGTTGCTCAAGAGGTCTCGGAAGGTTAAATTAATAGGTTCTCCTCCTCAAACTTCTCTCTGTAAGATATTTTTACTGCGCCTTCTCAAAATCCCCTGATTTGAGTCCTGTGGATTTTTTCATAAGGAAGTATACAAGACAGGATAACATTTTTTTTAAATTCCATGGATTTCTAGGAAGTTGCTCAAAAGGACTGGGAAGGTTAAATTAATGCGCTCTCCTCTTTAAACCTCTCTCTTCAAGATATTTTCACTGCACCACCTCAAAATCCCCTGATTTGGGTAACTTTACCTGAACTTACCCAAATAACCTCAGAATGAATCAAAAAATGAACTTGTCGAATATGTAATTTTTTCTTCTTCTTCCTTTCGTTTAAATACCTATTGGTCATTATTTCTATATACATCAAGTAACAATCGTTTCCCTTGCTGCTTTCCAAGAAATTTGCAGGACTCTTGTGAAACCCGTTGACGCAAGCGATGGGAAAATCCGGGAAGAATGACAACATCGCGTCATAACTGACACCAGTGGCATCACTAGGCTTGACAGCTGAATGACAGTAATGGAATGCACAGTAAAGAGAATAAAGATGGTGGTGATGAATGTCAATCAAAATTCAAGATCCAATTTTTGCCTTACAAAAACTCACTTGAACAACCCCAGCTGGTGCGTGCGCACATCCAGCGAAAACAAGGGAAAAAAATAAAAAAAAGATTTTAGAAAGTGGATCCTGATAACAATTTTTTTTTCGTATAACGGTTCATTTTATACAAATCTCCCGAGCCTTCAGGATTTTCTATACTCTGTTGCAAAGACACTGTAATTCAGTCAATCTGTCCCAGCCCATGTGTGTATTTGTTCGGCGCTCCTGTCAGATGCATTTTTGCTATGGAAATTTGTCGGAAGTACTCGGGAAATCGCCCGATGTATGGGCGCCACCGTGTGCTAATTGAATGCACACTAGTAGAAGCGTTTTTACTTTTTCAACTGTGTGTCAAATCTAGTACAATAATTGTGCTGATTATTCTGATACTTTTGTCACTATTGCCATTGTCAGTCTGTGGTCTGCGTGTATTCATTCAAGATAAACAGTCTTGCCAGAAGTAGGGATTTTTCTTTGGATAATCATGTCATATAAAATAAAACCAATAAAATGTAGGGAAAATTAACGGTAGGTAATTGAATTATTTTTTTACGAAACAGTATTTTTACCTTACTTATCACGTTAAAAATATTCGAAAAAAAATACTCCTTATAATTAACAGAAAGTACCAGTGCAAAAAAAAAATCCATATTAAAGGTAAAATAGCAAAAACCGTTCTCTATACTCATTATCATGTACGAGCTAGCAAAATAAATATTTGAATCTATTCATAATACAGATATATCAAGCACTTGACAAAATCGTGCCCGTTGACGTTTAATCATGGTATAATTAAAAAAAAAATACAAAGCATGTGGATAATACCTGAGCAGTCATCGGTGATATTATTAGACGATCATTGCCCAACTTTAATCAAATACCAAAGATTCCCCAGCCGTTTCACAACGTATTAGTCATGTTGACGAGATCGGATGCAGGTATCCGTCCAAAGAGAAAAACGCAGAAGGTCAACCTGTGTACAATTCTGCAGGATTTTGGTATGGTGGCAGCGTTGCCATTTGATTATTCCAATTAGGTTGATCAAACCAACAAAAATATTCCGCCTTGCAAATCGGCATTGACACACTGACATTGTAACAGATTCGCGGATTTTGATAACAGCGTGGCTACTATTTTCTCGTTGTTACAAGGATGTGAAAAAATCACATTAAACGCAATGTCGCGTAACAACAATACAACTGGATGTTTTGCAATAATATTTGGGCCTCTAGGTAGTTGCCTTGTAAAAGTGAAACGTCCCACCTGCCTGGCGCGACTATACAATCTACCATTTTTGTTTATTACAACCTGTTATCACACTCATGGGCAAAAGTGGGACATCCGCGATACGCATATGAAAGAATTGAAAGGTATGACAATGGTGTGACGTCACTAATTGATGGGTTTCTGCCGTGGCCGTGGTGATGTGGTAACATTGCCATATGGGATTAAATATGGGGATGGAGAATATGGTTGATTTACAACTAGTTTATCTAACCTTTATACTTAAATTGGATAAAATGTAAAATATTTGACTCCTATTGTGACGTCACGAGTATCACGACGCGTTTGTATTGGGCGGTGCCAGGCGCAATTTTCAGTAATTAATTATTGCATTATCCAAGTCCGCAGGTTAATTTTTTAAACTTTGATGGCATTATTACGCAGTTATCTTGATATTTTTCCCATTTCCTTAAATTGTCCTTTAGCAGGAAAATTCTTAAATATTTTCTCTTTTTTTAAATTTTATTCATCCGGACTGATTAAAAAAAAAGATCATTTTCCCATTTATTGAAATTTTACTGTTTGGCAGTTTTTTCTATACATTAATGTTTTTATTTGCTTTGTTTATTTTGTCGGATTTTTTGCCTGTGATTTTGGATTTTTTCTCATTTATTTTCTGTTCAATCAAGCAATTGATTTTTTTTTCAAAAAGTCACTCTTATGATTTTTTAATAAACTTTGAGGGTTTCAAGTAAACCGCCTGCATAGTGAAAATGGGATGTTTTATGGTAAAATGTTTCAAAAATGAGATATAGGAAATTTTTCTCTCCTCAAAATTTGATTTTTTTATACCTTTCGAGGATTTCAAGTTATAGTCAAATATATGAATTTCCAAAAAATGGTTCTGTGTTTTGATTTCATGCGTTTTTGACACCCTGTATAGTGATAATTGGATGTTTCATGGAAAAAATGTCTCAATTATAAGTTATAGCAAATTTTTCTCGCTACAAAAAATTATTTTTGTGATTTTTTTATAAACTTCAAGGATTTCGAGTTATAGTCAAAAATGTGAATTGACAAAAAATGGTTTTTTATTCTAATTTTATGCGTTTTTGACGCTCTGTATAATGAAAACGGGATATTTTATGGAAAAATGTCCAAATATGAGCTGTAGCAAATTGTTCTCGCTTCAAAAAGTTATTCTTCATTCTTTATAAATTTTGAGGATTTGGAGTTATAGTCTATGAATTTACAAAAAATGATTCGGTATTCTGATTTCATGTGTTTTTGACCCCCTGTATAGTAAAAATAGGATGTTTAATTTAAAAATGTCTCAAATATGAGTTGTAGCAAATTTTTCTTGATTCAAAAAGTTGTTCGTATTATTTTGAGGATTTCGAGTAATAATCAGAAATATGAATTTCCAAAAATGGTTCGGCTAAAACAACAAAAGTATGCAGACATAACCTTACTTGCTCAATTTTTGTTGAATTTCTTAATTAAACCTCTAATTAGAACCTCTATACCATACCTAATTTGAACAAAATCCTTTTGGAAATAACAAAATTCTGCTTCACTATATCGTTTTTTAAAAGTTTTTTGATCAAATCCCAAATTTCCCTACATCCCTAATTTGCACAAAATCCTTTGGAAAATAACAAGAATATGCAAACATAACCTCACTTGGTCAGCTCTTGTTAAATTTTTTGATCAAATCTCAATTTAGAATGAACTTACCCGATTTTAACAAAATCCATCGGAAAATAACAAAACTAAGAAAACATAACCTCATAAGAAAAAAGGTTTCAGCTTTTCTTGGACAATATATTAAAGGTCAATATCAATGAGCCAACGTTTCGCAACTGGTCCGTTGCATCATTAGGGCTAGATAATTAAAATTGCACAATATACATATAAAATAGTAAAACTGCGAGTGTATAGATAAGAAATATGGGGCGCTCAAGCATTAACTCCGCCGTCGATTCTAACAGTTTTCTTCAACAACTATACTAATACTGGACGAAACCCCACTACTATAACCTCACTATTTCGTTTTTTTTTAAATTTTTTGATCAAATCTCGAATTTGAACAAAACCCCTTGGAAAATAACAAAATAATGCAAACATAACCTCACTATATCATTTAAAAAAAAATGTTGATCAATTCCCAAATAGAATCTACGTACCTAACACACATAACCTTATAATGATTGATAATAATAATAAAAATGCTTTACAGGTTACATTAATAAATGGTGTATCACATAACCAATTTAAATGCTGTTGAAAAATAACAAAATTATACAAACATAACCTCACTTGGTCAATTTTTGTTAAGTTTCTTGATCAAATCCCAAATTAGAACCTTAAGGATAAAACTGAGTCTTGCAAATCTGCTTATTTTTGTTGGAGGTAAGAAAGAATATTTGCGATGGTTTTCACAGTGGCAAAATCCTGCAACTTTGCCATAACCATTTAGTCAGCGTGGAAAGCTGAAGAAGGCCAATTTTTTAATTAAATGCAATGCGGTGACAATTTTACGATTTTCAACTCATTTCCTGCTACATCAAACGTCCATCCGTCGAGACCAGCTGCTTCAAGAAACTCCCTCCACAATTCCTGTGAATAAATTGTATGTGATAAAAAGCCAACTCCTCAACAGTGATAATAAAATCAAACACCCTGCAAAACACTGATTACTCTTGGCAAATTGAATATTGATATCAAATCTCCAACCGTTGTCATAGAAACTTTATTCCGTCACAAAATCATGGGTTCCATCTCCTGATCACAATTATGCCAATACGTCGTGTTCCTTTTCCTCTTCAGCAGGAATGCCAAGCAACGGACGTCGCACGCTCCGCCCCGACGACGGCGGCACCCGGCAACGTCGCGTCGTCGTCGTGACTTTTCGCTCTTCTTCGCCTGCGTCACTCGACGACCTACTAACCTCAATTGAGGACCTCAGCGTGGTGTTCGCGTCGACCGAGCCGAACCGAACCATTGAGTTGTCGGTCGTTGTGGAGCTCACAACGACACCGATCGTGTGCGTGCTCGGGTTCGTCCGGCAACCGGCGAATTCACTGGATTACCGTAGTGTCTTCACTTTTTATTGGATTACTTATTGTGCGAATGGTTAGAAAAGATAATGTGCGATCTAGTCAGTGGCTAACTGTGCTGTGGCTGTGATAGATATAGTATGTTGGAACACAGTGCTATGTACCTAAACGTTACACCTCCTTTTGAAGACGACGCGTCTTTGTTTCCTGATTTTTATACACGGTGGGTTATGGTACAAAACATATTTCTAGCGATTTATTTAGAACGTAAAAAAAGTCCTGCCTGAAGGACTCAAAATGCAATATTCGTTATATGGCAGAGAATATAAAATTTATGTTGTCACACAGATGTTTTCTATTAACAGTTACAGAGGTTTTGTTTATTGCCGCAAGTTTGCATGCTTGTTCAGTCGTGCATGCAGGTTCAAGCACAAAAATCCCTGCTGCACCTGTCAAAGTTAATTTGTTCGGGAAGCTAACATTGATGAGCGTGTGGCAAGAATAATCCCCGACAACTGGCAACGAAGGTTTTTTAGTCGTTTTCATTTGGACATTTGCCAGAGTTGTCCAGAGCGTTCGCCATCAACCGGCCTTCGAATTATTCATTGTTGTCTGCTAAGTAAATTGAGCGTAATTAACATAAAACATAGAAACGCTTCCTGGCAATTTTGATAAGTTAATTGCGTTAAAAACCCTTATGTGTCGGTATATATTGGGGTTGTCGCCCTTCTAGACGCCGGTGTAATTCCATTATAGGCCGTCGTGGGAAGTAATGATTTTTACAATAGGATCAGTCAAGTACGTAATAGATTGGGTAACTACGCGCCAATTTCAATTCGAGTTAATGGCGAAGAGAGTACTTGGAGTACTACAGACCTACATTCTTGGTTTGCACTCGGTCGAAGTCCGAACGATAACATAATGGCGCAAGTTGCCGTTGGTTTCTGCTTGTCGCCGTGAGGTGAAAATTAAATAGTTGTACCGGGTGGTCCATGATTACAGAAATGATATCGTCAATGTTGAAAATATTCGAAGTATGTTTTGATTATAAATTACAAAATTTTCAAATTTTATACTATAACCATGCAAATTTGTTCTCCAAAAATTAAGTCAATAATTCTGACAGATGAAATTATTTGTCCATTTGCTTTTATTCGAAATCTTCACGCTCACCCATATCTCCAAGTTTCACTTTTTTTTTGGGATTTTTTTTTTTTTTGGTTTGACGCATTGGGATATACTTATGTATCTTATTAATATTTTTCACATTTCTTTGAAATTTTCTGTTCGCTATTCACCATCAAAAATGGTATATAATTTTGTTTGTCATTGATTTTTAAAACATTTTCTATCATTTTCATATTCTTGTTTTCTCAATAAGATTTATAGGGCAGAATCTTCTTTTTCTATCGTGAAGGAATTATTGCATCATTCTATACAACTTTTAATCCATTTACTTACTTGTTTCCTTTATTATAATATGTATATGATATTTTCCTTGCCAAATACTTTTTTTTTATGTTTTTAAACCGCTGTCCACCATTTTATCATGCTTTTTTGAGTTCAATGATTTTTGCCTTTTGACAAAATCGATAGAATCATAGATCAATGAATAAAATCTCATCAACAGCAGACCGTATTCTTTTGGTTCCATATACTTCGAACTCTTCGTGCTTTTTAACAAAATCGATAAAATAATAAATCAATCGACAAAATCTTATTGACAGCAGGACGTATTCTTTTGGTTCAACTTTGAACTCATCGTATTTAACGGAAGAATCGTTAAAATAATAAAACAATCGACGAAAACGAAACTGACAGCAGACCGTTTTCTTTTGGTTATACTCCGAACTCATCGTGTTTTTTGACAGAATCGCTAAAATAATAAATCAATTGACAAAATCTCATTAACAGCAGACCGTATTCTTTTGGTTCTACTACGAACTCTTTGCGCTTTTTAACAAAATCGATAAAATACTCAATCGATCGACAGCAGACCGTATTCTTTTGGTTCAACTCCGAACTCATCGTGTTTTTTGTCAGAATCGATAAAATAATAAAATAATCATTAACAGCAGACCGTTTTTTTTTGGTCCAACCATAGATGGAATTGAATATGGTTTCAAATTGTGAAAAATTTACAAATTGATAAACATGTCTACCATTATCAAGATCTTCTTCTTCTTCTTATACTTCAAGAAGACCTTAAGGTCGTTATCAAGATCTTGGAGCTTAAATTAGAAAAACACTCATAAAAAATCAGTTAAATAAAATTGCAAAAAAATCCAAATTGTGGACAAACATAATTATGGTTATGAAAAGTAAAAAGTAAAAAAAACAGTTTGATACATATTATTAAAAAAAAAAAAAAGTCGTCTTATTCTTGCTTTATCAATTTTGTCATTTGCAGTAAACTTCCTCAGATAACTTTTATTTTCACTTAGATCTTTTAGGTACCTATTTCTTTCTTTTGTTTTCCCATTTGGAGTTTTGTACTCGTTATTTATTTCACGAGTCAGGGCGTAGACAAATCCATGCAGCAAATCAAAAATCATAAAAATCGGTCCAGCAGTTCTTGAGTTATAAATGGTGTAACTAACACGAAGTTATTTTATGATATTGAAATGAGGCAGTATGAAAATCGCCGGCTTAGTTAGAATAAATGTTGCGTTAAATGATTTTTTGACAATTTTTCCGATGTTTTAATAGTTATTCTGCTATTAAGGGCGAAGATCCAACTAATTTTAAAATTTTAAAAATCGTTTCAGGGGTTCTTGGGCTATAAATGTTGTAACAATTTTATAAATAAATATTTTATTTTATGAAATTGTCTTCGATTTATTCTATGGATGTTTTTTTCTGGTTTTTATTATTCAAATTGTAACCTTTCTGAACTTTGTTTGTAGGTAAATTGAGTAATTTGATTGGTACTTTTTCGTCGTATGATTTTTTCAAAAATAATCAATAAACAATTTTTTTAACCTTCCAAACGTGTTTTAAATGTGTTAAAAAAACATTTCTAATTATTATTGACAAATTTCACGACTGTTAAATCAACACTTCAAGTACTGTTAGTATTTGTCAGTTTTATGACTATGAACATACATACAGTTAAACTTCAATTCGATAGGTGTTGTAAATAGAAACTCCTGCTGTTTTATTTTTTTAAATTAAATATTGAATATCTTATCATAAATAAATATCAGCATAATAATTTGGCCATAAACAGATGTTGGAACAAAACGGTTACTTAATCACTTGATGAATAATTTTATGGATATTTAACATTTGCAAATAAACAAACAGGTGTTGGGAATAACTCATATCAAACATCATGTGGACAACGAAAACTAATTTCATCATTTTGGTATGTTTGTTTTATTATTTGTTTATCAACTTGTAATTAGTTGGTCTAGCCTGAAAATCGTTTTGCGAAAACAAACATCAATTGATTGATGAGCAAATTGTAGACTCATTAAATATTCATTATTACATGGACGTGGTGCAGAAGCAGCAGGGGAATTTTTTGTTTGGTGTTTTCCGATTCATCCTTTCTAATCAATCTTATTCAAATAAAAAAATCAACTGTAAACCTGTTGGAAATATGAAAAGAGCATTGATTAATATACAAAAATATCCGTAAAAACAAAAACATTAAAAAGTTGCTGACGTGTTTTTTTTTTGAAAAACGTGTTTTTATGCTTGACAATAATTTCTTGAAAACTACTCAAATCCAATTTCAATGATAAAATAAATTGGGAAAATTTATTTGAGCATAATAAATTCCATTAAAAAATAGAAACATTAAAATCTTGGACATCTTCCAAAATAAAGGAACATTTACTTGGAGATCGTCAAAGTTATTTTTAAATAAAAAACGAAATGACAATAAAATAATTTTAAATCGAAGAATACGAATACGCACATTTCATCAAAAACTCTGTTAAACTTGTTGGCAACTGTGCACAGAAAACCAGAAGACCCGCCTCTCTCAGACCTGTTTATCAATGAGCAGAGTTTTGTCCTGTTTAGATGATGATTAATCCTTAAAAATCATAGGATATTTGAAAATTATGATAAATTAATTAAAACGTGGTTTTCTGTATGTACAAACAACAAACAAGAATTAAAATGATAAACTGATTGCAACAACTGAGAATTTTGTAACTTTTATAAAAACGTATGAGGAAGAAAACACAACTTGTGCAAATAATAAAAGCAATTTTTTTTACAAACCTAAATAAAACGTTATCAGTTCATAACTGGAAACAATTTTGATCACTGAAAAAAACCCTAAAATAATTTTATTATAGGCAAACTAATCTCACAAAGAAATATCGTAAATATGGCTCGTATACCCCGAGTGGGATCATTGAAGCTGATATGTATCAAATTTTAGCGACGGCTGATGACCACGGTTTAATTGTCCAATTCGCTTAGGCATGAAAATAATATAAGGTGTATATTAGTAAAATGATTATCCACAATTTCCATACAAAGTAGGCAGCACAACATATTGCACAATATTCCTACACAAAAGTTTTATTACTTGAGCAAACAATCTCGTTCTTAAACATTTACAAAAGTGCTGCTCCTCATTTTTCCAACAAAGAACACAGACATGATGTTTCGCAATATGCATGCAATATGCGGGTCTAAAAATACACGCAATCAATACCAGGTTATCAATAAGTATAAATTGTCGCAGGAGACGCCTATTCGGGAAAAAGCAGAACGGAATTCCAAAATGGCTATGTGCCTTTTTAGCTTTGTTGAATATTTCACGCTAATGCACTGGGTATTTATAAATTTAGGAACGGTTTGGAAATGTGCATGTGTAAGTGCGTTGTTCGACAATAATGGTTCTTATTTTTGGAGTTGCAATATTTGCCCAAAAATAATTATTATTATGGAAATTGGGAGACAAATCAATGTGGAAATCAGTTCAGTTGAAACACCAAACCAAAATGTTAATTTCGGTCTAAATCAAAACATCACGAGCGGTGACCCCATGTTCATAATGTTTTTCACACCACCCACATTGGAAAATGTTTGGCTTTCCACAAGCAAATTCTGTATATTCAATGTTATTTGATTAATTACAACATACTAATAATCTTTTTTCATTACAGGTGAGTCAGAATAACCAATTCGGTAAGTGGCCAACAATACTGATAGTACTCACTAAAAATCAGTCATGCGTGCGGTGTCGGTACCGTGACAAAAGCCGACGCCATATTGTATTGTTCGTGATCTTTCGGCTGTCAATCGGCCGTGTAAAAAACGATATCATTGTTTGGTGACCTCATTTTATCGGAACCTTGTAGTTAATGGGGTTTTTTCAATGAATCAATGATATTGAATGGATAGTGATTTCGGTTATGGTTCCTTGTGAGCTCAAGCTATAAAAATCCGTGGAAAAATCGTATCGTTGGCAACGCAGCAACTAATCGTCTTTGTATAAGGATAATTGAGATTGGACATCCGACCGAACGTGGACTGAAACATCATAATATGCATGCAGTTGATGCAGAAAACAGACATAGAAAACTCGTGCGTCACGTGACGTGACACAAGCTTCCCGCCAGATTCCGGCTAACACACTCAAGGCGGTGTTGCTTCGACTTCAGTGGAGAGAAAGCCTGTCTCGTCAGTGTGGTGTATTTTTGATTGTTTTAATGCAGTGTTCTTTGTTAACGGAAGCTGGTTCATAAATTATAAAATAACCTATTACTGATTTTTGGTGAAGTGGCACTTCACCTACTTTACCTGAATAGCCAGCACAGGCTATTATTCTGGTTTCTCTTCGCGTCATCGCTCTTCTCCTTTTTCTGTCAGTGATGACAGAGGTGTACTCAGTTGTAACACCTATCTTCTAAACGTGAACTCTACTCAAAATTATTTACAAATATCACAAAGAAAATATACAGGGTAATGGGGAAAATATTGATGAAAAATTTGGTTAAACTTTGGCAATTTTTTTTTTAGAAAAAAAATCATAACTCAAAAACTAGTCGAGATATCGTCCTGATTTTTACATCAGTGAATTCTACACAATTTTTTATACAAATAACACTAGGAAAATATACAGGGTGATGAGGGAAAAAAGTGACGAAAAATTGAGTCAAACTTTGGCAATCCAAGAAATGGAAAAAAAAAAAATTTCAGATAAAAAAAATTACAAAAAGCAGCAAAAAGAGATTTCGCCCTGATTTTTGCACCAGTGAATTCCATATAAAATTTGCTATAAACATCACTAGAAAAATATACAGAGTGATGCAAGAAATGTAAAAAAAATATTTCTGTCAGAAAAAAAAATTACTAATAAAAAAAAATTAGATATGGTCCTGATTTTAGCACCAGTGAATTGTCCACAGAATTTTCTATAAATATCACAAGGAAAATATACAAAGAGGTCTGGAAAATGGTAAAAAAAAGTCATACTCCCGGCAAACAAAAAAAATTTTTTTTATTTTTTCAGAAAAAAAATCATAACTCAGAAACCAGTTGAGATATCGCCCTGATTTTAACACCAGTAAATTCTACACAAATTTTTATACAAATAACACTAGGAAAATATACAGGGTGATGAGGAAACAAAGTGACGAAAAATTGAGTCAAACTTTGGCAATCCAAGAAATGGAAAAAAAAAAAATTCAGAAAAAAAAAATTACAAAAAGCAGTTGAGATATCGCCCTGATTTTTGCACCAGTGAATTTCATATAAAATTTGCTATGAACATCACTAGAAAAATATACGGAGTGATGCAAGAAATGTAAAAAAAATATTTCTGTCAGAAAAAAAAATTAAAAATAAAAAAAAAATCAGATATGGTCCTGAATTTAGCACCAGTGAATTCTACGCAGAATTTGCTATAAATATTACAAGGAAAATATACAAAGAGGTCTGGAAAATGTTAAAAAAAAGTCATACTCCCGGCAAACAAAAAAATTTTTTTTTATTTTTTCAGAAAAAAAATCATAACTCAGAAACCAGTTGAGATATCGCCCTGATTTTTACACCAGTGAATTCTACACAAATTTTTATACCAATAACACTAGGAAAATATACAGGGTGATAAGGGAAAAAAGTGACGAAAAATTGAGTCAAACTTTGGCAATCCAAGAAATGGAAAAAAAAATTTTTTCAGAAAAAAAAAAATTACAAAAAGCAGTTGAGATATCGCCCTGATTTTTGCACCAGTGAATTCCATATAAAATTTGCTATAAACATCACTAGAAAAATATACAGACCGATGCAAGAAATGTAAAAAAAATATTTCTGTCAGAAAAAAAAATTACAAATAAAAAAAAATGAGATATGGTCCTGATTTTAGTACCAGTGAATTCTACACAGAATTTGCTGTAAATATCACAAGAAAAATATACAAAGAGGTCTGGAAAATGGTAAAAAAAAGTCATACTTCCGGCAAACAAAAAAAAAATGTTATTTTTTCAGAAAAAAAATCATAACTCAGAAACCAGTTGAGATATCGCCCTGATTTTTGCACCAGTGGATTCTACATTAAATTTGCATAAACATCACTAAAAAAATATACCAGGTGATAAGGAAAAAAGTGACGCAAAATCAAGTTAAAGCTTGCCATTGCAAGATATTTAAAAAAAATGTTGCTGTCAGAAAAAAAATCATAACTCAAAAACCAGTTGAGATATCGCCCTGATTTTTGCACCAGTGAATTTCATATAAAATTTGCTATGAACATCACTAGAAAAATATACGGAGTGATGCAAGAAATGTAAAAAAAATATTTCTGTCAGAAAAAAAAATTAAAAATAAAAAAAAAATCAGATATGGTCCTGAATTTAGCACCAGTGAATTCTACGCAGAATTTGCTATAAATATTACAAGGAAAATATACAAAGAGGTCTGGAAAATGTTAAAAAAAAGTCATACTCCCGGCAAACAAAAAAATTTTTTTTTATTTTTTCAGAAAAAAAATCATAACTCAGAAACCAGTTGAGATATCGCCCTGATTTTTACACCAGTGAATTCTACACAAATTTTTATACCAATAACACTAGGAAAATATACAGGGTGATAAGGGAAAAAAGTGACGAAAAATTGAGTCAAACTTTGGCAATCCAAGAAATGGAAAAAAAAATTTTTTCAGAAAAAAAAAATTACAAAAAGCAGTTGAGATATCGCCCTGATTTTTGCACCAGTGAATTCCATATAAAATTTGCTATAAACATCACTAGAAAAATATACAGACCGATGCAAGAAATGTAAAAAAAATATTTCTGTCAGAAAAAAAAATTACAAATAAAAAAAAATGAGATATGGTCCTGATTTTAGTACCAGTGAATTCTACACAGAATTTGCTGTAAATATCACAAGAAAAATATACAAAGAGGTCTGGAAAATGGTAAAAAAAAGTCATACTTCCGGCAAACAAAAAAAAAATGTTATTTTTTCAGAAAAAAAATCATAACTCAGAAACCAGTTGAGATATCGCCCTGATTTTTGCACCAGTGGATTCTACATTAAATTTGCATAAACATCAATAAAAAAATATACCAGGTGATAAGGAAAAAAGTGACGCAAAATCAAGTTAAAGCTTGCCATTGCAAGATATTTAAAAAAAATGTTGCTGTCAGAAAAAAAATCATAACTCAAAAACCAGTTGAGATATCGCCCTGATTTTTGCACCAGTGGATTCTACATAAAATTCTCATGAACATCACTAGAAAAATATACCAGGTGATAAGGAAAAAAGTGACGCAAAATCAAGTTAAAGCTTGCCATTGCAAGATATTAAAAAAAAATGTTACCGTCAGAAAAAAAATCATAACTCAAAAGCCAGTTAAGATATCGCCCTGATTTTTGCACCAGTGGATTCTACATAAAATTTGCATTAACATCACTAAAACAATATACCAGGTGATAAGGAAAAAGTGACGCAAAATCAAGTTAAAGCTTGCCATTGCAAGATATTTAAAAAAAATGTTGTTGTCAGAAAAAAATCATAACTCAAAAACCAGTCGAGATATCGCCCTGATTTTTACACCAGTGGATTCTGCATAAAATTTGCATAAACATCACTAGAAAAATATACTAGGTGATGAGGAAAAAAGTGACGCAAAATCAAGTTAAAGCTTGCCATTGCAAGATATTTAAAAAAAATGTTGTCAGAAAAAAAATCATAACTCAAAAACCAGTTGAGATATCGCCCTGATTTTTGCACCAGTGGATTCTACATAAAATTTGCATTAACATCACTAAAACAATATACCAGGTGATAAGGAAAAAAGTGACGCAAAATCAAGTTAAAGCTTGCCATTGCAAGATATTTAAAAAAAAATTTGTTGTCAGAAAAAAATCATAACTCAAAAACCAGTCGAGATATCGCCCTGATTTTTACACCAGTGGATTCTACATAAAATTTGCATAAACATCACTAGAAAAATATACCAGGTGATAAGGAAAAAAGTGACGCAAAATCAAGTTAAAGCTTGCCATTGCAAGATATTTTAAAAAAATGTTGTTGTCAGAAACAAAATCATAACTCAAAAACCAGTCGAGATATCGCCCTGATTTTCACACCAGTGGATTCTTAATAAAATTTGCATGAACATCACTAGAAAAATATACCAGGTGATAAGGAAGAAAGTGACGCAAAATCAAGTTAAAGCTTGCCATTGCAAGATATTTAAAAAAAATGTTGCTGTCAGAAAAAAAATCATAACTCAAAAACCAGTCGAGATATCGCCCTTATTTTTACACCAGTGGATTCTAAATAAAATTTGCATGAACATTACTAGAAAAATATACCAGGTGATAAGGAAAAAAGTGACGCAAAATCAAGTTAAAGCTTGTCATTGCAAGATATTTAAAAAAAATGTTGTTGTCAGAAAAAAAATCATAACTCAAAAACAAGTCGAGATATCGCCCTGATTTTTGCACCAGTGGATTCTATATAAAACTTGCATTAACATCACTAAAACAATATACCAGGTGATAACGAAAAAAGTGACGCAAAATCAAGTTAAAGCTTGCCATTGCAAGATATTAAAAAAAAATGTTGTTGTCAGAAAAAAAATCATAACTCAAAAACCAGTTGAGATATCGCCCTGATTTTTACACCAGTGGATTCTACATAAAATTTGCATGAACATCACTAGAAAAATATACCAGGTGATAAGGAAAAAAGTGACGCAAAATCAAGTTAAAGCTTGTCATTGCAAGATATTTAAAAAAAATGTTGTTGTCAGAAAAAACATCATAACTCAAAAACCAGTTGAGATATCGCCCTGATTTTTACACCAGTGGATTCTACATAAAATTTGCATGAACATCACTAGAAAAATATACCAGGTGATAAGGAAAAAAGTGACGCAAAATCAAGTTAAAGCTTGTCATTGCAAGATATTTAAGAAAAAAATTGTTGTCAGAAAAAAAATCATAACTCAAAAACCAGTTGAGATATCGCCCTGATTTTTACACCAGTGGATTCTACATAAAATTTGCATAAACAACACTAGAAAAATATACCAGGTGATGAGGAAAAAAGTGACGCAAAATGAAGTTAAAGCTTGCCATTGCAAGATATTTAAAAAAAATGTTGTTGTCAGAAACAAAATCATAACTCAAAAACCAGTCGAGATATCGCCCTGATTTTTGCACCAGTGGATTCTACATAAAATTCTCATGAACATCACTAGAAAAATATACCAGGTGATAAGGAAAAAAGTGACGCAAAATCAAGTTAAAGCTTGCCATTGCAAGATATTTAAAAACAATGTTACCGTCAGAAAAAAAATCATAACTCAAAAACCAGTCGAGGTATCGCCCTGATCTTTACACCAGTGGATTCTACATAAAATTTGCATAAACAACACTAGAAAAATATACCAGGTGATGAGGAAAAAAGTGACGCAAAATGAAGTTAAAGCTTGCCATTGCAAGATATTTAAAAAAAATGTTGTTGTCAGAAACAAAATCATAACTCAAAAACCAGTCGAGATATCGCCCTGATTTTTACACCAGTGGATTCTACATAAAATTCGCATAAACATCACTAGACAAATATACCAGGTGATAAGGGAAAAAGTGACGCAAAATCAAGTTAAAAAAAATGTTGTCAGAAAAAAAATCATAACTCAAAAACCAGTTGAGATATCGTCCTGATTTTTGCACCAGTGGATTCTACATAAAATTTGCATAAACATCACTAGAAAAATATACCAGGTGATAAGGAAAAAAGTGACGCAAAATCAAGTTAAAGCTTGCTATTGCAAGATATTTAAAAAAAATGTTGTTGTCAGAAACAAAATCATAACTCAAAAACCAGTCGAGATATCGCCCTGATTTTTACACCAGTGGATTCTACATAAAATTCGCATAAACATCACTAGACAAATATACCAGGTGATAAGGAAAAAAGTGACGCAAAATCAAGTTAAAGCTTGCCATTGCAAGATATTTAAAAAAAATGTTACCGTCAGAAACAAAATCATAACTCAAAAACCAGTCGAGATATTGCCCTGATTTTTACACCAGTGGATTCTACATAAAATTCGCATATACATCACTAGACAAATATACCAGGTGATAAGGAAAAAAGTTACGCAAAATCAAGTTAAAGCTTGCCATTGCAAGATATTTAAAAAAAATGTTGTTGTCAGAAACAAAATCATAACTCAAAAACCAGTCGAGATATCGCCCTGATTTTTACACCAGTGGATTCTACATAAAATTCGCATAAACATCACTAGACAAATATACCAGGTGATAAGGGAAAAAGTGACGCAAAATCAAGTTAAAAAAAATGTTGTCAGAAAAAAAATCATAACTCAAAAACCAGTTGAGATATCGCCCTGATTTTTGCACCAGTGGATTCTACATAAAATTTGCATAAACATCACTAGAAAAATATACCAGGTGATAAGGAAAAAAGTGACGCAAAATCAAGTTAAAGCTTGCTATTGCAAGATATTTAAAAAAAATGTTGTTGTCAGAAACAAAATCATAACTCAAAAACCAGTCGAGATATCGCCCTGATTTTTACACCAGTGGATTCTACATAAAATTCGCATAAACATCACTAGAGAAATATACCAGGTGATAAGGAAAAAAGTGACGCAAAATCAAGTTAAAGCTTGCCATTGCAAGATATTTAAAAAAAATGTTACCGTCAGAAACAAAATCATAACTCAAAAACCAGTCGAGATATTGCCCTGATTTTTACACCAGTGGATTCTACATAAAATTCGCATAAACATCACTAGACAAATATACCAGGTGATAAGGAAAAAAGTTACGCAAAATCAAGTTAAAGCTTGCCATTGCAAGATATTTAAAAAAAATGTTGTTGTCAGAAACAAAATCATAACTCAAAAACCAGTCGAGATATCGCCCTGATTTTTACACCAGTGGATTCTACATAAAATTCTCATGAACATCACTAGAAAAATATACCAGGTGATAAGGGAAAAAGTGACGCAAAATCAAGTTAAAGCTTGCCATTGCAAGATATTAAAAAAAAATGTTACCGTCAGAAAAAAAATCATAACTCAAAAGCCAGTTAAGATATCGCCCTGATTTTTGCACCAGTGGATTCTACATAAAATTCGCATAAACATCACTAGACAAATATACCAGGTGATAAGGGAAAAAGTGACGCAAAATCAAGTTAAAAAAAATGTTGTCAGAAAAAAAATCATAACTCAAAAACCAGTTGAGATATCGCCCTGATTTTTGTACCAGTGGATTCTACATAAAATTTGCATAAACATCACTAGAAAAATATACCAGGTGATAAGGAAAAAAGTGACGCAAAATCAAGTTAAAGCTTGCTATTGCAAGATATTTAAAAAAAATGTTGTTGTCAGAAACAAAATCATAACTCAAAAACCAGTCGAGATATCGCCCTGATTTTTACACCAGTGGATTCTACATAAAATTCGCATAAACATCACTAGAGAAATATACCAGGTGATAAGGAAAAAAGTGACGCAAAATCAAGTTAAAGCTTGCCATTGCAAGATATTTAAAAAAAATGTTGTTGTCAGAAACAAAATCATAACTCAAAAACCAGTCGAGATATTGCCCTGATTTTTACACCAGTGGATTCTACATAAAATTCGCATAAACATCACTAGACAAATATACCAGGTGATAAGGAAAAAAGTTACGCAAAATCAAGTTAAAGCTTGCCATTGCAAGATATTTAAAAAAAATGTTGTTGTCAGAAACAAAATCATAACTCAAAAACCAGTCGAGATATCGCCCTGATTTTTACACCAGTGGATTCTACATAAAATTCTCATGAACATCACTAGAAAAATATACCAGGTGATAAGGGAAAAAGTGACGCAAAATCAAGTTAAAGCTTGCCATTGCAAGATATTAAAAAAAAATGTTACCGTCAGAAAAAAAATCATAACTCAAAAGCCAGTTAAGATATCGCCCTGATTTTTGCACCAGTGGATTCTACATAAAATTTGCATTAACATCACTAAAACAATATACCAGGTGATAAGGAAAAAAGTGACGCAAAATCAAGTTAAAGCTTGCCATTGCAAGATATTTAAAAAAAATGTTGTTGTCAGAAAAAAATCATAACTCAAAAACCAGTCGAGATATCGCCCTGATTTTTACACCAGTGGATTCTGCATAAAATTTGCATAAACATCACTAGAAAAATATACTAGGTGATGAGGAAAAAAGTGACGCAAAATCAAGTTAAAGCTTGCTATTGCAAGATATTTAAAAAAAATGTTGTTGTCAGAAACAAAATCATAACTCAAAAACCAGTCGAGATATCGCCCTGATTTTTACACCAGTGGATTCTACATAAAATTCGCATAAACATCACTAGACAAATATACCAGGTGATAAGGGAAAAAGTGACGCAAAATCAAGTTAAAAAAAATGTTGTCAGAAAAAAAATCATAACTCAAAAACCAGTTGAGATATCGCCCTGATTTTTGCACCAGTGGATTCTACATAAAATTTGCATAAACATCACTAGAAAAATATACCAGGTGATAAGGAAAAAAGTGACGCAAAATCAAGTTAAAGCTTGCTATTGCAAGATATTTAAAAAAAATGTTGTTGTCAGAAACAAAATCATAACTCAAAAACCAGTCGAGATATCGCCCTGATTTTTACACCAGTGGATTCTACATAAAATTCGCATAAACATCACTAGACAAATATACCAGGTGATAAGGGAAAAAGTGACGCAAAATCAAGTTAAAAAAAATGTTGTCAGAAAAAAAATCATAACTCAAAAACCAGTTGAGATATCGCCCTGATTTTTGCACCAGTGGATTCTACATAAAATTTGCATAAACATCACTAGAAAAATATACCAGGTGATAAGGAAAAAAGTGACGCAAAATCAAGTTAAAGCTTGCTATTGCAAGATATTTAAAAAAAATGTTGTTGTCAGAAACAAAATCATAACTCAAAAACCAGTCGAGATATCGCCCTGATTTTTACACCAGTGGATTCTACATAAAATTCGCATAAACATCACTAGAGAAATATACCAGGTGATAAGGAAAAAAGTGACGCAAAATCAAGTTAAAGCTTGCCATTGCAAGATATTTAAAAAAAATGTTACCGTCAGAAACAAAATCATAACTCAAAAACCAGTCGAGATATTGCCCTGATTTTTACACCAGTGGATTCTACATAAAATTCTCATGAACATCACTAGAAAAATATACCAGGTGATAAGGAAAAAAGTTACGCAAAATCAAGTTAAAGCTTGCCATTGCAAGATATTTAAAAAAAATGTTGTTGTCAGAAACAAAATCATAACTCAAAAACCAGTCGAGATATCGCCCTGATTTTTACACCAGTGGATTCTACATAAAATTCTCATGAACATCACTAGAAAAATATACCAGGTGATAAGGGAAAAAGTGACGCAAAATCAAGTTAAAGCTTGCCATTGCAAGATATTAAAAAAAAATGTTACCGTCAGAAAAAAAATCATAACTCAAAAGCCAGTTAAGATATCGCCCTGATTTTTGCACCAGTGGATTCTACATAAAATTTGCATTAACATCACTAAAACAATATACCAGGTGATAAGGAAAAAAGTGACGCAAAATCAAGTTAAAGCTTGCCATTGCAAGATATTTAAAAAAAATGTTGTTGTCAGAAAAAAATCATAACTCAAAAACCAGTCGAGATATCGCCCTGATTTTTACACCAGTGGATTCTGCATAAAATTTGCATAAACATCACTAGAAAAATATACTAGGTGATGAGGAAAAAAGTGACGCAAAATCAAGTTAAAGCTTGCCATTGCAAGATATTTAAAAAAAATGTTGTCAGAAAAAAAATCATAACTCAAAAACCAGTTGAGATATCGCCCTGATTTTTGCACCAGTGGATTCTACATAAAATTCTCATGAACATCACTAGAAAAATATACCAGGTGATAAGGAAAAAAGTGACGCAAAATCAAGTTAAAGCTTGCCATTGCAAGATATTAAAAAAAAATGTTACCGTCAGAAAAAAAATCATAACTCAAAAGCCAGTTAAGATATCGCCCTAATTTTTGCACCAGTGGATTCTACATAAAATTTGCATTAACATCACTAAAACAATATACCAGGTGATAAGGAAAAAAGTGACGCAAAATCAAGTTAAAGCTTGCCATTGCAAGATATTTAAAAAAAATGTTGTTGTCAGAAAAAAATCATAACTCAAAAACCAGTCGAGATATCGCCCTGATTTTTACACCAGTGGATTCTGCATAAAATTTGCATAAACATCACTAGAAAAATATACTAGGTGATGAGGAAAAAAGTGACGCAAAATCAAGTTAAAGCTTGCCATTGCAAGATATTTAAAAAAAATTTTGTCAGAAAAAAAATCATAACTCAAAAACCAGTTGAGATATCGCCCTGATTTTTGCACCAGTGGATTCTACATAAAATTCTCATGAACATCACTAGAAAAATATACCAGGTGATAAGGAAAAAAGTGACGCAAAATCAAGTTAAAGCTTGCCATTGCAAGATATTAAAAAAAAATGTTACCGTCAGAAAAAAAATCATAACTCAAAAGCCAGTTAAGATATCGCCCTAATTTTTGCACCAGTGGATTCTACATAAAATTTGCATTAACATCACTAAAACAATATACCAGGTGATAAGGAAAAAAGTGACGCAAAATCAAGTTAAAGCTTGCCATTGCAAGATATTTAAAAAAAATGTTGTTGTCAGAAAAAAATCATAACTCAAAAACCAGTCGAGATATCGCCCTGATTTTTACACCAGTGGATTCTGCATAAAATTTGCATAAACATCACTAGAAAAATATACTAGGTGATGAGGAAAAAAGTGACGCAAAATCAAGTTAAAGCTTGCCATTGCAAGATATTTAAAAAAAATTTTGTCAGAAAAAAAATCATAACTCAAAAACCAGTTGAGATATCGCCCTGATTTTTGCACCAGTGAATTTCATATAAAATTTGCTATGAACATCACTAGAAAAATATACGGAGTGATGCAAGAAATGTAAAAAAAATATTTCTGTCAGAAAAAAAAATTAAAAATAAAAAAAAAATTATGGTCCTGAATTTAGCACCAGTGAATTCTACGCAGAATTTGCTATAAATATTACAAGGAAAATATACAAAGAGGTCTGGAAAATGTTAAAAAAAAGTCATACTCCCGGCAAACAAAAAAATTTTTTTTTATTTTTTCAGAAAAAAAATCATAACTCAGAAACCAGTTGAGATATCGCCCTGATTTTTACACCAGTGAATTCTACACAAATTTTTATACAAATAACACTAGGAAAATATACAGGGTGATAAGGGAAAAAAGTGACGAAAAATTGAGTCAAACTTTGGCAATCCAAGAAATGGAAAAAAAAATTTTTTCAGAAAAAAAAAATTACAAAAAGCAGTTGAGATATCGCCCTGATTTTTGCACCAGTGAATTCCATATAAAATTTGCTATAAACATCACTAGAAAAATATACAGACCGATGCAAGAAATGTAAAAAAAATATTTCTGTCAGAAAAAAAAATTACAAATAAAAAAAAATGAGATATGGTCCTGATTTTAGTACCAGTGAATTCTACACAGAATTTGCTGTAAATATCACAAGAAAAATATACAAAGGGGTCTGGAAAATGGTAAAAAAAAGTCATACTTCCGGCAAACAAAAAAAAAATGTTATTTTTTCAGAAAAAAAATCATAACTCAGAAACCAGTTGAGATATCGCCCTGATTTTTGCACCAGTGGATTCTACATTAAATTTGCATAAACATCACTAAAAAAATATACCAGGTGATAAGGAAAAAAGTGACGCAAAATCAAGTTAAAGCTTGCCATTGCAAGATATTTTAAAAAAATGTTGCTGTCAGAAAAAAAATCATAACTCAAAAACCAGTTGAGATATCGCCCTGATTTTTGCACCAGTGGATTCTACATAAAATTTGCATAAACATCACTAGAAAAATATACTAGGTGATGAGGAAAAAAGTGACGCAAAATCAAGTTAAAGCTTGCCATTGCAAGATATTTAAAAAAAATGTTGTCAGAAAAAAAATCATAACTCAAAAACCAGTTGAGATATCGCCCTGATTTTTGCACCAGTGGATTCTACATAAAATTCTCATGAACATCACTAGAAAAATATACCAGGTGATAAGGAAAAAAGTGACGCAAAATCAAGTTAAAGCTTGCCATTGCAAGATATTAAAAAAAAATGTTACCGTCAGAAAAAAAATCATAACTCAAAAGCCAGTTAAGATATCGCCCTAATTTTTGCACCAGTGGATTCTACATAAAATTTGCATTAACATCACTAAAACAATATACCAGGTGATAAGGAAAAAAGTGACGCAAAATCAAGTTAAAGCTTGCCATTGCAAGATATTTAAAAAAAATGTTGTTGTCAGAAAAAAATCATAACTCAAAAACCAGTCGAGATATCGCCCTGATTTTTACACCAGTGGATTCTGCATAAAATTTGCATAAACATCACTAGAAAAATATACTAGGTGATGAGGAAAAAAGTGACGCAAAATCAAGTTAAAGCTTGCCATTGCAAGATATTTAAAAAAAATTTTGTCAGAAAAAAAATCATAACTCAAAAACCAGTTGAGATATCGCCCTGATTTTTGCACCAGTGGATTCTACATAAAATTTGCACAAAACATCACTAGAAAAATATTCCAGGTGATCAGGAAAAAAGTGACGCAAAATCAAGTTAAAGCTTGCCATTGCAAGATATTTAAAAAAAATGTTGTCAGAAAAAAAATCATAACTCAAAAACCAGTTGAGATATCGCCCTGATTTTTGCACCAGTGAATTTCATATAAAATTTGCTATGAACATCACTAGAAAAATATACGGAGTGATGCAAGAAATGTAAAAAAAATATTTCTGTCAGAAAAAAAAATTAAAAATAAAAAAAAAATTATGGTCCTGAATTTAGCACCAGTGAATTCTACGCAGAATTTGCTATAAATATTACAAGGAAAATATACAAAGAGGTCTGGAAAATGTTAAAAAAAAGTCATACTCCCGGCAAACAAAAAAATTTTTTTTTATTTTTTCAGAAAAAAAATCATAACTCAGAAACCAGTTGAGATATCGCCCTGATTTTTACACCAGTGAATTCTACACAAATTTTTATACAAATAACACTAGGAAAATATACAGGGTGATAAGGGAAAAAAGTGACGAAAAATTGAGTCAAACTTTGGCAATCCAAGAAATGGAAAAAAAAATTTTTTCAGAAAAAAAAAATTACAAAAAGCAGTTGAGATATCGCCCTGATTTTTGCACCAGTGAATTCCATATAAAATTTGCTATAAACATCACTAGAAAAATATACAGACCGATGCAAGAAATGTAAAAAAAATATTTCTGTCAGAAAAAAAAATTACAAATAAAAAAAAATGAGATATGGTCCTGATTTTAGTACCAGTGAATTCTACACAGAATTTGCTGTAAATATCACAAGAAAAATATACAAAGAGGTCTGGAAAATGGTAAAAAAAAGTCATACTTCCGGCAAACAAAAAAAAAATGTTATTTTTTCAGAAAAAAAATCATAACTCAGAAACCAGTTGAGATATCGCCCTGATTTTTGCACCAGTGGATTCTACATTAAATTTGCATAAACATCACTAAAAAAATATACCAGGTGATAAGGAAAAAAGTGACGCAAAATCAAGTTAAAGCTTGCCATTGCAAGATATTTAAAAAAAATGTTGCTGTCAGAAAAAAAATCATAACTCAAAAACCAGTTGAGATATCGCCCTGATTTTTGCACCAGTGGATTCTACATAAAATTCTCATGAACATCACTAGAAAAATATACCAGGTGATAAGGAAAAAAGTGACGCAAAATCAAGTTAAAGCTTGCCATTGCAAGATATTAAAAAAAAATGTTACCGTCAGAAAAAAAATCATAACTCAAAAGCCAGTTAAGATATCGCCCTGATTTTTGCACCAGTGGATTCTACATAAAATTTGCATTAACATCACTAAAACAATATACCAGGTGATAAGGAAAAAAGTGACGCAAAATCAAGTTAAAGCTTGCCATTGCAAGATATTTAAAAAAAATGTTGTCAGAAAAAAAATCATAACTCAAAAACCAGTTGAGATATCGCCCTGATTTTTGCACCAGTGGATTCTACATAAAATTTGCATAAACATCACTAGAAAAATATTCCAGGTGATCAGGAAAAAAGTGACGCAAAATCACGTTAAAGCTTGCCATTGCAAGATATTTAAAAAAAATGTTGTCAGAAAAAAAATCATAACTCAAAAACCAGTTGAGATATCGCCCTGATTTTTGCACCAGTGGATTCTACATAAAATTCTCATGAACATCACTAGAAAAATATACCAGGTGATAAGGAAGAAAGTGACGCAAAATCAAGTTAAAGCTTGCCATTGCAAGATATTTAAAAAAAATGTTGTTGTCAGAAAAAAAATCATAACTCAAAAACCAGTTGAGATATCGCCCTGATTTTTGCACCAGTGGATTCTACATAAAATTTGCATAAACATCACTAGAAAAATATACCAGGTGATAAGGAAAAAAGTGACGCAAAATCAAGTTAAAGCTTGCCATTGCAAGATATTTAAAAAAAATGTTACCGTCAGAAAAAAAATCATAACTCAAAAACCAGTCGAGATATCGCCCTGATTTTTACACCAGTGGATTCTACATAAAATTCTCATGAACATCACTAGAAAAATATACCAGGTGATAAGGAAAAAAGTGACGCAAAATCAAGTTAAAAAAAATGTTGTCAGAAAAAAAATCATAACTCAAAAACCAGTCGAGATATCGCCCTGATTTTTACACCAGTGGATTCTACATAAAATTTGCATAAACATCACTAGAAAAATATACCAGGTGATAAGGAAAAAAGTGACGCAAAATCAAGTTAAAGCTTGCGATTGCAAGATATTAAAAAAAAAATGTTACCGTCAGAAAAAAAATCATAACTCAAAAACCAGTCGAGATATCGGCCTGATTTTTACACCAGTGGATTCTACATAAAATTTGCATAAACATCACTAGAAAAATATACCAGGTGATAAGGAAAAAAGTGACGCAAAATCAAGTTAAAGCTTGCCATTGCAAGATATTTAAAAAAAATGTTCTTGTCAGAAAAAAATCATAATTCAAAAACCAGTCGAGATATCGCCCTGATTTTTACACCAGTGGATTCTACATAAAATTTGCATAAACATCACTAGAAAAATATACCAGGTGATGAGGAAAAAAGTGAGGCAAAATCAAGTTAAACCTTGCGATTGCAAGATATTAAAAAAAATTTGTTACCGTCAGAAAAAAATCATAACTCAAAAACCAGTCGAGATATCGCCCTGATTTTTACACCAGTGGATTCTACATAAAATTCGCATAAACATCACTAGACAAATATACCAGGTGATAACGAAAAAAGTTACGCAAAATCAAGTTAAAGCTTGCCATTGCAAGATATTTAAAAAAAATGTTGTCAGAAAAAAAATCATAACTCAAAAACCAGTCGAGATATCGCCCTGATTTTTACACCAGTGGATTCTACATTAAATTCTCATGAACATCACTAGACAAATATACCAGGTGATAAGGAAAAAAGTGACGCAAAATCAAGTTAAAGCTAGCCATTGCAAGATATTTAAAAAAAATGTTGTTGTCAGAAACAAAATCATAACTCAAAAACCAGTCGAGATATCGCCCTGATTTTTACACCAGTGGATTCTACATAAAATTCTCATGAACATCACTAGAAAAATATACCAGGTGATAAGGAAAAAAGTGACGCAAAATCAAGTTAAAGCTAGCCATTGCAAGATATTTAAAAAAAATGTTGCTGTCAGAAAAAAAAATCATAACTCAAAAACCAGTCGAGATATCGCCCTGATTTTCACACCAGTGGATTCTACATAAAATTTGCATTAACATCACTAAAAAAATATACCAGGTGATAAGGAAAAAAGTGACGCAAAATCAAGTTAAAGCTTGCCATTGCAAGATATTTAAATAAATGTTGATGTCAGAAAAAAAAACATAACTCAAAAACCAGTTGAGATATCGCCCTGATTTTTGCACCAGTGGATTCTACATAAAATTCTCATGAACATCACTAGAAAAATATACCAGGTGATAAAGAAAAAAGTGACGCAAAATCAAGTTAAAGCTTGCCATTGCAAGATATTTAAAAAAAATGTTGTTGTCAGAAACAAAATCATAACTCAAAAACCAGTTGAGATATCGCCCTGATTTTTGCACCAGTGGATTCTATATAAAACTTGCATTAACATCACTAAAACAATATACCAGGTGATAACGAAAAAAGTGACGCAAAATCAAGTTAAAGCTTGTCATTGCAAGATATTTAAAAAAAATGTTGTTGTCAGAAAAAAAATCATAACTCAAAAACAAGTCGAGATATCGCCCTGATTTTTGCACCAGTGGATTCTATATAAAACTTGCATTAACATCACTAAAACAATATACCAGGTGATAACGAAAAAAGTGACGCAAAATCAAGTTAAAGCTTGCCATTGCAAGATATTTAAAAGAAATGTTGTTGTCAGAAAAAAAATCATAACTCAAAAACCAGTTGAGATATCGCCCTGATTTTTGCACCAGTGGATTCTACATAAAATTTGCATAAACATCACTAGAAAAATATACCAGGTGATGAGGAAAAAAGTGAGGCAAAATCAAGTTAAAGCTTGCGATTGCAAGATATTAAAAAAAAAATGTTACCGTCAGAAAAAAAATCATAACTCAAAAACCAGTCGAGATATCGCCCTGATTTTTACACCAGTGGATTCTACATAAAATTTGCATAAATATCACTAGAAAAATATACCAGGTGATAAGGAAAAAAGTGACGCAAAATCAAGTTAAAGCTTGCGATTGCAAGATATTAAAAAAAAAATGTTACCGTCAGAAAAAAAATCATAACTCAAAAACCAGTCGAGATATCGGCCTGATTTTTACACCAGTGGATTCTACATAAAATTTGCATAAACATCACTAGAAAAATATACCAGGTGATAAGGAAAAAAGTGACGCAAAATCAAGTTAAAGCTTGCCATTGCAAGATATTTAAAAAAAATGTTCTTGTCAGAAAAAAATCATAATTCAAAAACCAGTCGAGATATCGCCCTGATTTTTACACCAGTGGATTCTACATAAAATTTGCATAAACATCACTAGAAAAATATACCAGGTGATGAGGAAAAAAGTGAGGCAAAATCAAGTTAAACCTTGCGATTGCAAGATATTAAAAAAAATTTGTTACCGTCAGAAAAAAATCATAACTCAAAAACCAGTCGAGATATCGCCCTGATTTTTACACCAGTGGATTCTACATAAAATTCGCATAAACATCACTAGACAAATATACCAGGTGATAACGAAAAAAGTTACGCAAAATCAAGTTAAAGCTTGCCATTGCAAGATATTTAAAAAAAATGTTGTCAGAAAAAAAATCATAACTCAAAAACCAGTCGAGATATCGCCCTGATTTTTACACCAGTGGATTCTATATAAAACTTGCATTAACATCACTAAAACAATATACCAGGTGATAACGAAAAAAGTGACGCAAAATCAAGTTAAAGCTTGCCATTGCAAAATATTTAAAAGAAATGTTGTTGTCAGAAAAAAAATCATAACTCAAAAACCAGTCGAGATATCGCCCTGATTTTTACACCAGTGGATTCTACATAAAATTCGCATAAACATCACTAGACAAATATACCAGGTGATAACGAAAAAAGTTACGCAAAATCAAGTTAAAGCTTGCCATTGCAAGATATTTAAAAAAAATGTTGTCAGAAAAAAAATCATAACTCAAAAACCAGTCGAGATATCGCCCTGATTTTTACACCAGTGGATTCTACATTAAATTCTCATGAACATCACTAGACAAATATACCAGGTGATAAGGAAAAAAGTGACGCAAAATCAAGTTAAAGCTTGCCATTGCAAGATATTTTAAAAAAAATTTGTTGTCAGAAAAAAAATCATAACTCAAAAACCAATCGAGATATCGCCCAGATTTTTGCACCAGTGGATTCTACATGAAATTTGCATAAACATCACTAGAAAAATATATGAATAGATAAGCAAAAAATTGAAGAAAATGTAAGTTAAAGTTTTCCATTAACATATTTGAAAAAACATTTTTGCTGTCAGAAAAACAATCATATTTTATTTGAGATATCGCCCTGATTTTTGCACCAGTGAATTCTACCCACATTCATCTACAAATAACACTAGTAAAATATACAGGGTGATGGGGAAAAAAGTGACGAAGAACTAAACAATGCAAAAGATTTTAAAAAAATCCATAATGATTATGCTGTTTATTTATAAGAGGTGATATGAATTAAATACGAAGATTCTAAGGCTCTATAAAAAAAACTCTTATCATTCTTCAAACACCAAAAGTCAATACGTAATCCTCCAGAGCCCGACCCTTCGGGTATAAAAAGTCACAAGCAAAAGCCATTAACCCTCATGTTTACCCAAATTTCCCTCGTCTTCCAGACGAGTGACTTTTTATTAGGGACCCCTTCATAATAAACCTTTTATATGAATGAATAATTCACACTCATGTTCGTTTAATGCCAAGACAAATTTTTGATAAGCCACATGGAGGTTCCCACAAGATAAAACAAGGCAGCTGATGACGATCAAGGATATTGAAGAAATTCCGCATGTTTATATGAAGATAATAAATGTGAGTCCACCCGGTATAGTTTGGCTGGTAATTTACACGAAACTGGTTTCTAGACGAGTTTTGTATATATGGGATTGGGCCCAAGAAATGTGGAGGGAATTATGTTCGTATTATTCGGATTTGGACAGATATAAAGGAATGATAAATTGGCCTGGGTTCATAAATCATTTTTTATGAGCAATGCAGAACGGTATTAATCATTTTGGGAATTGAGTCATATTGCGGAGACTTACAAAGTGCATTGTTATAAATGAAACTGATGTGAAAAAAATAACCTCGCTCTGTCTCCTTGTGACGTCAGCGAAGTTGTTTAAGAAATTCAGAAAGTCTTGAACACGATTTGAAATGTTTTTATATTAAATACTTTATCGTCAATATTTGCAAATTATTTTCCCAACATTTTCCCAATTAAGTTATTTTACTTAGTCCGCTCTAATAAAATTTAACACAACTTTTATGATCAGAGATATTGATCATACAGTGAGTTATTATAATGCTCCTTTGTGGACCAAGTTATCTCGCTTTTCCCGACAATCAAGAACACTCAAGTTTTCAGTAAATAAGAGTTTGCCAAGCGAAATTTTCCAGTTTATGAGACAAGTAGTGAAGTTGGAAGTTACGGGCATAGTTCGGTTATTAGACTAAGTGCTTGTAGAAACGAGAGGGAAGAATGTCTTTGTGATTTTGAGGTGGACATTTCTGTGGTTTTAGACTTTGTTTTTGAAACTTGATCATCAAGAATAATAGTTCGAAAAGTTATCGTTGCACAAAATGGTCAATAACTCAATAACTGATCGAGATATCGTTTTGATTTTTGTTCTTGTGAATTCTACGGAAAATTCCCCATAAACATCACATGGAAAATGCTCATAGTGATGGGGGATAATTTTAAGAAATATTGGGTCAAAGTTGAACATTATAAAGAATAGTTCCAGAAGTTATCATGACACAAATTGCTCAATAACTCAAAAATTAATTGAGATATCGTTTTGATTTTTATATCAGTGAATTCAACGGAAATTTTCCTATAATTATCACATTTAAAATGCTCATAGTGAAGGGGGAAAATTTCGAGAATTATTGGGTGAAACTTGAACTTGAACTGAATTGAGAATGGACGAAAAAAAAAGTCTTGACACAAAATGGTCAATAACTCAGAAAATAATTGACATATCGTTTTGATTTTTTCACCAGTGAATTATCCGTAAAATTCCCTATAAATATCACAAGGAAAATGTTCATAGTGATGGGGGAAAATTTTGAGAAATATTTGGTCAAACTTGAACATTATAAAGAATAGTTCCAGAAGTTATCATGACACAAATTGATCAATAACTCAAAAATTAATTAAGATATCGTTTAGATTTTTATATCAGTGAATTCAACGGAAAATTTCCTATAATTATCACATTTAAAATGCTCATAGTGAAGGGGGAAAATTTCGAGAATTATTGGGTGAAACTTGAACTTGAACTGAATTGAGAATGGACGAAAAAAAAGAGTCTTGACACGAAATGGTCAATAACTGAAAAAATAATTGACATATCGTTTTGATTTTTTCACCAGTGAATTATCCGTAAAATTCCCTATAAATATCACAAGGAAAATGTTCATAGTGATGGGGGAAAATTTTGAGAAATATTGGGTCAAACTTGAACATTATAAAGAATAGTTCCAGAAGTTATCATGACACAAATTGATCAATAACTCAAAAATTAATTGAGATATCGTTTTGATTTTCATATCAGTGAATTCAACGGAATTTCCTATAATTATCACATTTAAAATGCTCATAGTGATGGGGGAAAATTTCGAGAAATATTGGGTGAAACTTGAACTTGAACTGAATTGAGAATGGACGAAAAAAAAAGTCTTGACACAAAATGGTCAATATCTAAAAAATTATTGACATATCGTTTTGATTTTTTCACCAGTGAATTCTCCGGAAAATTCCCTATAAATATCACAAGGAAAATGTTCATAGTGATGGGGGAAAATTTTGAGAAATATTGGGTCAAACTTGAACATTATAAAGAATAGTTCCAGAAGTTATCATGACACAAATTGATCAATAACTCAAAAATTAATTGAGATATCGTTTTGATTTTCATATCAGTGAATTCAACGGAATTTCCTATAATTATCACATTTAAAATGCTCATAGTGATGGGGGAAAATTTCGAGAAATATTGGGTGAAACTTGAACTTGAACTGAATTGAGAATGGACGAAAAAAAAAGTCTTGACACAAAATGGTCAATAACTAAAAAATTATTGACATATCGTTTTGATTTTTTCACCAGTGAATTCTCCGGAAAATTCCCTATAAATATCACAAGGAAAATGTTCATAGTGATGGGGGAAAATTTTGAGAAATATTGGGTCAAACTTGAACATTATAAAGAATAGTTCCAGAAGTTATCATGACACAAATTGCTCAATAACTCAAAAATTAATTGAGATATCGTTTTGATTTTTATATCAGTGAATTCAACGGAAAATTTCCTATGATTATCACATTTAAAATGCTCATAGTGATGGGGAAAATTTCGAGAAATATTGGGTGAAACTTGAACTTGAGCTGAATTGAGAATGGACGAAAAAAAAAGTCTTGACACAAAATGGTCAATAACTCAGAAAATAATTGACATATCGTTTTGATGTTTTCACCAGTGAATTCTCCGGAAAATTCCATTTAAATAACACAAGGAAAATATTTATAGTGATAAGGGGAAATTTCGAAAAATATTGGGTCAAACTTTAACATTATAATTTGACCTGTCTTAGCAGCAAACATACGTAGTTGGTGCTGTTGGCGGCAGCATTTTGCTTTGATATGATGGTACAGTAAACCATGCAGAATTCCACTCTGATACTTTTAACACATACCTCGTAAAACTTCCCCATGCACATTCACCAAAACCTTTGATCAACTCCTGTTGCCACATTGCACACGTGATGCCCGACTCCTCGCACCGGATGCAATTATAAGATAATTAGTCTCTCTACCAGAAAACCTGCGCATAATTAAAAAAAATACCCGTAATTTCTCTCTTTCGACAGCGAGTAATAAGAGTGATTCGGGCACAAGAATCCAACGGATAAAATCAGGGATAACAATCCAGTACCATTTATTTTATTCGTTCAACGGTAATGACAGTGTTTACGTGATTATTTTATTGTTTTATGTATGCTATTTTTGCAATTAGACTTGCAACATGCATTATAATCAATGTTGAACATTTGGCAACAGTGTGTGTTTGTTACATTTTATAAACGATAACCTGATGTCGCAATGATAAGTACTTTTTACCAGATACCAGCGTTGTATATTGATTAACACGATTTTAGAGTCTAGTCTAACGGTGAATTTTATAGTCTATTAACATATCAGCTGGCTAGATGAACCGGAAAATGGTGTAATAAATTTTCTGACGCAACGTTTCAGTAGTACGGCACTACCTACATGTCTTCAGTTGGGTCGTAAATTAACTTGGTGACCCAGTCCTTGCGCTTCCTTAATAATAGTGTGTTCATGATTTAAAATTATGAATATTAATTGTTTCTTTTGTATCCGTGCTCACTGCGTCCGATGTTTTGCGCGTTCTGTTCGATGCAGCGCGCTCGGTGGTTTATAATTGACTCATTTACTTATACAAGCAACTTATTAACAATAAGGAAAGGTGCTTGACTACCCCATCTATCTTCTAAGCCAGACAGGGTTAAATTTGTCTTACAGGTTTAAGCGGCTTGACGACTTGATATTTAGGTAGGGTAGATTGTAAGGTAAACAACAAGATTTGGGGGATACTACAAAGCTAAACAGCTCTATTATAATGTTCTTTAGACATCCCCTGTAGCTCATTGAGTTATTGGTTTGTGTGAGTTTATAGAATTATAATCTATGGATATGAACATGTGCTACGTTCTTTGAGAATTTTCATCATGATCATAATTTCTACAATTTTGGAAAAAATCATTTGAATCTTGGACAGTTTTATATAATAGTCTTTGGACAGTGTGGAATTGATTAAATCATTTTTGGGGCGGTCCAAGTCGATGACGATGATGAAAATGACTTGAAATTTGGACAGTCTAAAGACAAACGTCCATTCTAATATTTACTAGCGTTTAGACAGTGGGAAAATCATAATTTCTACAATTTTGGAAAAAATCACTTCAAATTTGGACAGTTCAAAGAAAAATGTCCATTCCATTCTATACTAGCGTTTGGACAGTGTGGAACTGAGTGAAGAATTTTTTTAGGACAGTCTAATTCGACTTTTCTAAAAATTAGCAGATTCTTTGTAGACGTCCAGGAAAAAAATCATAAATGCTGCAACTTTTGAACAAATGACTTGAAATTTTGGACAGTCCAAAGAAAAATGTCCATTTTAGCATATACTAGCTTTTGGACACTGGGAATTGAGAGAAGAATTTTTTTTGGCCAGTCTTAGTTGAATTTTCTGAAAGCTAACAGGCTAATTGCAGTCGCCCAGAAAAAATATCATAAATGCTGCAATTTTGGAAAAAATCACTTGAAATTTGGACAGTCCAAAAAAATATGTCCATTTTATTATATATTAGCTTTTGGACAGTGTGGAATTGAGTGAAGAAATTTTTTTGGACAGTCTAAGTCGAATTTTCTGAAAGTTAACAGATTCATTACAGTCGCCCAGGAAAAAAATCATAAATGCTGCAATTTTGGAAATAATGACTTGAAATTTTGGACAGTCCAATGGAAAATGTCCATTTTATTATATACTAGCTTTTGGACAGTGTGGAATTTAGTGCAGAATCTTTTTGGGACAGTCCAAGTCAAAATTTCTGAAAGTTAACAGATTCATTGCAGTCGCCCAGGAAAAAAAATCATGAATGCTGCAATTTTGGAAAAAATGACTTGAAATTTTGGACAGTCCAAAGAAAAATGTCCATTTTATTATATACTAGCTTTTGGACAGTGTGGAATTGAGAAGAGAATCTTTTTAGAACTCTCAGTCGACATTTTTGAAAATCAACAGATTCATTGCAGGAAAAAAATCATAATTGCTGCAATTTTGGAAAAAATCACTTGAAATTGAATATCACAATGTGCATTCTATCATAAACTATAGCGTTTGGACAATGGGGAATTCGAGAAAGTAATTTTTAGGATAAACTGATTCCACGTCACGACACAGTTTATGAAATATTCGCTTGCAATAGAGATGAAGTGTATGACTTAAATGAGAAGAGAGATAGAGAGAGAGAAAACTTAACAAAACCCACCATAGAGCATAATACTCAATCCACAACAACCATATTACAAAATCTGTTACGTCTAGAGCAACATGCAGATAACGCGGATAAACAAACGGCTCTATTATATCCAACAGGCGCTCTATAATCAAAAAGCTGCATCTGAAATGCCGTTATACGGGAAAAGTTGTAAAAAAATGTGTCGACAACAGGAAACGTTATATAAACTGCTGCAACGACTTGTATAATGTGTCTCGGCCAGATTATTATCAATTTAGAGCTAATAGACTATATTTTAGTCTAATAATTTTCAATTGGCGTCTGGATGATTGGGAATTGGTGTTAAATGAGCGGTTTTTATTTACTTCCCTATACAAAAAAAAAATAAAAAGGAATGGAAACTTGATAAATTAGGAAAAAGTTGAACGAAAAAAAATCACTAAAAAAAAGGGTCAGACAACAGGTTGATTTGTTTGGAGTTAGGCCAACAAAACTGTATAATGAAGATTATTCTCTACACCAAAATAATTGAAAACAGGCATTTATGTTTTGTTTACGTCCACAGAATGGTTATAAATAAATAATAGATACGTGCAGTTGTGAAGTGTAAATAAATATTGTGTGTTCAAATAACACATATTTCGTATCTTCAAAAATAAAAAGTGCAAACAAAACAGTCCGACACCCCGTAAACTTGAGACTTTTGCAAATGAATATTTGCCCAGGCTTGGCACATGTAAATAGAAATTCATTTAGTAGCGGGTTTTACAAAAGTAAATGTAATTATTTACTTTAACAGCATAATAATTGAGTTTTCCCAGACATATCCAGAGTTTCAATAGGGCTATCGAATAAGATATGGCAATAATGATAACGTTAATCTTGGTCCAATATTTGGATTAAACGTTTCTTTACCTTTAATTCGATGATGATGGCTGATAATTGTGTAAAATATGATTTTTTATTGGTCTTATTTCATTTTTAATTAACAAGGATATCCTTGGCAAAAACAATAAAATACCTCCTGCATCTTGATATTTATTACCGGATGACGTAAAATATATTCATTTCGCAATTTTACGGCCATTGTATGATAATTTCCATTTTGGACAAGAGACATTCCTTCCATTTCAATTAAAAATTCCAATCTACTTTTTGGACTGGAAGCGGAAAAAGCTTAGCTAAATTAAATACGCTAGAGCGCCGCTCCTTGGGGACACTTTGTCCGACAATCCCTTTTGACTTGAAGTTTCGCTGTTAGTTTTTTAATTAATTTCGAATAATTCGGCTAATTGTGCAAGCATGCTGGAAAAATGTTGCTTGTCATTATCATAAGATTGTTTTTTTTCTGGTTTTATGTCATGATGAGACTTTTTGATTCTTCTCTCTGTTTATCTTCGATCTTTTTCTGACTTGAGTCGTATTTGTGAAAAATATATTTTTTTATATTTTCCTTGGGGCTATAAGGTAAGCGCATGACCAAACTCTACGATTTTGAAAAATTTTGAGAACAAAACTCAAATTTCTCGAAAGGTATTGTAGGTGATATCTTCTCAAATTTATCGAAGGAAAAAATCAGTATTTTTTTTTTTTTTTAAATGCGTTCAGATGTTTGCCAAAAAGTTACAGCTGTCTCATCTTATGACCATCTGATATGCCAAATTTCAAGTTGATATTTTTTTTCACAGAACCAACAAAAAGACACGAGCAAAAGCACTATTCATGTTCAGGTTATTTTTGTGTACATATATACTTTTCAAATTCATTTTTTAACTTTGGTTTTTTATATATTTTTTTCTTGTTTTGAGGATATGGTCTTTTTTTTCATTTTAAATGATTTTTACGATTTCCATAGCCGCTTTATTCAATTTTCAGTTATAATATTTATTTTATTTTTTTATCCGTTGTCTTTGTTGTAGTTCAATTTTTGTTTTTATCGGATATTAAAACATTGTATTAATTCGTCCCAAAAACATAATTTTTTGAACACCGCACTGTCCAAACGGTATAGTATAATATAATAAAATGGACATTTTTCTTTGGGCTTTCCAAATTTCAAGTGATTTTTTTCCAAAATTGGAGCAATTATAGATCAAGTGGTTTTTATGGAATTGAAAACAAATTTTCCCTCAAGTAACTTCCTCTTGAGAGACTGCCTGGAATAGAAAACAGTTTTCCCTCAAGTGACTGCCTGAAATAGAAAACAAATTTTCCCTTAAGTGACTGCTTCGAATTGAAAATAGCTCTTACCTTAAGTAACTTCGTCTCAAGTGACTTACTGGTATTAAAGAAAAATCCCCTCAAGTAACTTGCTCTTAAGTGACTGCCTGAAATAAAAAACAAATTTTCCCTTGAGTGACTGCTTCGAATTGAAAATAGCTCTTCCCTCAAGTAACTTTTCCCTTGACTTTCTGGTATTAAAGAAAAATCCCCTAAAATGACTGCCTGAAATAGAAAACAAATTTTCTCTTAAATGACTGCTTCGAATTGGAAACAGCTTTTCCCTAAAGTAACTTTCCCTTAAGTAACTTCCTCTCAAGTGACTTCCTGGTATTGAAGAAAAATCCCCTCAAGTGACTGCGTGAAATAGAAAACAAATTTTCCCTCAAGTGACTGCTTCGAATTCAAAACAGCTTTTCCCTAAAGTAACTTTCCCTTAAGTAACTTCCTCTCAAGTGACTTCCCGGTATTAAAGAAAAATCCCCTCAAGTAACTTGCTCTTAAGTGACTGCCTGAAATAAAAAACAAATTTACCCTTGAGTGACTGCTTCGAATTGAAAACAGCTTTTCCCTTAAGTAACTTCTCCTTCAAGTAACTTCCTCTCAAGTGACTTCCTGGTATTAAAGAAAAATCCTCTCAAGTAACTTCCTCTTGAGTGATTGCCTGAAATAGAAAACAAATTTTCCTTCAAGTGACTGCTAAAAATTGAAAATAGCTTTTTCCTTGAGTAACTTTCCCCTTAAGTAACTTCCCCTTCTTGAGTGAATTCCTGGTATTAAAGAATAATCCTCTCAAGTGACAGCCTCTTGAGTGACTTCCTGAAATAGAAAACAAATTTTCCCTTGAGTGACTGCTTCGAATTAAAAACAGCTCTTCCCTTAAGTAACTTTTCCCTTAAATAACTTCCTCTCAAGTGACTGCCTGGAATTGAAAACAAATTTTCCCTTAAGTGACTGCCTAGAATGTGGAATAAAAAAGAAATTTGTTTTCAATCAATTGACTACTTGGAATTGAAAACAAAATTTTCCTTAAATGACTTCCCATGCCCTAGAGTGACTGCCTGGAATTAAAAACAAAATATTTCCCCTCAAGGTACCGCTTGGAAAAGAAAACAAGTAACTTCTTGAGTGATTTCCTGGAATTGGAAACAAATTTCCCTATAAATGACTTCCTGGAATTGAAAAAAAATCCCCTTTTGTAACTTCCCCTTAACTTCTCCTCTTAAGCTCCCCTCCATGTTTAAAAAAATATCCTATAGAATGACATGACCACTCTTGCTCTTGATAAGAGCGTGCTCAAAAATATTTATTCAACTAAGTATTAAAAAAAAACAAATATAATGCAAAATAAGCAAGAGAGTACAAGTTGAACTACACACATTTGATGTTAAACGGAAGGCTGGAACAGAGCCGTCATACCCCTTGTACATCAACGACCCATTACCCTATCCCGAAATTCCCAAAGGTCCGCTTTTCCCATCGAACCGACAACACAGTCCTGCAGCCGAGCGCAAGCTTCAGGATTTTGTAACAACGCATTTGCTCGAGGTTTTTGACTCTGGCTCATGTACGTTCACCTTGTTTTCCTGCGATCACACCTTATAAGTTGCGATAATGCCGAGATTAAAACATCTGGATTAGTCCAGTTTGGGAAATAGAGATTAATTTCTTGTTGTTGGATCCATCCATCAAGCAGGAATGACATCATCACAGCCCAAGCACTTATAATAACAAATGAAGGCTTTGGTATTATTTTTATTCGTTTACTATCTCTCTCAGTTGGCGTCCTTGACTGTCGGCCATTACAAAAATATTTTCGCTGCTTGGCCAATTCATCTGGTGTTGCTCGTATGAACGACCTTTTATATAAAGCTTTATCTGAGAGGACGGCCAGCGATGGACATCTTTCGGCGCCGTAAATTAATATTTCAAAAATCTGGAGAGGATTGATTTTTAATGGGTAAACAACTTCTGATTGATGCTACAAATGCACGAAGTGTTCAAAAGATTTTGTTAGTCTTTGAAGTACATTTCACTTTTTTATTTCGCCAGGGCCGGATTCATTGAAATTGTGTCCCTATCAAAGACAAACCACAAACTTTGGTCAAATGTTCGACAAGGACCAAAGTAAACAGCGCCCTGCGGCTTCGTCAAAAGTTGGTTTTCACTCGATTAATTCCTGCAGACACTCAATTTGGTTATGTAAGGAATCTTGCATTGTTAACTTGGCAACAATGCTGGGCCATCCCAGATTTTTTGACCCCAATTTGGGGTTTTTGACTGGGCGGTTCGTGCGTTCAACCCTGGATTGAAGAAAAGTGAGACAGGGAAATTGGGTTGTATTTGTTTTTTTAGCTTGGATTGGAGATGCAGTCTGATGGGTTCATAGGGTTCATAATAAGGTTGCTACAAAACTCCATAATTTCAAAGATATTTGGGAACAGAGCTCAAATTTCTTAGAAGGTAATCAGTCGACTTAGACTGTCCCGAAAAATTCTTCCCCAAATTCCACATTCTCCAAACGCTAGTATAAAGTGAAATGGACATTTTTGCTTGGACTGTCCAAATATCAAAAGATTTTTTCCAAAATTGCAGCAATTATGATTTTTTTCCTGTACCACTGCAATGAATTGCTAATTTTCATAAGTTGGCTTAGACAATCCCAAAATAATTCTTCACCCAATTCCACACTGTCCAAACGCTAGTATATAATAAAATAGACATTTTGCCTTGGACTGTCCAAATTTCAAGTGATTTTTTCAAAAATTGCAGCAAATATGATTTTTTTCCTGGACCACTGCAATGAATTCCTAATTTTCAGAAGTTGACTTAGACTGTCCCAAAATAATTCTTCACCCAATTCCACACTGTCCAAACGCTAGTATATGATAAAATAGACATTTTTCCTTGGACTGTCCAAATTTCGAGTGATTTTTTCAAAAATTGCAGCAAATATGATTTTTTTCCTGGACCACTGCAATGAATTGCTAATTTTCAGAAGTTGACTTAGACTGTCCCAAAATAATTCTTTACCCAATTCCACACTGTCCAAACGCTAGTATATGATAAAATAGACCTTTTTCCTTGGACTGTCCAAATTTCAAGTGATTTTTTCAAAAATTGCAGCAATTATGATTTTTTTCCTGTACCACTGCAATGAATTGCTAATTTTCAAAAGTTGGCTTAGACAATCCCAAAATAATTCTTCACCCAATTCCACACTGTCCAAACGCTAGTATATAATAAAATAGACATTTTGCCTTGGACTGTCCAAATTTCAAGTGATTTTTTCCAAAATTGCAGCGATTATGATTTTTTTCCTGGACCACTGCAATGAATTGCTAATTTTCAAAAGTTGGCTTAGACTGTCCCTCAATAATTCTTCACCCAATTCCACACTGTCCAAACGCTAGTTTATAATAAAATAGACATTTTGCCTTGGACTGTCCAAATTTCAAGTGATTTTTTCCAAAATTGCAGCGATTATGATTTTTTTCCTGGACCACTGCAATGAATTGCTAATTTTCAGAAGTTGAATTAGACTGTCCCAAAATAATTTTTCACCCAATTCCACACAGTCCAAACGCTAGTTTATGATAAAATAGACATTTTTCCTTGGACTGTCTAAATTTCAAGTGATTTTTTCCAAAACTGCAGCAATTATGATCTTTCTCCTGGACCACTGCAATGAATTGCTAATTTTCATAAGTTGACTTAGACTGTCCCAAAAAAATTTTTGACCCAATTCCACATTGTCCAAACGCTAGTATAAAATAAAATAGACCCTTTCCTTGGACTGTCCAAATTTCAAGTGATTTTTTCCAAAATTTCAGCAATTATGATTTTTTTTCTGGACCACTGCAATGAATTGCTAATTTTTAGAGAAATTTACTTGGACTGACCCAAAAAAATTCTTCACGCGATTTAACACTATTCAAACGCTAGTATACAATAAAATGGACATTTTTCTTCGGACTGTCCAGTATTCAAGTGATTTTTCCCAAAATTGCAGCAATTATGATTTTGTCCCTGGACCACTGCGATGAATTGCTAATCTTTAGAGAAAATGACTTGGATTTTCCCAAAAAAATTCTTCACGCAATTCAACACTATCCAAACGCTAGTATATAATAAAATGGATATTTTTCTTCGGACTGTCCATCCAAACTTGAAGTGATTTTTTCCAAAATTGTGGGAATTTGATTTTTTCCTGAATATGTCAATTTTTGGAAAAGTCGAATTAGTCTCTTCTGAAAATTATTTTCTCGAATCTCTCACTGTCCTAACGCTAGTATATAATAAAATAGACATTTTTCTTTGGACTGTTCAAATTCCAAGTGATTTTTTCCAAAATTTCAGCAATTATGATTTTTTTTCTGGACCACTGCAATGAATTGCTAATTTCAAGAGAAAATGACTTGGACTGACCCAAAAAAATTCTTCACGCAATTCAACACTATCCAAACGCTAGTATATAATAAAATGGACATTTTTCTTCGGACTGTCCAAACTTGAGGTGATTTTTTTCAAAATTGTGGGAATTTGATTTTTTTCCTGAATATGTCAATTTTTGGAAAAGTCGAATAAGTCTCTTCTAAAAATTATTTTCTCGAATCTCCCACTGTCCTAACGCTAGTATATAATAAAATAGACATTTCTCTTTGGACTGTCCAAATTCCAAGTGATTTTTTCCAAAATTTCAGCAATTATGATTTTTTTTCTGGACTACTGCAATGAACTGCTAATTTCAAGAGAAAATGACTTGGACTGTCCCAAAAAAATTCTTCACGCAATTCAACACTATCCAAACGCTAGTATATTATAAAATGGACATTTTTCTTCGGACTGTCCAAACTTAAAGTGATTTTTTCCAAAATTGTGGGAATTTGATTTTTTTCCCGAATATGTCAATTTTTGGAAAAGTCGAATTAGTCTCTTCTAAAAATTATTTTCTTGAATCTCCCACTGTCCTAACGCTAGTATATAATAAAATAGACATTTCTCTTTGGACTGTCCAAAGTCCAAGTGATTTTTTCAAAAATTTCAGCAATCATGATTTTTTTTCTGGGCCACTACAATGAATTGCTAATTTTTAGAGAAAATGACTTAGACTGTCCCAAAAAAATTCTTCACGCAATTCAACACTATCCAAACGATAGTTTATAATAAAATGGACATTTTTCTTCGGACTGTCCAAATTTCAAGTGATTTTTTCCAAAATTGCAGCAATTATGATTTTTTTTCTGGACCACTGCAATGAATTGCTAATTTTCAAAAGTTGGCTTAGACAATCCCAAAATAATTCTTCACCCAATTCCACACTGTCTAAAAGCTAGTATATAATAAAATGGACATTTTTCCTTGGACTGTCCAAATTTCGAGTGATTTTTTCAAAAATTGCAGCAAATATGATTTTTTTCCTGGACCACTTGCAATGAATTGCTTATTTTCAGAAGTTGACTCAGACTGTCCCTCAATAATTCTTCACCCAATTCCAAACTGTCCAAACGCTAGTATATAATAAAATAGACATTTTGCCCTTGACTGTCCAAATATGAAGTGATTTTTTCCAAAATTGCAGCGATTATGATTTTTTTCCTGGACCACTGCAATGAATTGCTTATTTTCAGAAATTGAATTAGACTGTCCCAAAATAATTTTTCATCCAATTCCACACTGTCCAAACGCTAGTATAAAATTAAATAGACCTTTTTCCTTGGACTGTCCAAATTTCAAGTGATTTTTTCCAAAATTTCAGCAATTATGATTTTTTTTCTGGACCACTGCAATGAATTGCTAATTTTTAGAGAAATTTACTTGGACTGACCCAAAAAAATTCTTCACGCGATTTAACACTATTCAAACGCTAGTATACAATAAAATGGACATTTTTTTTCGGACTGTCCAGATTTCAAGTGATTTTTCCAAAATTGCAGCAATTATGATTTTGTCCCTGGACCACTGCAATGAATTGCTAATCTTTAGAGAAAATGACTTGGATTGTCCCAAAAAAATTCTTCACGCAATTCAACACTATCCAAACGCTAGTATATAATAAAATGGACATTTTTCTTCGGACTGTCCATCCAAACTTGAAGTGATTTTTTCCAAAATTGTGGGAATTTGATTTTTTCCTGAATATGTCAATTTTTGGAAAAGTCGAATTAGTCTCTTCTAAAAATTATTTTCTTGAATCTCTCACTCTCCTAACGCTAGTATATAATAAAATAGACATTTCTCTTTGGACTGTCCAAAGTCCAAGTGATTTTTTCAAAAATTTCAGCAATCATGATTTTTTTTCTGGGCCACTACAATGAATTGCTAATTTTTAGAGAAAATGACTTTGACTTTTGACTGTCCCAAAAAAATTCTTCACGCAATTCAACACTATCCAAACGATAGTATATAATAAAATGGACATTTTTCTTCTGACTGTCCAAATTTCAAGTGATTTTTTCCAAAATTGCAGCAATTATGATCTTTTTTCTGGACCACTGCAATGAATTGCTAATTTTTAGAGAAAATGACTTAGACTGTCCCAAAAAAATTCTTCACGCAATTCAACACTATTTAAACGCTAGTATATAATAAAATGGACATTTTTCTTCGGACTGTCCAAACTTGAAGTGATTTTTTCCAAAATTGTCGGAATTTGATTTTTTTCCTGAATATGTCAATTTTTGGAAAAGTCGAATTAGTCTCTTCTAAAAATTATTTTCTCGAATCTTTCACTGTCCTAACGCTAGTATATAATAAAATAGACATTTTTCTGCGTACTTTCCAAATTCCAAGTGATTTTTTCCAAAATGTCAGCAATTATGATTTTTTTGCTGGACCAATGCAATGAATCTGCTAATTTTTAGAAAAGTCTACTTAGACTGTCCCAAAAAACTAGTATATAATAATCTGGACATTGTTCTTTGTACTGTCCAAAATATAGGTGATTTTTCGATGCAAAATTGCAGCAATTATGACTTTTTTCCTGGACATCAATTATTATAGAAATCTCATGAAAGAACTCAAAATTTCGGATTATTCACCCATTTCAACTCAATTTATTTTTGGTTTCCGAATGGTAATCACCATGATCAAAAACAATTCTTAATCTCAAAAAGGTTTATCAACAATCATAATTATTAAAAACCATCTAGTCCCGAGATTTTAGTAGATTGATAAATCCACTCATTGATAATATTTTTCCAAAAATAATACTCATACATCTCGGAAAAGTATTCTGGGACAAACGTGGAAAATGACAGATTTATGCGTCTTCTAATTTTAGTCAGAAATATAGGTGACTCAATGGAAATAACATTAGAATAAATAAAAGAAATTAATAATTCGTTTATTGTATGTATCAATAGTTTTCAACCAATGAAAAAAAACCTTTACGTCATGCTTCAACGTAAACACCTGATTTTGACGATACGTGGCTAATCTAACCTCACTTTGTCCTCCAACTGTCAAAATGGTCAATGCAGTGTTATTTTGTTATAAATTAATTTTTATACTATTGAAATTCATAAAATCATATTCCAGACACAAATTTCCGAGTTGTTTCAATACACTCTGAATAGATAAACAACACGTGCTGCCATCTCATTAAAACTTTTCCGCCACCAACTCCGAGCAAAACTACACACAAAACCCCAATCAAGATAAATTCTCGGCTAAACTGAAAATATTTTTGAAACAATTTACAGTGTACTTTATCTTTGTTCGCTGCTGGCAGGAAAGCTGATAAGAGGACTCATTCAGAGTAACCCGTTTGTATAGAACATGCTCGGTTGAGGTTCAGTCGGAAAAAAAAATGTGATTATATAATTTTTGAATGTACAGGAGGTTAAAGTAAGTTCCGATTTATTATTGCGCAGAAAAAAATTGGCATCGAACGTATTCTTAGTGTTAACCCGTCTATTTTTAACCGGGCTGACCACGAAATAGTGTGAAGTGCATATTTTTATTTTGCTTAGACGAGGATGATTTGTTTTTTTCTGCCTGCTCAGTCGGTTTGTGTGAGTGCATGAGAGTGAAAAAGTGTCAGTTTTTATCAATCCACCAATAACAATAACCGGTAAAATGCATAAATAATTTAAACTGGTAGCTTGTATTAGGTCAATACCAATAGAAACGTTTCAATATCGATATGTGGACGTTTGGCAACCGCGCCTCCAGCTGTGCGAGATCCCCGGGGTGACCTACCCCAACTGCAAGACTTTGGGGGTGACTGTACAGGGCTGGTTTCAGTTCAAGCAATTATTTTTGTGGTTGTTGTTCAGTTTGCCATTTTGCTGCGTCTGACATCTAGTTTGTAAAAGTGTCAACATGAATTAATAATAACGAGTTCTAGTGTTGACACCTCAAAGTTCTCGACTATCAATGGGGTAATATTACTTCTTCATCCAATTATCAGCTATTGGCGGTTGAAAAAAATCAATAACGGACATGAGTCCACAACTTGGCAACATCGAGATCTGTCATTACTGTCATTTAATTGTTTGGTAGTTGCATATCACTCAAAATATAGTTTTTTTTGAAAATATGCTCGGATACGTCGATTGGTATTTTAAATTGCGCTCTTTTTGATGTACGAAAATCCTATACAGGGTGTCCCAACTTTGAGATATGACGTTATTGACTATTTTTTCAAATTGCAACCCTTATTTGTTTTATAATTATTTTTAAAGGGAACATCAAGTTACTCATGTGTGTGCCAAATTTCAAATTTTTATATCATTTTATCTTAAACTTGTGACACCCTGTATAAAATGTTCGTACATCAAAAAAAGTGCAATTTAAATTTCTATCGATGTGTCCGAGCATATTTTTGAATTTTGATTTAGGTATACTGAATTTATTAGAGACTCATCCTGTATAACTTTTGATAAACCATGTGAAACAATATTTTAATTTTAAATTTTGTGATTAGAGGAGGAAATTACAGCTTTTTTGGAGGTTAATGAAAACTTACTGAGAAATTGCCAACGTTTCGAAACTGGTATGTTTCATCCTCACGGTTAAAAATAGAAAGAAAGGGCAGTTAGCACATATAAACATTTTGAACCTCCATCTGCTAAAAATTGAAAACTTTCGACACAAAATTCCAAATTACACACGAAATGACGTTGAGGAAAGTACAAAGGAAATCTCCTATAACGCCATCCAACGGGTAATCCTCTAAACAAAACAAGCCTTATCTCTCATTATCTCTTATCTGTCAAAGTCGCATTCAACACGAATCATCTAGACCCGATCCTGACATCAAATGACAGATATCGACGTTGCCAAGTTGAAGTCATATTCGAGTGGAGTTCATACATTGTGGTATTTCGCGATAAAAAAAATGAATTGAAAAGAAACAAAAAAAAAAGAATGAATTAAGGTTGGAAGAAAAATTCATCAAAACAAACAATGAATTAATAAAAAAAAATACAAATTGACGATTTTAAAAGTAAAATAAATTATGTTAAATTAAATAAAATTGTTGTTTCAGTTTGAAAAGCAAAAAATATTACAAAGCCTATGATAAAAATAACTAGAAAATGAGAATGAGTAGAACAAATAATGTAAAACACTCAAAAGTCACTTGCCGTCATAATTCATGGTATATGGACAGCACCTGAAATAAATTTTCAAATAGTGTTTTTTGTCCACCCTGTATACGATATACAGACACCAATCTCCTCTACAGAAAACTTAATGGAATTCAGTTTCGCTGAGATATCACCTATTGTGCCAACCACAAATCAAGAAGTTGCGGTCGAGGTGTCAGTACCAACCATTCAGAACCAGTTCCATGGTGATTATTATAATGTTACATTGCTGTAATGATATTTTGTAACGCCACTATCGATTGCAAGGTCCGCAGTATCGATCAGTTTTGCCAGTGATCACTAATATCGGTTCTGGTCGAAAGAAAACGCGTGCTCTTGACATTTCCCAAAATCAAGTTCGACCGAACAGGTACTACCAATATCAAAAGCCAATTAGTATAGACAGTGTACCAGCACAGCAGAGCAGGCCAAACCGAAAACGCTTTCACTTTCCGTGGATTTGGGCACAAGGTCGGCGTGCGCGGTTTCAACCTAATTGTTTCCTTTTGAAATATAATTGAAACATTGCCACAATTGCGTGTATCAAAGCGAACAATGCATGGGGTTTTTTTACTTTTTCGCTTAGACGATGACGTGGTGGCGTGGCCTTTGTCATTGTGAGATTGGAGAATGAAATTTTACATTTAAAGTGGAGGTGAAGTTGTCTGATGTTGAGAGGGTGTTTGTCAACTTTTTGGCTCAATGCATGGCGGGGTCAGACACCTTCGGACTACACCAAGTTCACGTCAATTAATGCGGTAGGATAACTTGGCAACGTCGACATCTGTCATCAATGTCAAGTTCATGACAACTACGACTGATGACACAAAACACAACACGGCTGTTTTGAAATATAAGGGCAAGTCTACACAATCGGATTGCATTCTAGATCTAAGGATTTAGCATTTGAGTACATCAAAATTGAGTAGTTTTGACACAGTGTAAATTTTAGGAGTAAATATCAACTCCGAATATCATAAACCATCGGACTAAATGTTTTTTATTGTTTGTTTATTCAATTTTAAGTCCTTTGTAGGTAAATTAGTCGATAAAGAACATAACTGCACAACTTGGCAACGTCGACATTTGTCATCAATGTCAAGTTCATGACGACTTTAGATCATACCACAAAACATAGCTATTCAAATATAAGGGCTAGTTTACAGTTTACATGCACATTGCGGTATTTCGCGACACTCGTTTGTTTAAAATTTTTAAAATAATCGGAAATCAACCAAATCTTTTTATTGAAGTACCTAACACCAAAACCACAAAATAACTTTGATTTTGCCACCAGTGAAAGCTGGAAAAATTTTATTATAATTTTGATTTTTTTTTTATGAAAGCAGCCTTGAAGTTATGAAAAAAAAAACCTGCAGAAAAAGTAACAGAAAAAAATCACTCTATAAGAAAGAACAGTCATTAAAAACACAAAAAAAAATATAAAAAGTAGTGGATTTTTTGGTCAATTTTCCATAAGAAAACCTGACTCAATTTGGATATCATTTTGAAAAATTTTTGATAAAATCCGCCTTAAAGTTGTGACTTGATTTAAAACATGGACAGAATTCTAGATTAAAAAAAATCCTAGCTCCAAAACTACCCAAGATGGAAGTCTGATTTTGTCACCAGTGGATTTTTCAGTTAATTTTCCACAAACAAATTTGGTTGTCAATTTGGCAAAATTTTGAGAGAAGTCCCCTTGAAGTTGTAACTTGATTTAAATTTAAAGGATGGACAATACTCAAAAATAAAAAAAAATCATAGCCCCAAAACTTCTAAACATGGTTTTATTTTTTCCCCAGTGGATTTTTCAGACAATTTTCCACAAAAAAACCGACAAAATTTGGTCATCAATTTAGGAAAATAAACAATAAGTATAAATCTGCAACTTGGCAACGTCGACATCTGTCACTAATGTCAAGATCAAATCTGTGTTGTTGGTATTTTGAAAGGTGACACCACAAAATGCAACACGGCTTTTAAAAATATAACGACGAGTTTTGATTAACACATTGCGATATTTTGGAACCGGTTTTATCGAATTCCTAAAATAACATAAATCTGTTGATGAAAAAGTGGAGAAAAAATGGATGATGCAATCTTATTTTTGCTTATCTAGATTAAATATGGCTTTGATGTATTAAATTTACAATAATCAATTTCATGATCTGGGTCTGTGGTTTTGAAATTTTCCAAGTTTATGCCAAAACTAAACTTTTCGAAAATGTATTTAGGTGGGTATTTATTATTTGAAATGTTTCTGACCCACATTTTTCAAGTTCCCAAATTTGTAGCCTGCAATATTTTTTATAGATTCAAAAACCCTTATTTGTTAAGGGTTCTTAAATCCACATATGCAATTTGGCAACGTCGACATCTGTCATTAGTGTCACTTCGATTCGTGGCTGTGTTTAGTTTGAGTGTCGCACTCATTCCAGCCAAGCGGTTTTTTTAAATTTCCAAAATAACCGAAATTTGATAACTATAAAAATTATACACAGAAAAAGTCGTTATAATCGTTAGTTCTAATAGATTAATATAGTACTCGGTGGTAATACGTCGATAATCTTGATAATAAACGATATTATTATAAAATAAACTATGGTCTAGGTCTAGTAAAGAATACATATTTATAGCAAAAAAATATATAACTTCTGAAATTTAATTCATTCAGAGCTTATTCAAATTTCTTACATGATGCTACCCTCAGGAATCGTATTTTAAGGGAATAGGGATACTTGGAATATAAAATAACAGGATTAGATCGCTCTAAGGACCAACATTTTAGATTAAGTATTTTGTAAGAAATTCAATTTGTTGTGTATTTTTTCAAATAATTTATTGTGTGTGTGTTTTATTTCTTGTTGCCACGGCGAGTGGAAGTCAAACCAAGCTTCCAAAACAAAAATTATTAAGAATCTCGATATAATGCAAAACACCCATTTATCCATTACTTAATCTAACAGAAGCGCATTCAAGGTAAACCTTGTCGTGCTCTCATTTATCAATACATCTAATCAATAATTATAAAGTAATATTTTCTAACAAGCTCTCGTAATTGGCCAGATTGCGTGCTAAAGTCGACACAGTAATTGCAAAAGGCAAAAAATTTGTTTTCAATAATATTGTGACAGCCCAACAATTTGAAGTTGTCTGTCCCACTCGACAAAATTCATTCAGGTCCAAATTTTGCGCACTAAATCACCGCGCACCCCTCTGTGACGTCACGTCGTCGAGACGCCAAGTTACCCTTGAGTATTGATTGTCGGGAGGCCGTTTTCATTTTTCACCAGAAAGCTTTCTCTCTCGCTTGAGCTGTTTATGGTGAAAATACTGGAGTTTCCGCACAAATACAACAATTTTGGAACGCTGTGCCATTTTTTTTCGGGGATTTCCAATTTTATTGTCATAAATATTTGGATTAGTCTGCTTTAAATTTTTAAATGACAATACGAACTGGGTTACACGTTTTTATTGATTTTTTCAGAAATCTTTATATAACTTTTACTCTGGTTTTAACATCAGAAAAGAATTACTCTGCTTGATTGCTACATAATTTTGAAATAACTGCTACATAATTCTTTAGTCAATTTTTATAAAAAAATCTTCTGCAAACAAGGCGTTATTCATATATTTGTTTATTTATTTAAATCAAAAAACAATAATTTTCAAATAACAAAATTCAACCAAAGAATAAAACTAAAGAGATCAGGATAACAATAATTTTTATTTCAAATTGAAAATTTTTATATCGCCTAAATAATATAAAGATTGTTTTGAAAGGAAAGAAAACTGATGTCCAAATAAGTAGACTTTTTTATATACATAACAACTTTTATTTGTTTATATTTTGAGTTTTTTAGTTTTTATATGTATCGTTTTCTTTTGATTTAATAGATTTTGCTAAAAATTCATCGAAGGATTCTGAAAACCTTTTCTAGTTTTGGTTTGCGTCTTGTTTCTTCATTTGTAATAAAATTTTGCCAAAATTATTCGAAAATTTAGTAAAAAATGTTTAATAACTTTCATTTGTCTTATAATACATTGCATCAAAGGACCTTTAAAAACTTTAATTTATCTTTATTTTGGGTTTTTGTTAATATATTTATACCATAATCAAATACACATAAATTTTTCAATAATAAACTCCAACCAAAGGATGTGGATAAGTTTTAGATTAATGATAATTTTTTAACATCGAGATAAGGATAACAGTACCTTAATTTTATAATTTTATAATAAACTACATAGTTACTTATTATAATTATAATATCCCCTAAATAATATTGAAATTGTTTTAAAAAGAAAAAAAAAAGACTTTTTTGATATAACAACTTTGATTTGTCTTTATTTTGAGTATCAAGTTTTATATGTATTGTTTTCTTTTTGTTCAGTAGATTTTAAGCACTTTAAAAACCTTTTTTTTGGGTTTTTTAGTTTTGTTTTTTTTTTGTTCACCAAAACAGTACGAACGGAAAATGTTTAAGAAATTTTATTTGCCTATATTTTGGGTTGTTCACGTTCTTATTTTAATAAAGGTACATATTGTTTTCTTTGTTTTTAGATGTTTGATTCAAATTCATGATCAAACATTCAACTAAAGTTGTTTTCTCTTTATTTTGGGTTTTTAGTTTTTATTTGCGTCTTTTTTATCTATTTTCAATGATTTTTCATTGAAACTGTATGAAAGTTGATAAGGGGACTTTTAACCAGTTTAATTTGTCTTTATTATGTATTTTTTCTTGTTTCTGCAGCTTTTTTATTTAGAAGATTTTGACTACATTTCATAAGGACTTTTAACACTTTAAACAACTCTAATTTCTCTTCATAATAATAATAATAATAATAATAATTTAATTCATTTTGGGCTTTTTTCTCTATCTATTCTTATTCTCTTTGTATGTACCTGTTCTTATATAGTAAACGCCAAAAAACTTTCGATCTACGTCATCGTAGCCACCAAGCTCGTTGTTATGAAATTTGCTGCTGGTCAAATTTGGTCACCAGCAAATCACATAATAACTCGCTTGGTGGCAATTATGACGTGAATCGAAAGTTGTTTGGCATTTGCTGTGTGTTAATATATTTATTTAAATCAAAAAAACATTAATCTTTTAATAACAAACTTCAATCAAAGGATATAAATAGGTTTAAAATTAAAGAGAAATTTTCAATTTCCAGTAAATTTTATTTTAAATTACCTATTATAAATTTTAATATGCCCTAAATAAAATTGTTTTGAAAGGAAAAAAAAATGTTTCCGTAGTATTTTTTGATATATTTTTTTAAGGCTTCCCAAATAATATATTTCTCAACTTTTAATAATTTTTTCACAGCATACAGAAAAAAAGAATTTTTGATTTTATTTTGAAAACCGTTTTGCCGATTTCGATGAAATTTTCAGGATTTAAGTACAAGGTGATAGTGCATGTTTCTGAGTATTTGAAAAAAATTACCTCGTCCAGGGCCGGAGTTGGAGAACATCTATGCAATATTTTTCAAAAAAAAATGGTATCGTCATTATATTTTTTTCTAAAACCTCGTTCAATTTTCAACAAAGAAGCTCATTTGACTTGATTTTCTCCAATGCACCGTTTTCGAGTAAAAAAATTAGAACCATACTAGTGTCCCTCAAAGCATTGTAACCGAAAATATTCAGTTTTGGGAACAAAAGAAAATCCTGCTGTTCTACCTCGGGAGACCTTTTTTATTGGAAATTAAATGAGTATTTCGAATAAAGAAAAGTTATGTCCAAAAGTCAGTGGCGCGTATTTTTTTTGAATTATGGTTCCTCTTTTTGCAGTATAAGTATTAACCAGTTGATCTGGGACACATTTAACTTCAATGATTGTTAATTAATTTTGAAATTCACTCATTGGGTGAACATTGTAAAGCCCTTAAAACTCTTCAATAAAACAACCATTCATCATATAAAAAAAGTTCAATAATCCCAAAAACACGTTCTCTTATAAAACAAGTTTTTGCCATCGTCTACCAAATTTTTTTCGTCGATTCCATATTTTCCATCTGCCCCAATCAAACTTTCCGACTCAATCATACAACTTCCAGTCTGATGAGGTTTGGCGCAAAAAATCCGATTTGAAAGAGAAATTCCAATTAATATCTTTGATCGATTATATCATTTCATTGAGTGTGTGTTATTTGATTGGTTTTATTGGCCAAAAATTCTAATTGATTTTTTTTTACAGGGTTGGCTCCTGCGAGCTCCAAGATCCGGTGTGGGCTAAAATGAATGCTCTCACCGGACATAAGCAAAAGAGGAAAAAGTCGGACAATAAGCCCCAGACACAGATGTAAGTAGGTTATAATAAATTTGACACACCCTGTACAGAACACACAATAAATTCGTCCGAAGGACGTCTCAACCCATCTTTCCAATTAAGGCGAAACGTCTTTTTTTTTATATAAACACACACCACCTCCATGAACACAAGCGTATGACTTCATAAACAAATGCGGACAGAAGATGCGAAAAATGTCAAGGTGAAAGCAATCGAAAATATTAACAAAACTAATTGATCAATTATCAAAAATCTCTATGCGATCGTTGCCAAAAATAATGATGTCAAGTTCAATATTCAAAATACATCTTGAAGCGAAAGGAAATGTAAATTCGATTTCTCAAGTTGCTAAAGATAAATTTATTCTAAACTTGTACAACTGAGTTGGAAAATGTTTTTTACTTATCAGTATAACTTACAAACTACTTCGCTTGAAGGTTGTTTTCATTGAATGAAACTTTGATAAAAGTCTGACATCCTACTTGGGAAGTTTATACCTATCAAAACATTCATGTGACGTCATGGGAGCAATCTTAACGTGATCAGTAACAGAGGCCGCCACTAGGAAATAATGTGTAACCGTAGTTATACTCCATGTGTTAGAATCACGTTGAAAATGTTATTTTTAATAAACTCATGTGAAGAACGTCCAATCTCCGATCCCCATGTACTAACATTTCACAAGTCTGGTTTTAAGTATATGTTTAATAGCATGCAATATGCCCTTCACATAAGTCAGATACTGATCTGCATAACTTGATTAATTATTGTTCCTCAACGATAAAATCAAACCTATTTCACTTTCAGATAATGCCATCAAATAATACAAATAAAAAACGTTTTTCAACAATAACTCACCGATCAATGTTGTAGTAATTATTTCCCACAAACCCATGCATATTTATGAGAACCCTCCATAAACAACACCGAAAAACAATACTTTATTGGCTCCCCATTACAGACGCATAAATCGCAACCTTACAGATCGAAAAATCAGATTAATTGGTCGGGGTTATTAAATTAAAAAAAGATACAAAGAAATGATTCATCGGGAATCAGCAAAAACGGACAATTTGAAGAACGCAAGATCATCTTAAAGTGATTTTTAATAGTTTTTAATTTTATCTGCCATCTAGCCTTGTTTCGCAAAGTAATTAGTGTACTTGGCTTGTTCAGTGGCGTACTAGATTTGAAAAGAATTGCAACATAGGTTAAACTATTTATTCATATTTATGCTAATTTGATAGTTATGCTGTTGATTGGACTATTTTATCTTGAATTTTGAGAGCTTGTTAATGTTTGCAGGACAGTGGCACCATACAAATCCCCTCACTTTATAGTATAATTACTCGAAAATAACAGAAAACTGGCAACGTTGAACTCCGTTGACGCAATGCATCTGTCATTAAAGTCAAGAGCAGGGCTACATTATTCCTTAGCAAATTCATTTTACCAATTATAATAGTTAAATAGTAGTTCAAGCCTTATTTTAATTCTTTTTATCAACGTTGCTTGTACAAAATTTGAAACGTGGCAACATTGAACTCTGTTGGCGTATGAAATAATATGTCAATAATGTCAGGAGCAGAGCTACATTACTCCTTAGCAGTAATTTTGTGCGTACTGACGCTACAACCTCTAATTAACTCATTTAAATAGTTTCTTGTCAAAATATCCACTCAAAAGCCTGCCACTATATGCTCTTAATTTATTTTACCAAGTTTATTGTCAATTATTTGAGTTAAATACTCGTTCAAGTTATTTTTAGAATACTTATTATTAACGTTGCCGATGAAAAATTGCAACTTGGCAACATTGAACTGCGTTGGCGTATGAAATCTGTCAATAATGTCAGGAGCAGGGCTACATTATTCCTTGGCTATTATTTTGAATGTACTGACGTTTTTGTCATAATATCCACTAAAAAACCTGCCACTATATTTTCCAAATTCATTTTACCCCATTATATCCTCAATCATAATCAAATACTTGTTGCTTTGTTGTGTTTTTTTTGCTTATAAACTGCACCTTGGCAACATTAAACTCCGTTGACGCATGACATCTGTCATTAATGTCAAAACCAGTGCAACATTGATCCTAACTTGCAATTTTGAACGTACAGTGGATTTAAATAGCTCTTCCATTACTTATATACAATATTCAGAAATAACCCGTCCCTGATTTACCCTTTTTTTCTAAATAATTCAATTTTATTGTCATATTTACTGATTTTTCTTTGATTTAACCGTTTTGTATTTTTTTTCAGGATTTTTAGTTATTTCCTTTTTTTCTGGTGAATTATTACACGTGCATACTTGATAAAGTTTCTATTCAATAATTTGGGCATTTAACATTGTTTATTACAATTTGCAATTTGGCAACATTGAACTCCGTTGACTCCTGAAATCTGTCATTGATGTCAGGAGCAGAGCTACATTAATCCATACCAGGTATACGAGGGTATGTCGGAAGATAAACACTGGGGTCATTGGAAAAGTTTTGAAAACATGTTTGTTATTCTAAACTGAGTTGGGTTTGTTATGGTTTGTTTGGGTTAAGCGCAGATGAAAAAATATTTCGATTATTATAGGTAAAAGGTCGAGACATAATGTCTCCTTACCTATTTTCTATACAATGGAATTTTTATACATTTTGAAATGACTTGATTCTATTTTCAAATTACCCAAAAATACATAATATAGTGAATAAGTAAAAGAGAAAAAGCAAATTTCAATGGATGATCGAAAACGGGGCAAAACTTGAACATTCCTTCCTCACTCTCTTTTTCTCATTACAGTCATATACGCCAGACGGCGATAAATATGTATATTTTGTGACGTCAGGGGTTGTCGTGGATTTTGATCGGCGGTCTTTTATTGGTTCTACACCTTTATATCTTTCTTCGTGAGGGATTTCTCTCTTTACCAGCCTTCTATGAGCAGCGCTTATCTATTTTCCTTATTGAGTCTAGTCATTTTTAAAACCTTCAATTTGTGTCTTTGTGCCACTAAAACCGAAACCCATCCACTACACTTGAATCACACTTCCTCCCCCATAGACAATTTTAAGATTTTCGCAGAAAAGCTCCCATTGTCTCCCCACTTAAAAAATGTCGGCTAAGCTGAAAAAGCTGACGCAGCTTGTGCAAGCCTTTGTCAACGTTTTTTGATGATAATTAACGAGTAGCACGTTGCAGTCCGGTGTGCCATCGCGATATGCTAGAACAGTGGTTTCAAGTTGTTCTTCTATGTTCTCGGTAGTGAAACGTATTATATGGCTGATATAGTAACCAACCTGTAAGTTTATTGGGATTAAAAAATAAATTAGTCTGACCACATGTTACCTTATGGTCACTAGAACATTCGTTCATATCAAGTTTCCTTATCTTTTTCAATACAGCCCAGATGTTTGAACTCGTTCTGAATAGCTTCCCGAACTTTTCGACGTCAAACAATAGAACAGCTGCTGTCTACCTGATAGATTGTTTCTTTCGTTTTTCTGAGGACAAAAAGTCGTCTGTGAGTTTGGGTTCAATGCTGAGTCGCATTCCGATTTGGAAAAATCTTGCACAAGATGTACCAGTCGGAATTTTTATCCCCATCATGACATTTTGTAAAAAAACTTTTCCACCATTATATTCATAAACCTAGTCGTCATAGACATAATAATACCAACAGAAAACCTTCTGAAAATACATTGCAATAAATTTGGAAGGAATTAAATATCAATAAATGCCAAATAACTGAAAAACAAAAACCTCATTATTTGTCACATTTTACTACTCGTCAAGTCAAAACTTTTGTGAATAATGGATATGTAAAACCAATGTTTTTCGACAAATTATACACAACAGTTTTGAGGTTTTAAAAGAAAAAACGAAAAAAACATTGTTGCCAACACTCACAAAGATGGAATTTTGATTTTTGTACGTCTAGAAACCATTATTAATGACCAGGCAGTTGACCATAAAATGTGTTAAAACTCCTTTACAGTGTACCGTTGTATGATCACACACTATACAATGACAAAATTTTACAAAATTATCACCACAAAGTAAAATAAAAAAACAATTATTATTATTCAATTTTGACTGTACCTTACGAATAATTTTGATTATTTGACCACAAAAAATTGTATATTTACCGGACTAAACGCTTGGTTACGTGCCGCGCCATTACACTTGTGACGGTAGATCACGTGGTTGCTGGTGAAATTTTAGTGCGGTCAGATTATACGATAATTTGTTTCATACAAACATTCGTCAACCGAAAAATTGTTTTAGGTGGAATGCGGAGGTTTGAGGAGTAACTCAGGGGAGATTTTTACGACAACAGAGAGTTTTAAATTATTCTCTGAGTTTCCAATTTTTCCCAAGAGTTTTGGCAACATTTTGAGCGGTTTTCATGAAATTTTCAACCCCCAACTCAACTTTGAAAAAAATCGTGAACGTCAAAAATATAATAAGTATACAGGGTGTCTCCTGATTGCGAATATCAAGTTTTGGGGCATATCAAGACAACATTTACAGGGGGGGACTAAAAATAAATTTCCTCCTTAAAGCTCAATTTCGAAATTTCATATGAGGAAAAAAAATCACTAAAACTTCTCTGTTTAAGATAATTTAGTGATTTTTGCGTCACATAGTGGAGAAATGTTTGCTTCAACTTATACCAAGACAATATTCACAGGGGGGGACTAAAAATAATTTTCCCAACTCCTCAAAGTTCAATTTAAAAGATACATGAGCAACGACAAGGAAAACAAAAAAAATCACCAAAATTGTAATTTTAAAAATATTTGAGTGGTTTTCGCGTCACATAGTGGAGAAATGTTTGCTTCAACTTATACCAAGACAACATTCACAGGGGGGGACTAAGAATAATTTTCCCAACTCGTCAAAGTTCCATTTCAACGATGCATGAGTAATGACAACGAAACAAAAAAAAACACCAAAATTATAATTTTAACCAAAATTCTAGAATTCCTGAATTCTACACAATTTTGTTGTCAAAATTCAATAGATTAATATACAGGGTGTACAGGGAAATTGTGATAAATCTGAGTCAAAGTGGCACATTTGAAAATTAACTTTTTCTTGAAAAAAAATCAATGAAAATTCGTGGAGTGCTGAATTATACACAAAATTCCTTTCAGAATATAGAAGAATAATATTCAGGGAGTTTGAGGAAATTTTGGGAAAAATAAGTTAAATTTGGTAACTTCAAATTTTTTTTTCACAACTTTTCAAACTAGTTCCACCATTTAGCTTTGATACCAAACAGTTGATAAAAGTCCCACAAGGGTATACCAACTCATCTAATTCCGAAATATTGGCGCCAACAAGTAAACGACTGTTCCAGATCAATCTGATTTTTTTTTTCTGGATGCAATTATTCCCAATTAGTATGGTATTCAAATCCTGACCAAGAATTTTGGTATGGGCTTCCGCTCACCTGCCCAAACCTGGTGACATCCTCAACAGTAAATCCCAAAAATCCCGTCTGTACGGAAATAAGCACTTTACCTACGCCGCTGTCACCTTATAGAGATATCTATTACACCAACTGTTGACATTTTAATATGGTATTCAAATTACAGCCATGTATATTCTAGGTAATAAATAAGACACATTCACACCGGTTAACGTTTAGGAAGAAAGTGGCTGGACCATTATGTTATAATTTTTTGTTCCAGAAACAAGTGCAACAATGAAAAGCGCCGACGAGAGCAGGAAAACGTCTACATAGAGGAGCTGGCCGAGCTGATATCCGCCAATTTCGCGGACATGAGCTCGTTGTCTGTCAAGCCCGACAAGTGCGCCATCCTCCAGGAAACTGTAAACCAAATTCGTAGAATTAAGGTTAGTGATTAGATAGTCCAACAGCCGATTAAACAGTGTTTGCAGGACACCAGTCAACAGACCGTTGATCCTGTCCAGCAAGGTGAAGTGTCCTCGTCTCGACCAACGATATTGTCCAATGAAGTGTACGGGCCTCTGTTGTTAGAAGCTTTAGAGGGGTTTCTTTTTGTGATTAATAGTGAGGGAAAGGTACCTAGATTTTAGCCCATCAATCCAAGGTATTTATTTATGGTAATTCAAGGTTGAGCACGTGACAGAGAACGTATCGAACTACATCAAGTACACTAAAGATGAGATAATCGGCAAGAGCATCTACAATTTTATGCATCTAGGGGACCACACTAAGTTTCATTCCAACTTACTGCCCATGACCATAGAATGGGATGCTGATGTTCCTACAACAGCCCGGTCCAAGTCCATTGACGTAAGACTTCTTGTTAAAGGGGAGGATATTGAGGAAACTGTCGAGGAGAAGAACCAGCGTGCTCCTTATTATGAGCTCATGCACATTTCCTCCACGCAACTAAAAGACCATCTTTCGGTGTTTGAAGAGGACGGTAGTGACAGCGGTCCTTGTTTGTTGTGCGTGGCTAGTAGGATATCACATCGGGACAAGGCCTCGTGTTTTTTCGAACAATTCACCACGAAACTGGACACTTCTGGTAAGATAATCTGTGTGGACACGTCCGGGGTATCCGAAGCGGTTGCGCAGGTGCTGCGCAAGGACTTTAAAGGGCGCATTCTGCGTGATTTGGTGCCGCAACAGGACGTGCATAAAGTGAATGCGCATTTGAAAGAAACTCTAAGCACGGGGACGAATATTAGTGCGGTTTACCACATTCAAGTGACGCCGGACAAGATTGTGTCGGTTCAGACCAAGTCTAAATTATTTAAAACGAACCCTCACAGCAATAGTGATAGTGATTTTATCATGGCAACGCATTCAATTATTGGGTAAGTTGCATATTTCCACCTTGGGCAGCATTATTAATGAAATTTCCAGTGACAACGATACGTTAGATCCAGGTGGGGGGATTGGAGGGCCTCTTATGACGTCCGTGGTGAATGGAGCAGGTCCGCCAACGAGAAATGGACCAGCTTCTGCTCCAGATCCCACTCCTCCCTCCTCATCAGCAACTACAATGGTGCATGCGAGTCCTGCAAGCGGAGCTTTTGCTCCCGAGTATCTGGATACTGATTTTCTGGACTTTCCGCATTCAACGTGGGATTTGGAGCCGGGATGGTCGGACACTAGGCCGAGTTCAAGGCAGAGTGTTACACCTGTGTCAACTCCGGGGCCCAGGTAAGATTCAATTTTTGTAAATTTTGTTGGGTGGTCACAAATTATTGGGTCCTCTTTACCAATGAATTGGCTCCTGAAGGTGCAGGAGTGCTGTTTTCAATAGTGTCCACACTCCGCTACTTATAGGTGTCCAAACAGGAGTCACATAGAAAGCTGTCTATAGCATCAGCATTTAAAAAAAAAAGATGAGGACGGGGTTATTGTGTGTCATAAAGCTTTATTGAACGATTTTAACGGTTTCTTGGTGAAAATTGTGCGTGGCATTCTAAAGACGCCACTGAAGAGATGCAAATTTTGGCTATTTTTTCCTACAAAGTTGAAAAAACCGATTTCACCAAATTGGACCACCATAAGCGTAACTAAAACTCAAGAATCACATATACTGGGTGTTTCATTAATATTGCGAAAAAATTCAGTCTTCACGCTTGAAAATAAGAAGAAAGCTTCCTTGCTTCCTATGAATATGTGTCCGGAAATGCTTCATTACAGAGCTACAGGAAGTTTTATTTTTATTTTTGTTTTTTCTAAATAGTATTTGCAGTAATCTCGATCTTTTGATGAAAATTGGTGTTTGGGGGTTTTTTGTCATGCGAAATTTGGAATTTGATCTTAGTATGGCTCTAAGTTGTAGAGGGCGCTACCTACACTCATTTTTCCTATAATTAACAGCCGTAACTTTTTTGGACGTGCCTGTATTATATTTTTAAGTAAAAAATCAGATTTCTTCATCATCATCATTTTTACGCAGAAAAAGTATACTTGTTAAAAGTCGCTGAGTGCCCATTCTCGAGATATTGAAATAAAAAATACATGTGATTTTGTGATTATGGTCAAGCAAAGTCCTGCATTTTTTTGAAAAAAAAATTAGGGTGAGGCTGCCTTGTTGAAAATAAGAAGAAAACTTCCTATAAACATGTGTCCGGAAATGCTCCGTTACAAAGCTACACGGTGTTGATTTTTTTTTCATTTGTTAATTTTTTCTATTTTTCAATTTTTTTATAATATGTCAATAAAAATTGTTGTAAACATCACTCATTAGTTGAATTTTATCTTTTTACTAAAAATATGTAGCAATCATACAAAATATTTCATAACTTTACCTCCGCCATTATTTCAAAATCGGATGTATTTATTATTAATTCAAATCCGAATATCTCGACAATGGTTGCCTGTAGCGACTTTTAACAAGTATACTTTTTTTGCGTAGAAAATACAAATTAATCTGTTCTGTTGCTCAAAAATGTTATAGAGGTACGGCACGTCTAAAAAAGTAATGGCTGTTAATAACTGGAAAAATAATTGTAGGTAGCGCCCTCTATAAGTTAGAGCAATACTAAGATCAGATTCGAATTTCGCATGACAAAAATCCCCTTAACACCAATTTTTATCAAATCATCTACATTGCTTCAAATATTATTAAGAAAAAACATAAATAAAAATAAAACCTCAACACCCTGTAGCTCTGTAATGAAGCATTTCCGGATACGTGTTCCGTGAAGTCATCTTCTTATTTTTAGGCAGGGAAACTGATTTTTTTCGCAATATTGATGAAATGATGCTGTATATGTATTTTTTTACATTCAAGTAATTTCCCTAAAACTGAGTCACAGCGGCAACCTCACTCCCACTTCATTATGCGCTTAAATGTCAATGTAGCGTTGTCGGACTGTAGATATTTTCCTATGAATTGAGAAAATAATAAAAAATGTGTGATGATGGTTCATGACATTTTTTATCCTGAAACGGTCTTCGCTGATTTTTTCTGTAGACAGTTAGGTAAATTTCTAGAACAAGTGCACAGTGGCAACGACGCAATAAGCTAGTTTTACAGTTGAGAGGAATTTTGTGTCAAAATGTTGTGCAAAATTCAGCGAAAAACTAGTATTATTAAACGACTTCCTATTGGTTGAATCGCGTGTCGCCCGCGACAGAATGAAGCTCTAACTGTCAATCTAGCTTTAGAATGGATCTGTCAAAACATTGTTGCTGGACTTCAGTTATTTTATGAGGAAACTGTGATTTGTTAAGGTTTGAATTACAAAAAAAATATCAATCTGGTGTAGAATAAAATCATCAAAATCATTGAAGTAGTTTCAGAAAATTACAGGTTGTTAATGTGACGCATGATTAATTTATTTATATGCGGACAGCTGGGAAAATTCCTTAAAACAAGTGCACAGTGGCAACGCCGCCTTGTGCAGCTTTGCGCGTAGAACTGTCAAAACATTGTTGCCGGATTGTAATTTTTTTCCTAGGAATGTTTGAATTAGATGCCTCTCAAGGAGACTAATCGTCTTATCAGAGTGACGGGGTTAAATGGTGAATGTTATGATAGTTTTAGTAGATTTAACATAAATAAATCATCAATAATTCGAAAAGTGAAAAAGATTGAGCTTTGCTCTTTTTACCAATCAATTCACTATTAAATTTTCTGTCAAAATCACCAAAAATATACAGAATGCTTTTCAAAATTTCTGGGGAATTTAGCTGTACTGTTTAAACAGTCAAAAACACAAAGGAAAATATATAGGTAATAAATCAAAAACTGAGAAATGCAGGAGTTTTTCATCAATCGATTCAACATCAGATTTCTCATGGAAATTTTAGAAAATATATTATACAGGATGCTCTTGGAATTTGCTAAGAAATTTTGCTTCAAAGTTTATAAAGTTCAAAAACTGACACTTTTTGGAAAAAAATCGTAACTCGAGAACGAAAGTAGGTAAAACTTTGTTCTTTATACCAATGGAATCTGCATTGAATCACCAAGAATATACACAGGATTTTTTGAAAATGTCAAAGGAAAAAAATTATTAACTCATAAACTAAAAAATATCGTGCTTTGCTCTCTTCAGCATCAAATTTCTCATCAAAATAAAAATAAATACAGGATGTTCTTGGAAATTTCTGAGGAATTTTGCTTTGAAGTTTGACTTCAAACTTTTTTTAGGAAAAAAAAATCGTAACTCGGAAACTAAAATAGGTAGCTCATTTCACCAATAATTGAATTTGCCATAATTATCACCATAAAAATTTATAGGGCGGTTTTGAAAATTTCAGAAAACATTTGTGTGAAAAAAATTGACACTAAAAAAAAAAACCATTACTTGCTCTTTTCACCAATCTTTTCGGCATCAAATTTTCTATAGCAATCATCAAAAAAATAAACAGTATGTTTTTAAAAATTTAAATTTTGTAAAGAGGTCAAAAATTGACACTTTTTAGGAAAAAGTAATCTGTTTTAACCGTTTAGCAAGTCGATTTCGACTCATACCACCAGCATGACCCAGTTCTTAGTTAACAAATAAAAAGCACCATTATTCCATATGATAATGAACAAATTTCGTATTCGCTTTGTGTTTTCCACATTCGGACTAAACTTGACATATTTAAATGAAGGTTTCAATCATTCGTGAAGGAAAATTGACATTTTCCATTCCACTCCAGAGAGATCCAGTTCAAAGATGGTAACAATGTAAAAATTTGTACAATGGTATGGGCAATCAAATAGCAAAACATGGTTATTCGCTGTAAGATTCAGCCTTGAGACTTTCTGTTAAATTTAACAAGGTGAATTGAAGTTATGAAATATCCGACTGTGCCATTATAATTTCGTTTGTGACTTGACGTGATTTCGATGGCGGAATTATTACCTCACGTTAATTGGAATCTAATGAGGGAGTAGATTTGCGGAAAGATGGATAAAAACTGTTCCAGCTGATGATTGCGCGCTGATGTATTAGAAGAAAAAAAAATTAATGCAAATAACCTTCGTTAATGCTCAAATATGACTTGGCAATCAGACGCGTAGTCTGATTATTTTACCATTGAGCTGCCGAAGCTAATTCCTGATTAAAAAAAATGGACAATAATTTATTTTTGCTGTATTCATTTTTGGTTGCTGATTTGCGACTTTATTTAATTTTTTGACACTTATTATTTTTTTTTTCGTTCTTTTGTCATTTGTTATTTATTGTCATTCGCTTTTGTTTTTCACTTTTCAAAAATCTATGTCGTATTTTCATGAGCTTTTATTTGAAGATTTTTTTTTCCAATTTTTTAATGAGGTTTGTTTTGAACTTTCCACTCTTTCACTATTTCTTCTTTGTCAGCATTTCTTTTCTAATTGCCTATTTTGAAAAAAAAATTCATCTAATTCATGTATATTTTTCATTTTTTGGTGATCTCTTGATAGTTCTTACTAATACAAATATTTTTATTTGTTCATGATCAGGTATTTTTAGATTTTCTCACTCTTTTTTGTCACATTTTATTATTTTTTATACTTGTGTTTTAACACTCAATATTGATTTTACCACTTCTTGTAGCCGAAGCTAAAATAAACGATTGCTAATTATTTTTTTTATATTTTTTTTTTCATTTTTTAGTGTCCATTTTTCCATTTACTTTTAATTAGTCTCTTTTGGGGCTTTCCTCTTTTTCTTCGGAGCAATCTGTTTGATTTGAGATTAGATTTTCTTTTTCATCTCATCTATTTTAGGTTTTGTGAGGACTTTTTTTATTTTTTTTAGCTTAGTTTATATCTGAGCTCATGTTTCTCTTTCTCTCTGACATTCAGAGACTTTTTCATCGTTTTTCCCGTTATTTTGATTCTTTTTAAAATTTGTTTGCTACTGCGCCTTAGTTCTACACTTCAAATGATCTAATATAAAATAATAAAATGTCAAAAAATAAGATAATTGGTTTATTCAGGTTTTGATTTAACTGGTTTATTTCAGTTTTAATCAAGTTTGCTTGGATTTATTTCGAGTTTTTTTTTTGGATTTGTTAAAATTTAATTTGTTTTTTTTTGGACTTGTCCAAGGTTAAATTGTTGTTTAGGCTTTTTGGATTTATGAAATTTTTCTTTCTTTCATTCTGTTTGCGTTGATTTAGATTTAATTTGTGTTTGTTTTGGTTTAACTCACTTTTTTTTTGTTCATTTGGGTATGTTTGCATTGATTTGAGTTTGTTCAAGGTTTTTTTGGTTTTAACTTGGTTTGTTTTCGTTGTTTTGGTTATTGGAGTTTAATTTGGGTTTAGACAGGTTTTTATTTCGAATTCACTCGAGTTTATTTAGATTTTTTGGTCAAATTTGGATTTGTTTTGGGTGATTGGGTTTATTTTTAAATTTTGTTTGAGTCTAAGTTTATTTAGTTTTTTATTACTTCTTTATTTGGTTTGAACTGAGCTTGTTTCCGTCATTTTGGTTTATTGAAGTTTAAGTCAAGTTTATTTCGGTTTAAATATATTGTTTTTTGTTTATTTACTCGGTTGATATGAGATGAGGGGGGATGAATTTTGATGAGAAAAGTAAAAAAAGGTCACAGGTATCAAATACGAGAATGTTCACAAGGAAAATAATCACAGTGTATGGCAAAAGTTTGGAAAAACAAGACACCAAAATACAGGACTGAACTGACATTGTTGATAGATGCCAACGTTGCCAAGTGGCAAATTCTGCAAAATATTCCAGTTCAAGGTAATATGGGGCGATTTGAACCATAATTAATTTCAATGTGGATAATTTGGTTAAACTGAAAACGGGGCAACATCGCCTTAAAGGTGACAAATGACACCAATGACAGATCATCATCACCCTTGAGTTTTCAATAAACAAGTAACACATTTTCACAAGATAAAAAAAAAATGAACGGAGGTGGCAGGTATAAAATTAAAAAAATGTCTGATGACAGATGCGAACGTTGCCAAGTTGCAAATTTTGTGGAAGATTTTAAATTCAATGGTTAAAGGTAATATGGGTTCATTTAAAAACACACCGAAATGGATGATCAAACGTGATACATTTTCATCAAAAAAAATAAACAGAGGTGACCGGTGATATAGAATGAAAAAATCTATAAAAATTTGTAAAAATGGCCCTGCATGACATCAAAATACAGGACTGGACTGACATTGATGACAGATGGCAACGTTGCCATGTTGCAAATTTTGCGGAAAATTCAAAATTGTAAGGCTCAACGTAATATTTTGAATCATCATCAATTTCAATGGGGATTATTTATCAGAGTTGATTCAACTGGGTTTTTAATCGTTAGTTTGTGTTTATTATTTTTTTTAAATCTTGTTGGGTTTATTCTGATTTTATTCTGTTTTTTTTGGAAAGTTTCCGTTGGAGTTGATAAGGCCCGTTTGGGTTTATTGAAGTTTTCTTTTGTCCATTTACATTTCACTATTTCGTTTAAACAGAGTTTGTTCCAGTTATTTTGGGTTCATGTCAAGTTTTCATTGTTAAGGTTTAGGGTTCACTTAATTGTCTTTTTTCATTTACTTGTTCCTTACTTTTATTTATACCTTGTTCTCTTCCAGACCTCCAAGCAACCCCTCTTACAGCAACGCCCCCTCAGTGGTTCAAAGTCCTATAGCGCACTATTCAGCACAACCCAGCCCTGCACCCCAGCAACAAATGAACCAAAACAGCAATTTCCTGTCGTTTGGCATGCCTGAGGAGTATCAAGACCAACAGGTTTTCGCCGTTGAGGAGAAGGATAAACAAAATGCCATGGAAGAAAGTGTGCCTGTCAGCAGGAGTGAGCCGGAAAAGTACGCCTTTTCGTACATTATCAACAATGATAATAATGTGTGGTGTTTCAGATTGAGGTCGCTACTAACCAAACCTCAGACCTCAACAGTGGACGATAATAGAGATAGGATTTTGAAAGAGTTGCTCAATCAACCGGACGAGGATCATGGGAATGTGAGGAACAATGCCAGACACCTCAGTCGCCCTCTGGTGGGGTTGCAGAAAACCGGCCCTACTAGTTCAACCGGAAATAACATGTTGCGAGAGGTAAGTGACAATGATTTACGAGCAATGCGATTTGGCACGCGAAAAGCCAACTTTCTTAGAAATTTTATTTGCCGGATAATTAGCACCTTGGCTAACCCAGTTCGGAAAATATGATGCTATGCATAGTACCGTTAGTTAAAAAGAGGTTTCTTCTAAAACGAGTAATTGTAACCGGTTTTGCTGGTTGTGAATTTATATTCATGGAAATTGACCATATGTCGAATAATGGCCAATTATTGATTTTGAATGTAACGTTTTATTAATTAATTTCGGGATTAGTTCGTTAATGGTTGATTGGGGATTAATTTTATTTTATGTAGATTAGCTCATTATGAAATCACTGCTAAAATAAGGTATGTTGAAGGTTGTCTTAACGAGTCTGATTGATCCTACGGAGATTTTTGTTTTGTTCAATTGTTAATCGGACTTTAACATCCCTCTGTGGGGTAGTTGGACTACAGTGGTGACATCTTCACTGTTTGGTGGAGAAGAATGATCGGAAAATTTGGTAGTCATCATCAGAATAGTAACATTCATGCACCACGCTTCTTACCATAAAATAACTTCATTGGTAGTCAAAACCTTTGTGTACCTTATCGGAAGTTGGAGTGATAATATTAGACACAGTCACTCCTCAAACCATCAAAACCATCGACCTCATTTATTTTTTTTTGGAAAATTGACTTTACGAGCCGCTACAAACCTTCTCAAATGAGTTGGTATGATGAAATTTGGAACAGTCACTCCTCCATCCGTTAAAAAATGTGTGTCAAAAAACGGTTGAGGTCGGCCCATTTTTAGGATGTGTCTGACCCTTTTTTTTTTAAGGAAATCGAGAAATTGATCTTACGGGTCCCTCCAAACCTCCTCAATTGAGTTGGAGTGATGAAATTAGAGATACTCACTCCTCAAACCATCAAAGGACTTGTGGCAAAACATCATCAACATCGACCCTATTTTTTTTATTTTTTTTTATTGTTTTCACGAGCCCCTACAAATTTCCTCAAATGAGTTGGAACGATAAAATTGGGGACTGTCCCGCCTCCATCCGTCAAGAAACGTGTGTCAAAAAACGGTTGAAATCGAAACATTTTTAAGAAGCGTTTGACCTTTTTTCTGAAAAAAAAAGAAATTGACTTTACGAGTACCTGCAAACCTCCTCAATTGAGTTGGAGGGATGAAATTAGAGATACTCACTTATCAAACCATCAAAGGACTTGTGGTGAAAAATCATCAACATCGACCACATATTCTTCTTTTTTTTTTTGAAAAATTGATTTTACGAGCCGCTACAAACCTTCTCAAATGAGTTGTAACGATGAAATTTGAGACAGTCTCGCCTCCATCCGTCAAGAAACGTGTGTCAAAAAACGGTTGAAATCGAAACATTTTTAAGAAGTGTTTGACCTTTTTTCTAGAAAAAAAAAGAAATTGACCTTACGAGTACCTGCAAACCTCCTCAATTGAATTGGAGGGATGAAATTAGAGATACTCACTCCTCAAACCATCAAAGGACTTGTGGCAAAACTTCATCAACGTCGAGCTTATTTATCTTTTTTTTTTTTTTTTTTATTTGAAAAATTGACTTCACGACCAGCTACAAACCTTCTCAAATGCGTTGTAACGATGAAATTTGAGACAGTCTCTTCTTCATCCGTCAAGAAACTTGTGTCAAAAAACGGTTGAGATCGGACCATTTTCAAGAAGTGTTTGACCTTTTTTCTGAAAAAAAAAAGAAATTGACTTTACGAGTACCTGCAAACCTCCTCAATTGAGTTGGAGGGATGAAATTAGAGATACTCACTCATCAAACCATCAAAGGACTTGTGGTGAAAAATCATCAACATCGACCACATTCTCTTCTTTTTTTTTTTTTTTAAATTGATTTTACGAGCCGCTACAAACCTCCTCAAATGAGTTGTAACGATGAAATTTGAAACAGTCTCTTCTCCATCCGTCAAGAAACTTGTGTCAAAAAACGATTAAGATCGAATCATGTTTAAGGTGTATTCGACCCTTTTCTTTAGGAAAGTTGACCTGCCGAGTCCCTCCAAACTTCCTCAATCGAGTTGGGGTGATGAAATTAGATATACTCACTCCTCAAACTATCAAAGGGCTTGTGGCAAAAAATTATCAACCTCGACCTTGTTTCAAGCTTTTTTTTCTTTTTCATTGACTGATACAAACCTTCTCAACGTATCAAGTCCTAGATTGTCAAAATATTTAGAGTATGTGCAACTAGAGAAGAGTACAGTGGTGTAAGTGGCCCAATAATCTGTCAAGGTAGTACTGAGTCTTCAAGGTACGCACGCTCATGTTCTACAGCAATGAAATGTAATAATCAGGCGTCCATCACTGTTCAGGTTTATTTAACTCCAAGTAAGTAGGTGTAACCACCTGAGTAAAACAAAGACCTTTGTTGAATACCAACCATCAGTCATCCATTAGCAACTTACATAATGTACTTTTATTGCGCGGAATATTCCACATAACCCACATTTTTCATAAATCACGGTACTTCATTTCGCGAGACCCACTTAAACTTGACACTGATAAATTAACACTTTCTGTGAATATTATCACTTTTCAATACTTTCTTATCGATGTATTATAAATTACTCAATAAAGATTCTATCTGTCAAATTTTGACAGATAGAATTCTTATTGTTGTTTCAAAATGGCAGAATCAGAAGGTTCATTTAGTAGTTCAAAATGGAACCATGTACGTCCTAAATCAAAGTCATTGGGGTATCACTCTCCACGTGGCACCTCCCATCACTTATCCCACGCGGATACAAATGCGAAATCAATACAATGCGTTGCGTTGGAGATCGTAATGATGAATTTCCATATTTTGTCGGCTGTTTTACAAGAGCTCGTTAGCAATTCGACATAACGAAATATTGTTCGAACGAACGTCCTGCTGTGACAATGCAGGAAGGCGGTCGTCTTAATAAGAGTTTGTTTTTCAGGGACGGATGCTTGTGGTTGTCTTGGTTGTTTGTTTCAATCAGGATTGCAATGCACAAGTTGTTGATTTGTGTTTTGATTCGTTTGGAATAAAAAAAAAAAAAAAACCTTGCTGTGAAGCACAATTTTCTGACATTCTTAAGCTCTTTGGAGCACAAAACTCGCCAAACTGATTGACGTCCATATATCAATTTTTTTCGGTGGACATGATCTTTTTTTTTTTTCGTCTTCGGATCCTCTAAAAACCCACTGTCTTTTGTCATCCATTGTATCCATGATTCATCCACAGTTACGTATTGACTCATCATCAAAAAGTGCCAAAACAGGTTCAAAGTCCACGCACGATTGCGTTTGTTTTTCAACGGAGAACAAACACTGCACCTTGAGGTAGGCCTATGATTTTGTCAATGATATCAGAAGCCCAAAAAGTCGGTTTACTTATGGTGGTTCGGGTTCCACAATATTCTTTGTTTAGTATTGTCCAGAAATTTGAATTGTTTTTAGGACAAAGTAAAAAGAAAAATGCAAAGGCAGTGTCAACACCAAATTTTCAATAAGGCATGATCATTACAGACAGAATTGATTAAATTGGGACACACGCTTTCCCCCAAGCCCGGATTTAGTACCAGCTGATTATTTTTGACGTTTTTGGAATGTGGAATAAAATTCTCTTCCAACAACTTCAAGATTTATTTGTTACTAAAAAAATGGATATATAATTATTGGAAATATGAAAAATAAAAAATAAAAAAAAAAACTTCATTAAATGGACTAATTTCACTTTTTTGGCAAGATCAAGGTTTTATTGATACGAGTAAAATTATTATAATCAAAAAGAAGAAAAAAACTGTAATTGCTAAATCCATTCCACTTGTATGACTTTTTGAACCGTAATACGACAGTCAACCCACCAAATGAACACTGGTGTAGCGTTCTACACTGTAATCATCAAGATAAAACAAAGGTCGTCCGACCCCTTGGTGGTAAGCCTGCTATATGTATGATTGGGAAAATTGTCATTAATTCATCAATCACCCGGTATATAAAAAACTTGATGTATCAAAGGGCTCATATAACGGAAGTCCATATATCAGACCATCTTCAGTCCAAATTTCAAGTTGATAACTCAAGAAACAAGGTGATTATGATTTTTTTTATGAAAATTGTCATTAATTCATTAATATCCCTGTATATTGAAAACATGAAATCTTGATTGATCAAGTGGGTCATATAATGGAAGTGTTTATATGAGACCATTTCCAGTCCAAATTTCAAGTTGATATCTCAACAAACAAATTAATTGTCATTAATTCATTTATCACCCTGTAATTTGAAAACTAGAAATCTTGACGGATAAACTGACCGAAGTGTATATACTGGGTGTTACTTAATGGTATGTCATAATCTTAAGGGGGTGTTCCTGGATACATTTTAAGTCGAAAAGGTCATATAAACCTGGGTCTAAAAAAAATAATAAAATATCATAAAATAAATTACAAATAAAAAAATAAAAATAAAAAAAAGTGTATTCCTATACCATAATATCCTGTGGCAAAATTCAGTTCAATATCTCAAACCGTCTTTGGAAAATGTATTAAAAACTGAAAATAAGATAAATCTTTAACACCCTGTATCTTTAAAACCAAGCATTTTAAAACCCAAGTTCATATGACCTTTTCGACTTAAAATTTATCCAGGAACTTCCCCTTAAAATTATGACATACCAATAAGTAACACCCTGTATATTAACTACAGTCCAAAGGTGATTATGATTTTTTTTTAGGAAAATTATCCTCAATTCATTTATAACCCTGTATATTGAAAACTTGAAATCTTGATTGACAAGTGGGTCAATGTAAAATGGAAGTGTATATATTAGACCATTTTCAGTCCAAATTTCAAGTTGATATCTTGAAATACAAAGGAGTTGATTTTTAAATAATCTCTTTCGAAAATTGGCTAAAGTTTATAAATCACCTTGTATATTCGAACTCAGAGATCTTGATGGATCAAGTACAAATCTTATGATACAAGCAAAGTCTATATATACTTTGATACAAGTGAGAAAGGATTTTTTGAAAATGTTTATTCACTTATATACAGGGTGGTCTGGAAAAAAGTCAATTTAAGAAGTCAATTTAAGAAAAAAGAAAAAAAAAAGTAAAAAAAATAACGTCTTGTTGTTTTCACCAAGCGATTTAACATAAAATTGTGACACAAAAACGTCAATAAAGTATACAGGGTGCTTTGGAAAAAAGTCAAGTAAATTCGTTTCAAACTTGTCAATCAAGAAAAATTAACAATTTTCAAAGTTGCCCACGTGCCTATGTACCCAAGTCAAACGCCATAATCAAAAAATATATTCCATCTTATCTTATCTTTACTGTGATTTGCACAGTCTTATCAGTGGATCTACATTAAAAAATACTCAAGCGACAATGCAGGAGATTTCGGTTTTTGGCTCAAATTGTAATTTCACATTGACGGTGCACGATAGTGGGTCGTTGACAGGCAGGTTTTTGGGTTAAACGAACCTGGATATGCGATTGTGAGTTCGTAGTATCAATTTTTGAAATGTTGGTCTGGAATTTGGATTTGGGAAGAATTTAATCTTTGTTGATGAAATAAAAGTTGTATAAAAGCTAAACTCAATGAGGTCATTTCTGATCAATAACAATTTTACCCCCACTTCCTCTAATGAATAATTCAACAAACCAACAACAACATAAGTACGCATAAAACCATGTTAAAAAAAGGGTTTCATAGACTTAAATCGTTGGGGTTGTTGGGGCAATATCTGCCCGCCGGCCTCTGCCGTTTCTGGTTTGGGGCTGGTTTTTATGTTTTGTAAATTTTTTTAATTGAATAAATGTTGCTTCGAAGAGCTTAGAATCGGTGAAGCAACTTCAAGAATAGGACACCTGCCTGAATGCAAGTGGCCCATTCTTAAAGTTGTAGAACTCTTGAAAGCCGTATTTGTGTTGTCCGCTACCACTGCATTCAACGTTCCTTTCGCATCATGATAAAATGTTGCGCCACTGGGCGTGAATATTCATACCATCGAACAAAACCGATTGAAAAGATAAACAATAAACATCAGACGCGGACTAGCCAAGCCCACTGCATTTCGTAACATGGAAACCGACAAGTCATTAATTAATAATTTAAGACAATATTTCGAGCAAAACCTGATTTTTTTTCTGACTATGGGATGAGCGTGCTGTAGACGAGTTTTTTGCTAGTTAGACGATCATGTGTTTTGATATACGGCACGTAAGTTGTTTTAAATAAATTGAAAATATCGCCTTTGCTTGGTGGAATAATTATTATTGAATTGCTTGTGTTGAACTGCGTACCTAGTGTGTGGACGTGCGAACGTCGAAGCCGCGATGCTCCCCGCTATGGTTACTAGAATACATGAAAAAATCGTATGTTTACTATCGCGAGTCTACTGTATTATATTTTCAGTGGAAAATTGCACAATCAAAGCAATCGAAACTGCAGGAAAATTTCAAATTAACGGATCATGATTTCCTTTGTCCAAATGGCTGATATTTAACGCACACTTGCTTGTGTGCATCAGTATCAATAAAATGATGACATTTTAGTGCATCATGTCTAGACTGCGTTTTTATGGTGATGTTTGACGGCACACTGCAGGCCTTTCAATCTATTACGGCCAATAAAGTTGGGCGTGGGCGACAAGCAGGAATTCCTGGATCAGGATTTATGGAGTAGTGTCATTGGTCAACATCAAAACGTACAAGTTTTTACTAAAATTACGTTTTTTTTTATATTAATTTTGACTGTATTTTTGAGCCTTTTAGTTTTTTCTTGTGCAGGACTTTTTCCTCTTTTGAGTTTTTTTTTATAAAAAGCTTTTTTCTTTTATATTTGTATCTTCTCTCTGTTTATTTGTTTTTAGTGAATTCACTTTTTGTAATTTTTTTTAAAGGGATTTTTTGATATTTTCGGTGATTGTTGGTGGTCTATTGATTCTATTTTCTTTTAGTTTTTTTTGCCTTAAGCAAGTTAGGTAAAACATTTAGATTAATAGTTTTCTTATCTCTATTATAATTAACAATTTATTCATTGATAATTTAATATTAACTCTCAGAAGACATCGATAACGAACCTATTTTTTCACTTTCATTTCTTTGTTCCACAAGTTTTTTTTTTTGTTTTTAAGTTATCATAAATTGTTTTATTTTGGTAATTTTTTGGTTCACTTTAAAAGGACTTTAAATTTAAATCCATGTATAGTTTTCCAACTCCACTAGCTTTTTGCATTAGTTGTTTTTCACTCCTATTCCATAATATACAGGGTGTCCCAAAATTACATGGACAGACTAAGATTTTATGTTAAAAAAATGAGAGAATTTCATATAAACATTATAAATGGCTCATCCAAAGGAGCTGAAGCAATGTGACACTTTCACTTTTTTTTTTCAAATTTTTCTGCCTTGTTATCTATGGATATCTAACAAGATCGATATTTATTTGAAAAATTATAAATTGCAATTTTTTTTTCTTAGCTAAAATATTTCAAGATTTTGGCACTTCCTGTTATACCGGAAGTAGGTGTCAATTTGTCTTTCACAAATACAACACCCCATTACCCTCTCACAATAACTTTTGATACAGGGTGTTCAAAGAATAAGATTAAAAATTAAATACAGAAAACTGTCAAAACTCAATTTTTTTAAATGGAAATGGAAATACCCTAATTTTATCTTATTTAGCATTGAGAAATAAAAAGGAAAGGGTATAACATTGTTCATTCCAAAAATAAAAAAATATATAAAATAAGAATTTTTTTAATGGACAAAAATTAAATAAGATTGCTTCTTGCGCAAGCTTCAGCTTCAAATTTCTCACCAGAATCATTAAATAAACATACAGAGTGTCCCAGTGAAATTTCGAAAAACCTTGCTCCAAACTTTGAAAAAATGTAAAAATTGTCAAAAAAAAAAAATTCATAGCTCCAAAACTAGTAGAGATAGCTCCTTGCGCAAGTTACCAATGGATCCAGCATCAAATTTTTTATCAGAATCACAAAAAAAACATACAGGGTGTGTTGGTGAAATTTCGAGAAAAACTTGGAAAAATGGAAAAATTGACAAATAGGAAGAAACAATTGAGTATGCATATCTCAAAAACTAAAAAAGATCGCTTTTTGGGCAAAATACTAATAGATCCAGCATCAAATCTACTGAGAAAATATACAGGGTGTCTCAGGGAAATGTCGAGAACTCTGCCCAAATATTGTAAAATTGGAAAAATTCACAACTAGTAGAAACATAACTCAAAAACTCGATTTTGTACAGGGTGTCTATTTAAGAATGGCAAGATGCCAGATCTCAGAAACTAAGCATCCGAGAGACTTGCGGAAAAAAAATTACTGGGTAATATGGAATAGAGAAAATGCTGAAAATATATCAGAAGTTCCCAAGAACGCCACAAAATGGCGTAACGGTGCTATTAAAACACAAAATCGCTGTTTTTTCGTGATTTTTAAATACAAACAAATACAAATGAGTACCGCTATGGATTCCTTGAGAGATTTCCTTCAAATTTGTTTTTTTTTATTTTTTTTCCTAACATGTCAAATAAGACAGGTATCAGCTGTCAAACCTTACAACGCAAGAATGCTCATAACTCTGAAACAACCCAACCGATTGACGCGATCTTGGTCTCATATGAAAGAGCATGATCTGCACTTCAAAAAACTTTTTTGGTTTTGAATTTTTGACCTTCGCCGTCGCCGCTAGATGGCGTTAACTGAAATGGTAGCATGTTTTTGAGTTTTTTCCAAAAAAATCAAATGTAATGGTATATTTATTTTTATATATTTTAAAAGGGGATACATTTTCCTATAAAAAAAAACAAAAAAGTAAATGAGTTTTTTTTGTTTTTTTTTATTTTTTTTTTATTTTTTTAATAGGAAAATGTATCCCCTTTTAAAATATATAAAAATAAATATACCATTACATTTGATTTTTTTGGAAAAAACATGCTACTATTTCAGTTAACGCCATCTAGCGGCGACGGCGAAGGTCAAAAATTAAAAACCAAAAAAGTTTTTTGAAGTGCAGATCATGTTACTTCATATGAGACCAAGATCGCGTCAATCGGTTGGGTTGTTTCAGAGTTATGAGCATTCTTGCGTTGTAAGGTTTGACAGCTGATACCTGTCTTATTTGACATGTTAGGAAAAAAAATCAAAAAAAACAAATTTGAAGGAAATCTCTCAAGGAATCCATAGCGGTACTCATTTGTATTTGTTTGTATTTAAAAATCACGAAAAAACAGCGATTTTGTGTTTTGATAGCACCGTTTCGCCATCTTGTGGCGATCTTGGGAACTTCTGATATATTTTCAGCATTTTCTCTATTCCATATTACCCAGTAATTTTTTTTCAGCAAGTCTCTCGGATGCTTAGTTTCTGAGATCTGGCACCTTGCCATTCTTGAATAGACACCCTGTACAATATTTCAATAACTATTGATACAGGGTAGTCAAAAATCAATTTTTCAATGTGAAAACCAATCAAATCTTATCATTGAGAATAAAGGTAATTTTGTATAACATTCTCCATTGCAAAAATTGAATGTGAAATTTATAGCTCCAATTTTTTTGATTTTGTAATTTTTCCAAACTTTTGAACTCTTCACATTAAAAGGGTATTCTTCATTGATTTCAGATTACACAATTTTTGAGATAAATAGACTTAAAAATATTCACTCTATTCAGCGATGTTGCCATGTGCCCTGAAATTTCTATAGCTTTATGAAAAAATCCACGGATAAATAAATAAAATTAACTGCTAATCTTCTAAATCACCATTCTCAAAGACCCATTATCTTCATCACAAATTACTTCTCTGTCATTTTTGAAGGTGAAAATTTGTATTGAGGATTACATTACGTGTTGAAACATGGCAACATCTGGTCGCAAAACCCTGACTTGAGGCCTGTGACGCTATTGTTTACAAATAACCGTTATTTATCGATTCCTCAAAAGAAAACCTAGCTCTGTGAATTATTGATATTTGCCATGTATATCATATATCAGTATCAGTACGTATCAGCAAATAGCGAATACATGTCAGACATCAATCAATATATTCAGACAAAATCACCGACCAATACAAATGACAAAATCTCTCCGCCTTGACATGATTCCAATCATAAAATGACGTAATTTTTCTACAACTAATTTATATGCCCGATCAAGCCAAACAAAACTTTTTCATCGATTGCCATTCATTTTGAATATCGTACGTGACAGGTTAATTACATTATTGTATTCCTCTTATATTTGCTTCTAGAAGTTTAGTATAACCGAAAACACTGTGAGAATAAAATTCGGCGTCAAATTTACCTGCTGCGGCCTGCGAATAATAACATTAATTAAGGTCAGATTAAATAAAAGCAGTTTTTGAAATTCAGATTGGAACTGGTTTGGTTTTAATGGCGGCGCAATTATTAAAATTAAAACGAGTCTTTGTCATCATTTTGTCAATTTATTTCAAAGGGACGAAGGTTATGATGTTCAACCTACTGGTACCATCCTTGCTCTATTTTGGTGCCATTCAAGGTAGATTTCACACATGATGGTTCTGTCTAGTATCATTGAAGCCAGTCGGAATTCTACCTAAAACACATAAAATATTCAGCGGTCCAACAGACGGACTTCATTTCGCGGAATTTTGTCTACAGAATGCATTGGACAAAAATTGCATTTGATGCGAGGTTTAATTTTTGTGTGAGTGGATAGTTTATTAAATTTCTGGTTTAATTTTATGGAATAAATGCTGTATAACTCATAAACTTCTGCATTCTATGTACAACAACAACATTCAAATTTCTGTTGATACTACATACTAAAGCAAAAAAGAAATGTTCACTGCGCATGACGTCATATGGAGCCAAAAATTGATGAAGTAGCACATACGTCAATCTATGCAAATTTGTAACCAATCAGCGAACAGCATTCTTTTGACTTTTGACGTTCGACGTTTCCCGGGCTGGTCCTTGACTGTTCTATTTGTTTGTTCGTGTTTTTGAGGTTATAGGCAATGATTTACCGTTTTTGCCAACAACATTTTATGAGTGTGCGTTTATGTTTGTGTTTAATGTATGGGGTAATCTTGTCATCATCACTGATGTGAACAAATAAAAAACATAACCTTACTTTGTCTCCTAGTGACGTCAGCGGAGATGCGCGTGATCATATCTTTTTTGTTATAGTTTATAGTATCATGGGTGTGGACAACCATCACAGAACAGGAGAAATTAATCTTCGGATGAAGAAAACAAGTTGAAAGAGTAGACAACAATTCCATAAAATCTGATAAAATTCTTTAACTTTAAAAAGCAGATAAATACTGAAAAAAACACAAATTAATATTTTCTAAAAAAAATAGAGCTCAAAAAAAAAACTTTGAATTGAAGCCGGAGATAAAAAGATTTGTTAATAATTGAAAAAAATAATAAAAACGCCCCTGGGTTGGGTAAAACCAATTTTAAACTAAATAAGTGAAAATTCAAAGTTGAAACAAAAATTTAAAAATATTTCAATTGATTAATATCGATAACAAATTAAAAAAATAAAATAACAAAATCTCACAAGGGGGGAGATCTTCCCTTGATACTTAATTTGATGAATGTTTGGATAAGAAATTTGGAGAATTACCTACTTGAAAAAAATTAGCGGCTGTGAAAATAGTTTTCTAAAAATATAAGAAACCCTTTATAATAAAATTCTACAAAAAATAACGCACACAAAAAAAAATACCAAGAAAAGGCACAAATAGTTCCAGTAAAAAAAAATTAGAGCTCGGAGAACAAATCTTAAAAGACCCCTAAATCATTCTGGAGTGAAAAAAAATGTTAATAAATAAAAAACCTATACACCCTGGGTTGTGGTCAAACTCATTTAAAACTGGAAAATTACTTCTTAAAAATCTACTAGAATAAAAAAAAATGGATTTGATTAAAATCGATAACAATTAACAAGTCAACAAAGTTACAACAAATAGATACATAAATCCAAAAAAAAAATGAAAATTGACCCTTAATAATTCGATAAACGATCTCGAGAAGAAAGGTAAAATTGGCGAATACTACAAATTTTGAAAATGTCTCATGGAAGAATAAAGTGAATTAATCAAAAAAAAAAAAAAAAAAAACATTTCCAGCAACAAAAATTAGAGTTCTAAAAAAAAACAAGAAACTTAACTTATTCTGGGGATGAAAAAAATCAATTAATAGGTAAAAAAACCTATGAAGTAAACTAAAAAAAAAGTGAAAAATAAGATTCATAAAAATTCTAAATTTGAATTACAAATGTATGTATTTTAATTAAATTGAAATCCATAAAAAGAAAAGTTAAAACATGCAGACAAAAAATTTTTGAAAATAATGTGAATCAACCCTTAATAATTCGATGAATTAGGATTTGGTTATGATCTCGTCAAAAATAGCGAATTCTACAAATTTGGAAAATGTCTCAAAGAAAAATAAGTGAATAAATCCCCAAAAAATATATATTTATTAATGTTTAAAGTTTCAAAAAAAAAGAATACAGCTCTGCAAAGATCATAAAATAACATACATCATAACTAATTCGGGGGATGAAAAAGATTCGTAGAAAGGGTTGTTTACAACTCTATAAAATGCCTTTAGGTTGTGGTAAGTAGTAATTACTAAACTAAAACTAAAAAAAAGTTTAAAATAGGCATCCTAAAAATTCTAAAAGAAAAAAAGTGAATAAATCCCTAAAAAAGTTTCTTGAAAAAAATTGACGCTTTACTAAAAAAAAAACAGGGAACACAAATATGTATTTCTAAAGATTTCCGCAAAACAAATTTAATGCTCGATGCTGGCGGGGGTAAAAAATAATGTTTTTGATCTAGTTTCTTCATATATTTGTGTTTCTTGTCTTAATTTTTTTTTATCGAATTTTTCAACTTTTGATTTCAACATAGGGTCAATTTTTTTTGACAAACCAAAAAAAATCAATAGAAAGTTATATATTTTGCGAACAAAATGGCGCATATTTCATCTCAATACCTCAAAAAATAAAAAACTTGATAATACACGATTTTTTAAAAATTCGATAACTTTTGAACTGCTGGACCGATTTTGATAAATTTTCCGTTTTTTTGTAGAGAATTTCTTCAAACTTCTTCATGAATTTTTGTGATTTTTCATCTCTGAAGATTTCTACATAATTAAAAATATTCGATTTTTCGACATTTTCAAGATTCCTAGAACTTTAAATCGCTGTAACTTTTGAACGAATTGACCGGATTAAATGAAAATTGTACCATTTTGAAGACAATTTGATCTAGTTTCTTTAATACATAGTAAAAGTACACTATAAAGTACCCCTGAGTTGTGATAAAACTCCTTTGAAATTTTTAAAAAATTTAAAGTGGACGAAAATTATAAAATCAAAATGTGTGGAAAAGGAATAAGTGAAAACAAAATTACATAAAATTAAACTTGTTGAAAAGTAGACTTATTGTAAGGGTTAAAGAAAAAAAAATAGCTTGATGAGAATCCTAAAAAAAGTAAAACAAACCAAAAATATTTGAAGAAAAACATCAGGAATACAAATTCAACAAAACATTAAAAAATTGAAAAATAACTCAAAGTAGAAATGTGTTTTAATATAAATCGTCTAGTTGAAGTAAAAAATTAAAAACAGTAAGTAGTAATAGAATGAAAATAATGTAATGTAAATGTATCATAAAAAAGTGAGAAAATAAAACCAGTAAAAGTCCAATAAAAAAAAAATTATTCTAACGAAATTTGCAAGGAAAACTCAAATAAGTCAAACCATCTGCTAATAACATATAAGGAAAACCCCGTTTGTCACCTTGCAATTGTTTACCTGTTCATGCTTCTTCTTCAAAACTCCAATCGGGGCAAACATAAACTAACCTTCATTTTACCTGCACTAGAAGGAGCAGCAGTAGTTTTATCAAAATCAAGCAATACTAGGCCAAGGCAGCAGGATGGCACCCATCGGTGGTTCTCGGAACCACGGCAATGTGGTGTGACGTAAGCGCGACTTGATGTTTGAATGTCAGTTCCTATTTGGTGCGGGTACTGCGACGACGGATTTTTCGATGGTTCTGAAAGTGAAATTTTCATGTGAATGGCGGTTTGTGGACGATTTGGATTAAACAGGATGGTGGATTATTGTGTTAGTATAAGTTTGTGGTTGATCAGGAGTCTTGTTTCGTAACTTTTGATATGACTCATGCAAGGGAAATTGAATTGATGTGATAACTCCATATATTAATAAAGGTTAAAGGTCTTGACAAAATCTGAGATAACATCCGTAAATATCTGAGGAATATTCTGCGCATTTTTTCTTTTTTTATAAAACTATAATTTGTCAAAAAAACGCAAGAAAATCATTTCAAATCGTCAAAATTACTAATTAGAATGAAAATTTTAAACATTTAACCATCTTTTGTTAACAAGATTCTGAAAATGGACATAACCTCAATTAATTTAGTGGTTTTTGTCATGGTTCCAGAGGACATTTCGTCGTTTTTCAGAATAAAACAAAAAAATCTCAACCAAATAGAAGATTATTGTAGTTGCTCGAAGAATATTAATTGGTAGAATCTGAATTTTAAATATTTCCGGTAAAACTGATGACCCAGATCTAAGTCCAAAAGATAAAAGGGCCATGTGAAATCGGTGCATTCTACATTAATTAATTATTTATCATAGCTTATCTGTGTTTATTATTGATAAATAATAATCAATGCGCATTACTTATTCAAATAAACCTACCAATATAGTTTCCGGTTATTTTCAAAAATACACACTTTTTTAATCGCCCATGAAAATGTTTGTTTCATTTGTCTATTTATTGAGGATTATGATATTTTCAACAAACAAAATCATCATCATGATTTTATGAATGTCATCCTACCATGATATCTTATTGACGCATTTTTTGATATTATTAATTGATTATATCCAGATTTCAAGTGATTTTTTGATCTCCCCTATCCTGTAGAATCTAAATTGTGCAGTTTTCATATTTTTATAAATATTTTTTTGTTTCTGAAGGCTCATATAAAACATATAGCGGATTTTAGTGGCGCATTCGGTATTTTATGAATAAACTTCATCGTTATGCTGATAGGGTTAGTTAAATTTCAAAGTTTTTCAAAAATAGACTAGATCATTCTAATCTAATGGTTTTATGAAACTTTACAATAATCATTTGATTTATTAGCAAAAAATCAGTTTGCTTACATCATTATATTATTAATTTATTAAAAATAGAGGAAAATAAGAAATACTAAAGAAAAAAGTTGATTTAGTTTCTTTATGAATTTTTGTGTTTTCTTGTTTTGAATTTTTTTTTTCGGATTTTCCATTTTTTGAATTTCATGTAGTTGAATTTTTATAAGAAGAAGATTTTCCGGACAATCCGGAAAAAATGTTTTGCGAATGAAATGGCGCAGATTTCATCTCGATATCGCAAAAAATAAAAAAGTTATGAGCCTTGGAAGGTTGAAAAACATGGACAAATTTTCCAAATCTCATTCTTTTTTTTCAAAATTTTGCATTATTTTGTAGGGATTTTTTTTCAAACTTCTTCATGCGTTTTTAAGATATTTCGCCATTTTTAAGACAATTTGACATTTCTGACATAAAAACTCAAATATTTCAACAACCCTTATACTTATGTATAGAACTTGATACATCAAATCCGCCTAGAATTGTACGTAGAACTAGTTAAGTTGATTTTAGTGTGTAATTATTGCTTCAAAACCTTTTGAGGTTATGTTGTTACTTTTTAATCGTTTTTTTCTTAGACTCTACTGAATAAAACGGCTTTGAAACACGTTTCAAGTATGAATGCTTTTATTGAAATTGACTCAAATCTAATAATTTTAGAATTTTCATAACAAAAACAAAACAATCAGTATCATAACCTCAAAATATTTTCACGTGTTTAGTGCCATTCTCAAAGAAACGATTAATACTAGAAAACGCAAAATCATACTCTAAAGTAGCTTAAAGCCATTTTCCTCAGAATATTCTTAGAAACATTCGAGTAAAACGATTAGAATAAAAACAACATAACCTCAAAATGTTCTCAAACATTATTTATACATTAAAATCCACTTGCCTTATCAAAAACTTATTATGATGATGTAAATATCACTTTCGTCTAACCAAATATCACTGCTAGAAGTCTTAATTGCTTGTGAAAAACTCAAAAACTCTCAAAAAAAAAATCCTAACCTTCACCATGTAACACGAATTTCTTTGGAGTCAGAATACCCCCACCCATCGTCACGAGTTATGCTGGTACAATTTCACCAGTTTTTTTCAAAATAAACAAAAAAATTTTTTTAAATAAAAGTATAAAGATCTGATGATATTTTCTAACAACTAAATTATGAATATGATGAGTTATAAAGAAAACATAAATATCAAGACAGTCGATTTCCTGAGAAGTATTGGAAACTTAAATACAGATTATTTATTAATTTAAAAAAAAAATAAATCTCTGAGTAGAAATATTTTTTCTCAAATAATTTCAAAAGTAAACGGTTGCGGACCTATTTTGTCTTAAAACATCCTCAAGTACCGGAATTTAATTGAAGAACACCCTGTATAAAGTAAAAAACAAATGGAATATAATATAAGTAACAAGAAATAATGCTAAAATATAAAATGACTAATATACACTTTTGGCCAAATTAAATTAGAACCTAGTTTGATCCTTAATTTGTTAATGGATTTAGATGAATTTTGGATATGATATTGGTCAATATGTTCTGGATGTTCCTCCAAAATTGAGTTTTCGAATTTTGGACAGGACCGGACTCACGACGTTTTTATAAAATTGGTGCATTTAAGCTCGTTGCAAAAACGGACTGCGCTACGTACAGACCAACTGATATTTTTTTTGTGAAGGCCCCTTTCAAATTATCGAGTGAAATTAAACATAAAATAAAATAAAAAATAATAGGGTATTATTTTTTTTCCAAATTAAAACATCTAAAATGTGAAAAAATCGACAAATCTCTAACAAACAATCCACGTTGCTATGAAGTTTTAAGAAACTTTGATCAAAATGAAGTGAAATAGTTTTTATGCCGAAAAGCACCATCATATAGAAAAAATCATAGTTTCTTAGGTTAGGGTTCTAAAATACTGATATTATCAGGATACCTTTTCCCACTAATGTCCTTCTCAACAAATATATCAGTTGGTCTGTACGTAGCGCAGTTCGTTTTTGCAACGAGCTTAAATGCACCAATTTTATAAAAACGTCGTAAGTCCGGTCCTGTCCAAAATTCGAAAACTCAATTTTGGAGGAACATCCAGAACATATTGACCAATATCATATCCAGAATTCATCTAAATCCATAAACAAACAAAAAAGTTATTAAGGATCAAACTAGGTTCTAGTTTAATTTGGCCCACAGTGTAGGTCCGTAGAACAGTTGTAAACTGTGTTAAAAAAAAATGCCATAAACAAAGTACCAAAACCCGTATCTGCATCAACAATCACTGATCAATAAAACTATCCAACCCAGCCTTTTACCTGGAAATAAATCCGAATTTTTGGCATCGACTATGACATCACTCGATCGAGAACAATGAACTTGACTTTGGCCTAAATCAACGATACGCAGTGTTGTTGTGCCGCTTTATCTCTAAATTGCGATATCGGAGAAATAATGTCATGAAAGTAGACACATTTTTTGGCATTATATTTTCGAAATTATCAGTTCCCACAGTGGTCAAGCAAAAATCTCTATTGAGAGCACCCCTCTCTGGTCCACCCTGTACAAAAGAGCCAAACAACCTCGGAAACTTGTTGCGTCTTTTGCCGCTTTTTCCCAAGAAGGGATGACTACCTGCACCCCCCTCAGCGCCTCGCCACCCCGCAAAACCCCCTCAAAAATGGGTGCCCGCAAATGAAGAGCCGGCTGCAACAGTCACGTATTGGCTTTGCCAAAGATTTTAGAATTTTGAGTTATGAGTGAAAGAAGTGGGATTTTGTTGATGGTGAGTGGATTGACTGGAAGTTTATCAATGAGTTTAATGGCATTCATTACCATATTCTTCAAATTATAATATTAAGTTATGTTGACCTCTGAAGCACATTTTCCAAAGCACCTAGTGAGTGAAACCCTTGTAATGTTTATTACAACATTCCAAATCAAGTTTTTTCTTTTTAACTCAACTTATTGTATTTTTAGTGCATTTTGTTTACGTTTTGCTTACTTTTTTGTCATTTTTTCTACTATTTTAGAGCTATATTCTACTATTTTAGAATCGTTTTGTCAAATTTTTCAGTTACTGTTCTTTTTTAAACAAATTTAATTTAATTTTGATTGTTTTTTACTTTTTAATGTTTCCTTTTAGTTCGCGCTTTTTTCAATTATTCACTTTTCCCGAGAGTTTATAATATCTACTTCAAATGTTCTTCTTTCTGACTCTTTTTTCACTTTTCAACCAATATTTTTTTTTAATTGCTTTTTTTGGGTTTTTTATTGATATTTTCCTACCACGCTTGATTTTTTTCATACTTTTCTTTATTTTATCTACTGTTTTTTTTCATAAATTATTTTTCTGATCGTATCTGTCATTAACATCACTTCATATTCATTCATATTTTATCTACCAGATTTTATCTAAGCTAATTTTATTAGAATGTTTTTGTATGAAGTATATGCTAAATAGTCGAATATTTAAGCTTATTCAATTTTTGTCGATATTTTTTCTGAATGAGACAAATTTCTTTATTTTTTTTTGTTACATTTTCTATTCATTATTTTTTTTTAGTTTTTTCATGAATTCTATATTGATCCAATTTACTATGCATTTTCTTTTGTTATTTAATTTATTTTTAGTAATAATTAATACATTGTGGTTACTACTAAAATAATCTTCACTCAGTAAATTACAATTATACATATATCTTAATTTAGCATGAGTTATAAAAGTTACGTTGTTTAAAAAAATATAACATAATATTAATACAATAATGAGTACTTATACTCAGGAGGTATAAAATAATCAAATAATATAAGGAGTATAATGTAAAAAGTAAAAATGTTCAAAATAACATGAAGGTGGAAATATAAACAATACATCAACACCACAGTTTTAAATGTTAACAAAACATGTTCCCAGATTAGTGGAAAAAACTATAACCTCAAAGTGAAAAAACTCAGAAAAAGTAGAAAAAAATACAAAGTCAAATAAAAATACATCGGATTGAGCAAAACGAAATTTTTTCAATAATATAAATAAACTATAAAATCGCCAAGAAAAAAGAAAATTTAAGTGTGCGCATAATTCAGTAGATTAAATTTACTTTGTAATATGTATATTCACGCTTCAAATTTCAACCCTCTAGGTCAAGCAGTTTGAAAATCACAGCTTGAGGAATTTGACTAAACCAATTCTGGTTGTTTATGAATTTTCAAAATAATCTAAAATTTTCATTTGATAGTGAAAATATTTCCTCAAATTAAGGATACTTTGAAGTATTCCCAGTTAAAATTTCAACCCTCTAGGCCAAGCGGTTTGAAAGTTATAGCTTGAAAAAGTTGACAAAACCAATCTTGTCTCACCCAGTTTATGAATTTCAAAAATAATCCAGAATTTGTATTTAGATAATGGTGAAAATAATTTATCAAATTAGGGATACTTAGAAGTATTTTCAGTTAAAATTTCAACCCTCTAGGTTAAGCGGTTTGAAAAATTATAGCTTGAAGAAGTTGATTTAATCAATGATTGTTTTACCTAGTCTATAATTTTTTTAAATAATTTTGAATTTTTATTTAATGAGGGAAATAATTCCTCAAATCAGGGATACTTTGAAGTATTTTTAGTTAAAATTTCAAATCTCTAGGTCAAGCGTTTTGAAAATTATAGCTTGAAGAAGTTGATTTAACTCATAAACGTTTTACCTAGTCTGTGATTTTTTGAAATAATTTTGAATTCTTAGTTAATATTGGAAATAATTCCTCAAATTGGGGATAATTTGAAGTATTTCCAGTTGAAATTTCAACCCTCTAGGTCGAGCGGTTTGAAAATTATAGCTTGAGGAAGTTGATTAAATCAAGTTTTGTTTTGCTCAGTACATACATTCTCAAAATAATCTAGAATTTTTATATAATAGTAAAAATAATTCCTCTGATCAGGGATACTTTGGAGTATTTTCAGTTAAAATTTCAACCCTCTAGGTCAAGCGGTTTGAAAATTATAGCTTGAGGAAGCTGATTAAATCAAGTTTCGTTTTGCTCAGTTTATACATTTTCAAAATAATCTAGAATTTTTTTAAGTATAGTAAAAATAATTCCTCAAATTAGGGATACTTTGAAGCATTTTCAGTTAAAATTTCAAATCTCTAGGTCAAGTGGTTTGAAAATTATAGCTTGAGGAAGCTGATTAAATCAAGTTTCGTTTTGCTCAGTTTATACATTTTCAAAATAATCTAGAATTTGTTTTAATATAGTAAAAATAATTCCTCAAATTAGGGATACTTTGAAGTATTTTCAGTTAAAATTTCAACCCTCTAGGTCGAGCGGTTTGAAAATTATAGCTTGAGGAAGCTGATTAAATCAAGTTTTGTTTTGCTCAGTATATACATTTTCAAAATAATCTAGAATTTTTATATAATAGTAAAAATAATTTCTCAAATTAGGGATACTTTGAAGTATTTTCAGTTAAAATTTCAACCCTCTAGGTCAAGCGGTTTGAAAATTATAGCTTGAGGAAGCTGATTAAATCAAGTTTTGTTTTGCTCAGTATATACATTTTCAAAATAATCTAGAATTTTTATATAATAGTAAAAATAATTTCTCAAATTAGGGATACTTTGAAGTATTTTCAGTTAAAATTTCAACCCTCTAGGTCAAGCGGTTTGAAAATTATAGCTTGAGGAAGTTGATTAAATCAAGTTTCGTTTTGCTCAGTTTATACATTTTCAAAATAATCTAGAATTTTTATATAATAGTAAAAATAATTCCTCAAATAAGGGATACTTTGAAGTATTTTCAGTTAAAATTTCAACCCTCTAGGTCAAACGGTTTGAAAATTATAGCTTGAGGAAGTTGATTAAATCAAGTTTCGTTTTGCTCAGTATATACATTTTCAAAATAATCTAGAATTTTTATATAATAGTAAAAATAATTTCTCAAATTAGGGATACTTTGAAGTATTTTCAGTTAAAATTTCAACCCTCTAGGTCAAGCGGTTTGAAAATTATAGCTTGAGGAATTTGATTGGATCAAGTTTCGTCTTGCTCAGTTTATACATTTTCAAAATAATCTAGAATTTTTATATAATAGTAAAAATAATTCCTCAAATTAGGGATACTTTGAAGTATTTTCAGTTAAAATTTCAACCCTCTAGGTCAAACGGTTTGAAAATTATAGCTTGAGGAAGTTGATTAAATCAAGTTTCGTTTTGCTCAGTATATACATTTTCAAAATAATCTAGAATTTTTATATAATAGTAAAAATAATTTCTCAAATTAGGGATACTTTGAAGTATTTTCAGTTAAAATTTCAACACTCTAGGTCAAGCGGTTTGAAAATTATAGCTTGAGGAAGTTGATTAAATCAAGTTTCGTTTTGCTCAGTATATACATTTTCAAAATAATCTAGAATTTTTATATAATAGTAAAAATAATTCCTCAAATTAGGGATACTTTGAAGTATTTTCAGTTAAAATTTCAACCCTCTAGGTCAAACGGTTTGAAAATTATAGCTTGAGGAAGTTGATTAAATCAAGTTTCGTTTTGCTCAGTATATACATTTTCAAAATAATCTAGAATTTTTATATAATAGTAAAAATAATTTCTCAAATTAGGGATACTTTGAAGTATTTTCAGTTAAAATTTCAACACTCTAGGTCAAGTGGTTTGAAAATTATAGCTTGAGGAAGTTGATTAAATCAAGTTTTGTTTTGCTCAGTACATTCATTTTCAAAATAATCTAGAATTTTTATATAATAGTAAAAATAATTCCTCAAATTAGGGATACTTTGAAGTATTTTCAGTTAAAATTTCAACCCTCTAGGTCAAGGGGTTTGAAAATTATAGCTTGAGGAAGTTGATTAAATCAAGTTTCGTTTTGCTCAGTACATTCATTTTCAAAATAATCTAGAATTTTTATATAATAGTGAAAATAATTCCTCTGATTAGGGATACTTTTAAGTATTTCCTGTTGAAATTTCAACCCTCTAGGTCAAGCGGTTTGAAAATTATAGCTTGAGGAAGTTGATTGGATCAAGTTTCGTCTTGCTCAGTTTATACATTTTCAAAATAATCTAGAATTTTTATAAAATAGTAAAAATAATTCCTCAAATTAGGGATACTTTGAAGTATTTTCAGTTAAAATTTCAACCCTCTAGGTCAAACGGTTTGAAAATTATAGCTTGAGGAAGTTGATTGGATCAAGTTTCGTCTTGCTCAGTTTATACATTCTCAAAATAATCTAGAATTTTTATATAATAGTAAAAATAATTCCTCAAATTAGGGATACTTTGAAGTATTTTCAGTTAAAATTTCAACCCTCTAGGTCAAACGGTTTGAAAATTATAGCTTGAGGAAGTTGATTAAATCAAGTTTCGTTTTGCTCAGTACATTCATTTTCAAAATAATCTAGAATTTTTATATAATAGTGAAAATAATTCCTCTGATTAGGGATACTTTTAAGTATTTCCTGTTGAAATTTCAACCCTCTAGGTCAAGCGGTTTGAAAATTATAGCTTGAGGAAGTTGATTGGATCAAGTTTCGTCTTGCTCAGTTTATACATTTTCAAAATAATCTAGAATTTTTATATAATAGTAAAAATAATTTCTCAAATTAGGGATACTTTGAAGTATTTTCAGTTAAAATTTCAACCCTCTAGGTCAAGCGGTTTGAAAATTATAGCTTGAGGAAGTTGATTAAATCAAGTTTCGTTTTGCTCAGTATATACATTTTCAAAATAATCTAGAATTTTTATATAATAGTAAAAATAATTTCTCAAATTAGGGATACTTTGAAGTATTTTCAGTTAAAATTTCAACCCTCTAGGTCAAGCGGTTTGAAAATTATAGCTTGAGGAAGTTGATTAAATCAAGTTTCGTTTTGCTCAGTATATACATTTTCAAAATAATCTAGAATTTTTATATAATAGTAAAAATAATTTCTCAAATTAGGGATACTTTGAAGTATTTTCAGTTAAAATTTCAACCCTCTAGGTCAAGCGGTTTGAAAATTATAGCTTGAGGAATTTGATTGGATCAAGTTTCGTCTTGCTCAGTTTATACATTTTCAAAATAATCTAGAATTTTTATATAATAGTAAAAATAATTCCTCAAATTAGGGATACTTTGAAGTATTTTCAGTTAAAATTTCAACCCTCTAGGTCAAACGGTTTGAAAATTATAGCTTGAGGAAGTTGATTAAATCAAGTTTCGTTTTGCTCAGTATATACATTTTCAAAATAATCTAGAATTTTTATATAATAGTAAAAATAATTTCTCAAATTAGGGATACTTTGAAGTATTTTCAGTTAAAATTTCAACACTCTAGGTCAAGCGGTTTGAAAATTATAGCTTGAGGAAGTTGATTAAATCAAGTTTCGTTTTGCTCAGTATATACATTTTCAAAATAATCTAGAATTTTTATATAATAGTAAAAATAATTCCTCAAATTAGGGATACTTTGAAGTATTTTCAGTTAAAATTTCAACCCTCTAGGTCAAACGGTTTGAAAATTATAGCTTGAGGAAGTTGATTAAATCAAGTTTCGTTTTGCTCAGTATATACATTTTCAAAATAATCTAGAATTTTTATATAATAGTAAAAATAATTTCTCAAATTAGGGATACTTTGAAGTATTTTCAGTTAAAATTTCAACACTCTAGGTCAAGTGGTTTGAAAATTATAGCTTGAGGAAGTTGATTAAATCAAGTTTTGTTTTGCTCAGTACATTCATTTTCAAAATAATCTAGAATTTTTATATAATAGTAAAAATAATTCCTCAAATTAGGGATACTTTGAAGTATTTTCAGTTAAAATTTCAACCCTCTAGGTCAAGGGGTTTGAAAATTATAGCTTGAGGAAGTTGATTAAATCAAGTTTCGTTTTGCTCAGTACATTCATTTTCAAAATAATCTAGAATTTTTATATAATAGTGAAAATAATTCCTCTGATTAGGGATACTTTTAAGTATTTCCTGTTGAAATTTCAACCCTCTAGGTCAAGCGGTTTGAAAATTATAGCTTGAGGAAGTTGATTGGATCAAGTTTCGTCTTGCTCAGTTTATACATTTTCAAAATAATCTAGAATTTTTATAAAATAGTAAAAATAATTCCTCAAATTAGGGATACTTTGAAGTATTTTCAGTTAAAATTTCAACCCTCTAGGTCAAACGGTTTGAAAATTATAGCTTGAGGAAGTTGATTGGATCAAGTTTCGTCTTGCTCAGTTTATACATTCTCAAAATAATCTAGAATTTTTATATAATAGTAAAAATAATTCCTCAAATTAGGGATACTTTGAAGTATTTTCAGTTAAAATTTCAACCCTCTAGGTCAAACGGTTTGAAAATTATAGCTTGAGGAAGTTGATTAAATCAAGTTTCGTTTTGCTCAGTACATTCATTTTCAAAATAATCTAGAATTTTTATATAATAGTGAAAATAATTCCTCTGATTAGGGATACTTTTAAGTATTTCCTGTTGAAATTTCAACCCTCTAGGTCAAGCGGTTTGAAAATTATAGCTTGAGGAAGTTGATTGGATCAAGTTTCGTCTTGCTCAGTTTATACATTTTCAAAATAATCTAGAATTTTTATAAAATAGTAAAAATAATTCCTCAAATTAGGGATACTTTGAAGTATTTTCAGTTAAAATTTCAACCCTCTAGGTCAAACGGTTTGAAAATTATAGCTTGAGGAAGTTGATTGGATCAAGTTTCGTCTTGCTCAGTTTATACATTCTCAAAATAATCTAGAATTTTTATATAATAGTAAAAATAATTCCTCAAATTAGGGATACTTTGAAGTATTTTCAGTAAAAATTTCAAATCTCTAGGTCAAGCGGTTTGAAAATTATCAGTTTATACATTTTCAAAATAATCTAGAATTTTTATATAATAGTAAAAATAATTCCTCAAATTAGGGATACTTTGAAGTATTTTCAGTTAAAATTTCAACTCTCTAGGTCAAGCGGTTTGAAAATTATAGCTTGAGGAAGTTTACTAAACCAATTTTCGTTTTAACCAGTTTACGAATTTCTGAAATCTAAAAATTGTATTCAAAAATGAGAATCATGTTTGAAAATTTCTAAAATATCAATAATTACTTGTGAATAAAGGATACAAAAGAATAACTAAATCAAATGAAATAATTCAAGAACAAACAAGTTGAAATCATCAAACGAAAAAAAAAATAGAAAAAAAAATATCTAAAGAAACATACAACGAGATGCATCCTAACAAAAATAAATTGAAAGCCAGAATTTCCAAACATCCTACTGCCTAAAAAAAAAAAACAATGAAAATAAAAAAAAACTAGTTCAAATAATTGAAAAAAATATTAATAATTTATAACTTACTATATAAAATAAATAAAAATCATCCCCCCCCAAGCAATAAATTCTTCTGAGTGGGATAAACAGCTGGTCATTGAAGACATTTGAGAAAAAAACAACAAAAATGAAAATTTTATTTAAAAAAAGTACAGATTCATGTTAATGAAAAAAGTCCTTTGTAAATTAAAAAAAAACAAACAAAAATGACAAGATAAAATAATTACTAAAAAAAACAAAAATTATAAAGAAGGTACGAGAAGGATGGATGTTTTTTTGTGCTTTTTGTAATCACAAGCTGCTCTTATCAGAAATAGCGTCCATTGGTCCAACACATCCAAGAGGGGTTGACAAAATCATCCCCAAACCATCAATATTGAATCCTGCGTACCGCACGCAGGACAATACATCGAAAAAAAAAAGATTACTTTCGTCGTATTAGTCGACCACCAACGAGTGATAAGAAATTCGACTTGGTTCTGTCAAGGCTGATAAGCGCAGTTTGGCAGTTTATCACGTCGGTGATGTGTGCGAATATTTTCGCGCTTGTGTCTATTACGCCAAAATTATATAATTGTGTTTGGTGTTTTGATCCGGATGTAGTGCAATAATGCCTCTGTGCAGGATACGATCGGTTTACCGTGATGGAGATATTATTGTGAGTGATTTCAGTTTCAGTGGCGCTAATCAAAAACGTGAATTTGCTAATTTTCATGCATATACGCAACATTGATCTTGGTCAGTAATCACGATGTTTGTTATCGGAGTTTTTGTCCCTGACCTTCACTGATAAAATAGGTTATGCATCACGAGCAAGCAGATTCAGGCATTTGTTGACTGTTTTTGCTATACATAAACCACTTTCTAATTTCTATCTTATCGGATTGATAACATCGCAATCGTTTTGTGGCTTTTTGTTCGGGTTGTGGCAAAAATATTAACATTGGAGCAACGACATATGGCCCCTTGCATTACCCAATTCAAACATGATGTCATAATGTGCAATAAAACACCAGATAATTCCATTCTAGACATCCGCAACATTTCTTGGAAATCAGTTGAATTTAATGATATTTGCCCATAATTTTTTCACACGTCCCAAACCAAAAACAAGATTTTTGTAGTCAATGAACTTTGTTGCAGCTCCTCAACGAGCCAAAAGATGATAATGACATCGAGGCGAAAGTAGGCATGAAAAAGAGCAGCGAACTCCTGGAGCAACTCCTGAAAAAAGACAGCGACGATGATGATGAGAAGAAAACCGAAAATGGAACTGAAGAAGATATATTTAAGAGTCTGGGCTTTCCCAAAGACTGCGTGGAACGTGGCGTCAAACGTCCTAATGAGGACCAGGACGATAACAACAGATATGGAAAGCGGTGCAACAATGGGACATCGGTAGGTCAACATAGAATAATTTCTTGTCTAGACAACTTACATGAAAAAAACATCATGCTAATCCGTGTTTATCTCGAGTGTATTAGATATAAGATAAGCGTTGTTATGCACTGATAGGGAAAATGCATTTATGTAGGTATCGTCCTCTGGCACTGCGGAGAAAAGCGAAATCTACAAGAAAAACCAAATGCTGGCCTCGTTGCTGGAAACGCCAGCTGCAACCGTTAAGAAGCTGCCCCCCATTCCGGCCAGCGTGATCTCAGCAGTTCCTTATGATTCTCTTAGAGACACCATCAAGAAGACTTCCAGAGTTCAAACAACGCCTGGACGAGCACCAATCTACCTCACCCCTAATAATAACCATCCCTTCCAGCGAGGAATGGGTAAGTGCTTTTAACTACCGTGTGTACAGTACAACCAACCCCCCATTAACTTAAAAGGTTTTACCAACAAAACCACATCAACTCTAGAAAATATCTGGATCGAGAACAACAACGACCCCGATTTGGACGACATTTTGAACCAAGTCATGGACATAGTCCCTGATGTTAACATACAACATTTGCTAAATAGTGACGAAAATCAACCTCACAACAGCGCTCAATTGAGTGAAACTGCTGCCATTAAAAACATCGAAATATCTCTGATGGAGTTCGGAAATACTGTTCCATCTCCAAACGTGTCGTTGCCCGCCCGACCACCGGCTTACAGCGCCAATGTAAGAGCTTTGAACGAAATGACCAATAGTTCAAATTCTCTTCGACTTAAGGTTACTACTCAGAGCCATTTGGGTTACCCACCCCCAAACTATCCAAATCAGATTAAATATACGCGACCTTTGGCACGAGGTACTGTGCAGTATGCCAATTTGTCTCAGCAGCAACAGATGCTTTTCGAGCAGCAGAGGAAGCTGCAACAGCGTCAAGCTGAGGAGCAAAGGCAGCGTCTGCTTCAACTACAGGTAAGCCAGTACCAAATGATATGTATTGTAGCCTCATATAACATATAGCTATAAAATATTCATTCAAAATTGAAGTAAAATCAGCTGCCAAACGAGCCGATTACATATTGTAATTTTTTTATCTTCAATGTTATTTTACTTATTTTTTCATTAAAAAAGTATATTATGTACAATCAATTAACTGAAATAGTAAAAATTATGGATTTAAGTTTGTCCAAAGTAAAATATTTTATTTCAATAATACCGGACTAATATGCAATGCTACGTCTTTTGTGCGTATCGGTTTGGAAGTCTTTTGTCCCTTTTTTAAAAAATGTAAACAAAATGAATTAGAGATTGCAGCTACAATACAGGGTATTTTTGCGTTATGTTTTTTATGAACTTTTTTGTAGGCTAAATTGTCAAAAAATGTTGATCTGTCAAATATTAACAGGTTTATTCGGATGGAACACCCTATATATTATTACATTTTTGGTTTCTACGTAAAATTCTAGGCAGATTTCATGTATCATGTCCTATACCTAAGTATGAGCGTTTTTGAAATATTTGAGTTTTTATATCAAAAATGACGCTTATTGGTAAAATATGAATTTTTCGTATAAGAAACCCTTTATAATTCAATTTGTATTGGATTTTTTTCGAAGATTTTTCACAATATTATGATGACTAATATTACAGGGTGTCCCAATAAGATCAAAAATTAAATTAAGAAAACTGCCAAAAATCCAGTTTTTCAAAGCGTCATTTTTTATATAAAAATTATTTTTTTTTCAAAACGCTTATATTTAGGCACACGGCATGATATATCAAACCTTTCTAGTATTTTACGTAGAATCCAAAAATATAGTTGAAAAACAAAAATTTTGCACTTACCTCATTTTCATATCGTTTCAAATGAACTCTTCTAGGTGGGGTGCAAAAATATATAGGAGGACCCTGTACATACTTTACAGCTAAAATCATTCTACAAATCCACCTTAAAAATTGTATAGCAAAAATTTATCCGTATAAGTAAATTTATTGTCATCTCTTATCTATAAACTACAGCTTGACCTGATTTACTTTGAATAAACCTCTTGAACATTTCAATTATTCAAAATTATTCAACCTACGGCGATATGCTGATTAAAAAAATAAGTGAGGATTATCAATTGTGGGAAAAGTTCCTATGAATATACTAAAATTTCATGATCATAACTATTTTGGCATATAATCTTACTTTTCGAATAATAGAGTATCTAATTCTAGTCTTTCAAAAAACTTTCTCAGTTTTAAATAATATTTATAAATTTGAAATTTAACCTAATTAAATTTGATACTGATTATTGAAACCATAAATTTATAATATTTTTTATTGCACAACTTGTCTAGCCGCGACTGCTGGCACAAGTTTTATCTGTACTAAATAAAATTAATTTATCTTAATTTAATTTTCACAGCTAAAAAAACTCTATGATCTTTCAAAACAAGTATACAGTATGACATATAAATAAATATTCCTCTTAGGGCCGATTCTACAATCCATGTATATCCTTGGAATAAGCAAATATTTTATAAACAATTTTAACAATGAAAATTTCTAACTAATCTTTATTTTTTCTATTTTCAATCAAATGATTGTTTTATTAAAAAATTGTGTGTAAAAAATATTTTATTGATAATATTCAATCAAAATGTAATAATCGGATTTTTTTAAAAATTTTCTTTTTATAAAATATTTAGTTGAAAAATATGAACATTAGTTTTTTTTTCATCATCATTTTTTTTTATATTAATATACAGGGTACGGTATGTATATATGGCATAATTTCAGGAGCGTATTCGATTTCATTTTTAAGCTCTAACTTTTGAACCAGCTTGTATAATTTAATGACATTTTAGTATGTTGTATTTTAAATTGTAGGGGGAAACAGGAACGGACTGGCCATCAAAACTTTTGTGCCCAATTTTTGACAGGTGTCATTTCACAGAGCTGAAAACTACATTTTCAAATACTCTGACCTTTTCTCAACAAGAAAGGTGCTCTTCTGCTTTTCCAATAAAACTAATCGTTTTCGAGAAAAATAGGTTTTTGTTTTCCACCTTATCGCAATTATACACTAAAATACTACGGCCAGAGACTAGTAGTTGTTATTGATGGTATTCAAAAACTTTTTAATACTTTTAGAGTGATTGAGTGTACAAGAATTAGTAAATTAAAACAAAAAAAAAAAAAAAAAAAAATGAAAATTTTGAGTTTTTTTTTTCAATTTAATTTTAGGCATTTAAAGGAACTAGTGAGAGCGCATGTATTCATCTGATTTATTTTTTACACATATTTGAATACTGTATGATTTGTTTATATTCACTGTTTACTGTATAGCTTTTATGCTAAATAAAGGATATTATTATTATTATTATTTTTAACTAATTTTAGTACAGTCAATCATCTCTCTGAGTATCAAAAAATTTTTCAATACCAACAATAACAACAACTAGTGTTTCGCCATAGTATTTTAGTGTATTATTGCAATAAGGTGTAAAACAAAAATCTATTTTTCACGAAAACGGTTAGTTTTATTGGAAAAAAAGAGCATCTTCTTTGTTGAGAAAAGGTCAGAGTATTTGAAAAAGTAGTTTTCAGCTCTGTAAAATGACATCTGTCAAAAATTGGGCCCAAAAGCTTTGGTGGCAAAATTTAATTTCGAGATACAGTGTTTAAGAAAAAAATGCCATTTTTATTATAACTGTCCTACCACCAGATATTTTATTTAAGTTCATTTTACATACAAAACACCATAATAATATGAGATTTAAGCCATTTTGATCTTTTATTTCTTTAAACGAAAACCAAATTAACGCCAAAGTAAATGAGTAATTCAGAAATAATATTGATTTTAAGAAAAAGCAGTGGCGTACTATCTTTTTCATTCAAAAAAGTCAATACAAATCCTGTTAAAACGCCATTGGTAGAAATTTTGTAAAAACTTAAACATCAAAAAATGTAATTTAATGGTCAAAAGAAGTGTACCAAATTTTGTGGAAATATCTGGAGTGGTTGGAAAGTTATGATGAAAAAGGTATCTTTTTTTTTTAAACTTCAACACCCTGTATTTCGGAAAAAAGGCATTTTCGTACATTATTTTATTTGAACATTTTCTAGCATTCTATAGTGTTAGAGGGAAAGTACCAACTTAAAAATCACCCTGGATGGCGATTTAAAGAAATATCCTCCAAAACCTCCCCCTTTCCTAATTCCCCCTGATGCTGTAGAACATTATACGGTTATATATCTTGGGTTATTAAACTTAAAGAGAGAGAAGGAAACTTTATTTTTTATCAAATCAAATAAATTTTCATCTCTACAAAAAAATAAATTAACTAAAGGTTTGTCTAGTTGGAAATGTTAATTTTTTTGGTATAATGCCTGAATAAATAGATCATGTGAAAATAAATATTTTCCGAAAAGGCTTAATTTCGTTGTATCACGAAATCAATTATTTTATAGAAGCAACAGCACCTGGTGATTCCGTCCAATGTGACTGAAATTAATTCCTCCATCCAGAACATTGACAGCCTCTTGAACAACACTGTGGCCCCCAATGTGACCCTTTCACGCTCTAATAGCGTTCCAGAGTCGCAACTTTCCCCTGGTTATGGAAATCAGTTGCAGGGATCTAATTCTGTAAGTCCCTCATTAATTAAAGTAGACATGGACTAATGGGCATTGAAGCTCCCCCCAAGCCAACGTTCGAACCAACAACCTCCATACTCACCTCACTCACAACTGCCATCACCATTAGGACCACAAAGCTTCCAGCAACCGCAGAACACTGCCAGTAACTTCAACCAGCAACGCCTTTCGCCTCAATCGCAGTTTAATTCTCAATTATCACCGCGACAAAATTATCCTCCCAATGGCACCAGCGCTAATAATTGGCCGCAACAACAACCAAGACTCACGGTACAGAATCCAATGTTGAACGCTCAATTAACGGTAGGCTTCATCAGATCATCCCTTCATCCGTCATCCCGTTAACCTGTTCTGACCCCCCTCTATCTTTAGGGCACTCTAACTGGCCGCAATTTTCAGAGACCATCAGGACAACAACAAAGGAACTTGAACAGTCCTGGAGGGGGATCAAGGCGATCGCCTTTCAGTGGCGATCAGTTTGCGCCCCCGTCGTCACCGCAAGGGGGCGCTTTCAGTCAGAATCAGTACCTGGCGCGCTTGCAGAGGGCCAATAGTGTGCCCACCACGAGTTCGCCCATGACAGGTTAGTTGAGGATGGGGTTCTCATTGAGCATATGCTTAGAAGCATGGTTCTAATCTGATAATTTGTAGATTTATACTGTGGTTTACATACGATACTTTTTTTGAACATGCATGATTAGGCCTCTCTGTCTCTTATCTTGTACTTTCCTCAATGATAGATTACTTCTGCTGAGATATGGGCATTTTTAGGCAAAATTACCACGGTGTTGGTTACTTTTGTACATGTTAATGTTCAGCAAAAGTAGCCCATACTGAAATTCTAGTTCGTGATAAATACTAATAGAATTGACTTGTGCGTGGCATGTGGTTTTATTTATTTATTTTTCAGTAATTTTTAACAGTTAAGTATATATATGACTGTGCGGGGTAGTTTGTTGATTGTAGTGACTTGTGTGATGGTAGATTTGTTTCTTTATTGCAATGAGGTGAAGGTTATAATCAACTTTTTCCACGAGCGTGCGCAAAGTTACCTTTTACCGCACTCAGATATCTACCGAATTGTTGTTTCAAACTTTGTTTCCGTATCAACCAAATTGTTATAGTTTTGCGTTTAAAAAAACACTATTCGCGTATTCGTGATTTTGCAACCGATGTGATGGTGAGAAATTTGGGCAGAAACAACGACTTAATGTAGACTGGGTTCGGATAATTATGATTAATTAATGCTTCAACTATGCGCTTTTTCACAAGGTTATGAAAAATATTTAAATTTGTGAATGCTCGTAGAAAAAAATTTTGTTCCTCAAACATGCGCAAAGTGACATATCCGAACTCCGTGCGGGAAAGCATCACTTTGCGCACTTGTAAGGACAATAACTATTTTGTACAGTTTTGTTTGCCCTTGTCTAAATATTTAGACGAGTTCCTTGTTTCTTTTACAGGGTGTTACTTAATAAATTTCAAAGACTAATTACTGAAGCAAATTCAAGTAGAAACGATTTATTATTGAACATATCGGGAAAAAGTGACACAAGTCAAAAAACGAGTTTTTTTAGTAGAAATAGAAGTGAAATTACACATTTATATCTGGAAAATCGTCATAAGTGGAACTGTTACGGTTACTAAGAGATGGAGCAAGTGTCATTTTGTCATTGAAACAAATTTCAGTTGTGCTTTGAACTCGGTCTGGTAAGTGCCAAAGATTTTAACTAAAAACGTCATATCTAAAAAAGTGTCGTTGTAGATACGTGTGATTTTTAAAACGTCTTATTTTTAATTGTGTCGTTTTTGATGATGGGATCTTTTTCAAGAAAAGTGACACATCTAGGAGTAAATACGCATTTTTTATATCAAAGGACGAAACTACAATTTTTCTTAAGGAATTGTATGTTAATTACTGCTCAGTAATTTTATAACTTAATATTTCTCTTCAATATTGTCACGAACGTTAAATTTTTTAATTAGAACAACTTTCTGCAAAACTGCTTTTTTAAGTTATGACACTTTTTCCGAAAACCATCGATGTCCTACATAGCCTGGTTTTTGATATACAGGGTGTTAAAAGTAGAGAGGGAAAATGGAATTTATTTGCCGATTTTGTTGAATTGGAATTGAATCTTCTTGCACTAATTAAATGGTAATTACTAGTTCCAGTGGCGTCACGAATAATATTGACGAAAAATGTGCGCCACTGACTTTTTCTGGAAATTTTATATTGTTTTCAGATGGAGCAGATAAAAATATAGCTTTTTTGTCTCTTGATATTTTTTCGTATCCTTCCTAATTTTCGCAGAAATAAATAAAAACCACTTTATTTTAACAATTTTTCGACATGCAATAAAGTGATTTTGACTTTTTTCCTCGAAAACGAAGAAAATACGGAAAAATATCAGGAAACAAAAAAGTTGCATTTGTAGCTGTTCCATCTAAAAAAATGAATGTGTCCTTAATAGTGTGGTATTCGACATACAAGGTGTTTCATAAATTGAATTCTTTATTTATTTCTCGTTTTTTTTTGTCGTTTGTGTTGAATTTTGTCAGAGTTTTTTATTGTAACAAGACGCTCGATTAGCACTAACTTGATGATAAATATGAGTTCCAGTGGCGTCCCGAGGGGCAGATTTACAAATAATATTGATGAAAAATGTACCCCACTGACTTTTTCTGGAAATTTTATTTTTCAGATGGAGGAGATGAAAATACAACTTTTTTGTCTCCTGATATTTTTTTGTATCTTTCTTCGTTTTTGAGGAAAAAAATAAAAACTACTTTAGTTCAACAATTTTTCGTTGTGCAATAAAGTGGTTTTGATTGGTTTTTTCGAAAACAAAAAGAGATACAAAAAAATATCTAGAGACAAAAAAGTTGCATTTTTAGCTAATATATCTTAAAAAATCAAAGATTTCCAGATAAAGTCAGTGGCGCACATTTTTGTCAATTTTATGCGTGAAACTGTCCCTCTGGAGGGCGCTGAAACTCATAATCAACCATCAAGTTGATGCTAATTGAGCGTCTTGTTACAGTTAAAAACTCTGCCAAAATTCAACAAAATCGGCAAAAGAATTTTTGAGATATTAATAATAAATCCGATTTTTTCCAGACTATTTAGGACACCTGTCTATTATAGGACCTTTTCGGCTTGAATCTGGTTCATTAATGGAATGATGTAACACCCTGTATAAATGATTTCTTACGGTAAATCGCCATTTGTAAAAAAGAAACAACCATCCTCCAATCAACATTCACCCCTCCACAGCCAAAAAAAAAGCCTGTGGTTCGGTAAAGGTACTGGATTGGTAGTCTTAGTCAACTTTATGCATTCCTAGCGACACAAACTCAACTTTCGCGCAATCTTTTAACACAAACCGCGTCTACCATTGAGGAAACTACGTCCTAGAAAAAGTACCGGACGCAAACCACCCTACAACAGCGCGTGCGCATTTTACAGGCTCACCTCGACCGTATCAGCCGCCCCACTACCCTCCCAATCCCCTCCCCCCCTCGAACCCTATGATGTACGCGAACCAGGACAGCTATAGCTGGAACGAGGCACCGCCCCAACAACCCATTTACGAGCGTAGATCCAGTGGGCCTGCGCCACATTTGCAAGCGGGTAAGTGGCGACAGATGGCGGGCCCCTCGATGTTCCATGTTCATTGGCACTTGTGTGTCTAACATTTCATATGAGTGGATCATTCATGGCACACTAGACACAACCATTTATCAGTTCAATGTACATATATAGCATGTAGTGTTCATAGTTGTCTTGACTTAGTCTAACTGTTCTCAGCTTCTATTAACCTGAGGGGCATGGTTTCTTATCTATGTGGGTCAAAGTCTAAAATGGTGCTATTTAGGTGTAGCAGGAACGAATCCAACGTCGGAGTTTGTGAGACAAGAACTGCGCGCGGTGGTGGGTGCTCGAACTGCTCAATCGCAACCGTCAGGGCAACGGTCTGGTATGACGGCGGCTGCGCAACAGCTGCAGCAGCAGCTGGGACAAGGAACAGTGGACTTGGAAGGATTGGGCATTAATTTTGAGATGCCTTCAGGTGAGTTTACTAGGCTTGTTGGGGAACAGTCTACTGTGACAGGGATGGATTGTACATAAATCATTCTGTACATTTGGGATTGTCAATAACACCATCATTGTACAATAATTTACTAACAATTGCACATGGGTTTAAATCGGGGGTGTTATATTGGATACTTGATTATTATGGGAACATACTACGGGTTGTACACTGGGAAAAGATAATATCTGCTTGGAAACATGTTAATATGTTTCTCAGTGTACCGGGTGATCAGTTAAGGATAGCGAGCGGCCATATCTCGGAAACTATTCATCGTAGAGGCTTGCGGCAAAAAATTTTGTTACTAAAACGGTCAAGAGAAAAACCTGGAAAATATTTTCAAGTTTTGGAAATGGTCGCTAGGGGGCGTAACAACCAACACCAATTAGAAAAATTGGATTTTTATAGAATTTTGTCCAATAAAAATATATCGATGAGCTCATTTTCTTATTTACTGACTATTTACCTGCACTATTTGTCTGAAACGTTTTTTTCTATCTATCATAATAAAGTGGTGGGGGAAGTTCTATTGTTTTTTTTAAAGATTGAAAAAAACCAAAAAAAATTAATGTTTTTTTTTTTATTTTTGTTTTGTTTTTTTTAATTTTTTTTCATAGGAACATGTATCCCCTTTTAAAATATATGAAAATGGATATACCATTACATTTGATTTTTTTGGAAAAAACTCAAAATATGCTGCCATTTCAGTTAACGCCATCTAGCGGCGACGGCGAATGTCACAAATTAAAAAGCAAATGAGTATTTTATAGCGCAGACTATTCTCTTTCATATGAGCCCAAGCTCGTCTAAATCGGTCAAGCGAAACGGGAGAAATCTCCGTTTGTTTAAAAAAACAATTGAACTTCCCCCACCACTTTAATATGATAGATAGAAAAAAACGTTTTAGGCAAAAAGTGTAGGTAAATTGTCAGTAAATCTGAAAATGAGCTCATCGATATATTTTCATTGGACAAAATTCTATAAAAATCCTATTTTTCTACTAGGTGTTGGTTGTTACGCCCCCTGGCGACCATTTGAGAATCTTGAAAATATTTTCCAGGTTTTTCTCTTGGCCGTTTTAGTAATAAAAATTTTTGCCGCAAGCCTCTTCGATGAATAGTTTCCGAGATATGGCCGCTCGCTATCCTTAACTGATCACTCTGTACATCATCGGTTGAATTCAGGCCGACCAATAGGAACTCGTTTAAGAATGAGGGAAATTCATAAACGAGTTCCTATTGGTCGTAGTGCGGGTCAAAATCTCTTTAGGATATGATAATACACGATTTTTGCAACTTTACAAAAATTCCATAACTTTTGAACGGCTGAACCGATTTTGATGATTCTTGCATCGTTTTGTAGGGAATTTCTTAAAACTTCTTTATGATTTTCAGTGATTTTTCATCTCTGAAGGTCTCTGAAGGAACGTAATAAAAAATATTCGATTTTTCGACAAAAGTCGAATTTTTAATTTTTTCCACATATGATTAAATTTGCCCCTGAATTTCTATAAGAAGGATTTTTTTTGACAAGTCAAAAAAAAATATGAGAAAGTTACATGTTTTGCGAACAAAATGGATCAGATTTCATCTTGATATCTCAAAAAATCAAAAAGTTATAAGCCTTGGTAGGTGCAAAAACATGGAAAAATTGTCAAAATCTCAAGATTTCTTTAGGATATGATAATACACGATTTTTGCAACTTTACAAAAGTTAAGCAATTGAATATGTTGCTTTCTTGTGTTTTTAGTTTTTTCTGTATTTAGCTTCGTTTTCAAGATGAAAATTGAAAACCGTTTTTCTGTTTTGATAAGGTCCACAGACAACATGTACTTGGAAGAAAACGATTTTTAATTCTTATCTTAAATACGAAGCTAAATTACATAAAAAAGCAAAAACACAAAAAAAAAACAGCATTTTTGATTGCTTTATCTAAAGAAATTAGGAAATTCACAAAAAAGCAGTGGCGTACCATATTTTTATACATAAATATCAATTGAATGACATTCTGGGACGCCACTGGAATGTATTATATCATTTCAATTTCACAAAAGAAAGACCCTTAAGGGGCTTCGGCTTGCCAAATTTTGTCAAAATCAACCAAAAGGTTTTTCAATGATTGATAAAAAATCGTTTTTGTTTTAACATTGACTTTTTTTTTTCGAAAACAAAACGAAAATGAAACAAGTTAAGACATATCATTATGTTCATAAAAGTTTTATTTTTTATTTTTGACTGATGAATATGCCCTAAAAATTATCGTACTCAATTCTGAAACACTCTGTATAACAATATTTCACAATGACGTATAAATACTTGATCAGTAAGAGCCAATATGAACATTTTCAAAGAATAAGCTTTTGGTACAGTCCTTGAAAAGTTAATCATTTGACAACACTGTTAAAATGTAACTTTACGTTTCAATCATGAGCAACTTCTATGTGAAGCCTGTACGCAATGTTGCCTTAAGAAAATCGACAGAGAAAAATTTATTTAATCGGCATCATTAAAGTTTTATAAAAATCCTTCACATTGATGCCTACATGATAACCATAAGAAAACTGTTTGTATGTAGTATAATTTTTAAATAAATCAATGATATGACGACACTGTTGAAAGTGTCTATGTACAGCGCTGTTACAACGTTGCCGAGTCGCACAAGTTGTTGATGAAAACTTGGCGTAGTAGGAACTCATAATAATCCAACTCCAAATAAAGACCACGTTTCATCTCACCCCATTTAACATAAACTGCGTGTACCATGGGGGTAGCTTTTCCATTTTCTTTTTCTGGAAAAGTTGCTGCGCTACAGTCAAACTCAACCAAAATGTATTTATCGAAACAAAACAATAGATTAAAATAATGATAATCACGTGAACAGCGCCACCTTGTTGTCATAGTAGAAATAAACTGGAGGATGAACTCGCCAGAGATATAACTTCCGAAATAGGTAAGTTAAAACAAATATTCTTATGATTATTACCATTTGACCGATTTATATCTGATGGAAATCTGAAATGACTTGAATAACAATTTTTCGACTAAGCCTGTCAACAGCCTGCCGATTTGTCGGCAGGCGGAAATTATTCGCCTTGTGGCGCTACAAGTTTATTCCTACTATGCTAGTATGTTGCGATTTATATACTTTGGTTTGACTGTAGTGAAATGGGGGTTAACCGAAAAATGACGTTTGCATTTGTTTGCGAGCAGGTGCGAGTGAAAGCCCAAAACTTTGGGCCGCGATGGGGTCAGATATGGGCTCAATGTCTCCTCAGCAGCCGACCACAAGGGTAAGACGTGATCTTGGCACTTTTGCTTTTGCTTAAGAGGTGTACTAATGTAGATTTGAGTTAGATTTAACATATATAGCAAGTTTTTGGGTGTGGCTAAATGTAGTTGTGTGGTGTGTTGGATAGCGCAGTTGGATTCTGGACGCTGTTATGTTATTGTCTTGTAGTTTTACGTTGTTCGTTCAAAAAAGTCACTTGTTTTGGTTTATGGGATCTAAGTCAGTGTTTTAGGGGGTATCATTAAAGCTGTATGAAAGCTATGAAAACCCCAGGAGATTATTTAAAAAAAAAAGAGAAATTGCACAGAAATTGTGACAATTCATGCGCATATATCAGGGCAACTGGTGGCTGCTAAAGTAAGATTCTTGACAGTTTGCATTTTGAGTCATGACACTTTTTGTTTAAAGTGTCATTGGATACATTTTTGAGACATGTTTTGATTTAAAAATAATCACATAGAATTCACCAAAAAATATCATATAACCATCCTTCTCTTTCTTATATAGTGCACTGACTACATAAGAAAAAAAATTAGTTCTCATTTTGTGGATCATCGTTTTCAGAAAAGCAAAAATAGACTGTTAATCTCGCCTAGTTAAAAGAGTAATGTATTGCCTTGAAACGTCATAGAGCCGAAGACCATCGTCTGAATTACCACCAATAAAATCTAAAACTTTTATTGAATATCTTTTAGCATTTTGCAGAAAGTAATTTTTTTCAAAAACAAATTTATCCAACATGGAACTTAAAACTGGTCTACTTGTTGCGTTGCCAAATTTATTACTTCAGGGCTTGGTCACTCTATCGAAGGCTGTGCTTGGAGCTATAAAGTGTGCCAAAAATATTGGTTCTTGCAGCAAATTCTATTTTTGCTTGCTACACTGCTGTACCCACATAAAATATAAATTATCGCATACTTGTCAAGTTTGAAACAATCGATAGAAAAAAACAAATCCAACCAAGCTTTATGAATTGTACTGTTTGAACGTTGGCAACATCGTATCTGACATAATTTGCAGGATGTGAAAAAAAAAGTTTACGAGCGTGCACAAAGTGACTTTTCTCCGCACTAGTGCGCAAAATAAATTTTTCTCGCATTCAAATGTCAACAAAAACCTAGCAGTTTATTGGTAAAAGCTTTGTTTTCATACCAATCAAATGTCTGTGTTCATTCAATACCTTCTAGTTATCTTAAATTTTCGCAGGATTTGAGCATAATATACGAAGACTGGCACTTGTCATTAATTTTAGCCCTTTCCCACCAGAGGTCGTCTATTTTTTTAAATCGCCAATAGTTTTCCATGTCACGTGCTTGCCAACCATTGACAATGCAGTGTGTCCATTTAAGTGTTCAATTTTTTGTTAATAATAATTGCAGAATCGAAATTTAAATATCCCCAAAAGTTGATGCTATGCGATAAACTTATCAGGTTTAATTAGAATAGTTGGAAATAAAATTAATGCCTACATACCAAAGTTTTGGCATCCTGGATAGATTTTTTTTCTAATTCATTCATCATTGCCCCAATCAGTACAGTAAATCCGTGCTTTTCCTGAGAATTTTTGGAAATACGCAAAAACTTTTTTTTTATTCTAGCTTAACTTTTTGGGAAAATCGAAGGTGAGCTTACCACGCCATCTTGAAAATAAGGGCACGTGGGTTTTTTTCGTTTTCTACGATAAAATATCATAGAACCAAAGTTGTTCAGAATAACATTTTCAAAAACTTTTATTTGAAACTTTTTTTTTCTAAAATCAATGATACAACATCTACAGGGTGATTCATTAATATGGAATGTGAGAAAAAATCGTACAGGACGAAAGTAGTGCGGAATTACATTTCCAGCAACTTTTTTCCATTGATTTCAATGGTTACTGAGAATTTGATTCTGCACAACTTTCGTACTGTACGATTTTTTATCACTGATTTTAGAAAAAAAAAATTATTGGAAAAGTTATTGAGAATATAAATTCGATATTATATGATATTTTATCGTAAGTCAAAAATAGGAACGGGGAAAAGAAGTAGCTCCCTTATTTTCCAGATGGCATGTTAAGCTCACCTTCGATTTTCCCGAAAACTGAGAGTTAAGCCCTCTACAAGTTGAAAATAAAATTTTCCTAAATTCTCAGATGCCCCTTCTTTAAGCACGGACCTCAACCTTCAAATACATCATTTTGAGACAGCCCATTTGACCTTCCATACTTGTTTTATAGTCATTGTCACATTGTGTTAACAACCCAACCTCACTTTAAGTACAGTAGTTGTCAAAAAGTGCCGTTAAAACGAAATGTTTTTGGTATTTAGGCAAAACTTTTGATTCAGCTTTTCTTCATTACATTTTGCTAAATTTTTTGAAATAAGGGTACTTTACACTTGTAGAGGTTGTCCCAAACTGGACGCGTTCTTACGGGAACACCCCTTGTTTGAAGATATACAGGGTGTTTATTAATTGAATGCCAATGCTTAGGGGTGATGATCAAAAAGTTCATATGGACATGGGTCCGCAAGAGACTAGATTTTAAGATACATGGTGTTGAAATAAAAAAAAAAAAAAATAAATCAATATCATTAGTTTGATACTATTCTAGATATATTTTTGAAATTTGGTACACGTCTTGTATGCATCAATATGCATGGGAATTTTGGAGAGGGCGGCACTGATTTAAAAATATTGGAAGACACAACAGGGTGTCAATGCCTCGGTCAATGCAATTAAGTGGATTTTATTTTTTTAAGCGAAAACCATGCACCGGACGAAAGAAAATAAAGAGAACAAATTGGCTCAGAAATAAATACAGATTTCAAAAATAATTTTTATTTTGAAAGAAAGCAGTGGCGTACAAGTTTTTTCTCCAAAAATATTGAGTGCAAAACCCGTACGGACGCCACTGATCAAAATAATAAAATGGTTCGTACATCACAAAATGCATATTGATGCATAGAAGACGTGTACCAAATTTCATAATTTTCAAAGTAATAATAAAAAAATAATTTAGTTTTTAAAATTTCAACACCCTGTATCTTGAAAGTTAGGCTCTTGCGGACCTATGTCCGTATGAACTTTGTGCCTTAAAATCATTCAAGGATTATCACCCTTAAGTATCGGAATTCAATTAATAAACACCCTGTACATAAGAAAATCAACTAAGAAAACCCACTTGCGCAATCAAAAATTTCTCATCTTTTCGTTTGGCCGCTAGAGGGCGTTTTTCAAATTTCATTGATTTTCTAAATCTCATAACTTTTTCATTAATAAATAATTAATTTTGGAAAAATCTTTCTTGAGGCATTTTTTCCGTAGTATTCATTGCAACAGGCAGTTTTTTTACAGGGGGTTTAGATTGTTTTAATTTCCATAAGAACGCGTGCAGTTTTGGTGAAATTGCCTATTGCAATGGATTCTAGGAAAAAAAATGCCTCGAAAGTTTTTACTAAAATCTTTATTAATAAAAAAATTATAGGATATCAAATTTTGACGAAATTCGAGAAGCGCTCTCTAGCGGCCAAGCGATAAGATATAGGAAATTTTGGTTTGCGCCAGTGGGTTTCTCATTAAACTTGAGCTCCGGACACCATAGCTGATTTTCGCTATAACGAAATTTTTCAACATGGTTTTTATTCTGTTATTGATTCATATTTGCATAAGTTATGTTTCCTTCTTCATATGCTTCTTACACAAGTTACAAATTTAATAAAATCAATTATTATTTCAATAATATATATTTTTTTTGTTAGTTCATATAGATAACCACCGGCAACTAAGCTTTGACGACAAAATTCTGCTCATTGATAAACAGTTCTGAGAAAGGCGGGTCTTCTGGTTTTCAGTTTTCAGTGCAGAGTTGCCAATGAGTAGTTTTTGGTGAATTGGACGTATTGGACGTACGAATGGCATCAAAACAAACTCTGATTATGAATGAGATGTCTGATCTAGTAGTATATAGTCAAAGTTGAAAAAATAGGAAAAATCATTTACATTTCTTACAGTATTGAGTTATACAATGATACTCCAGAATCAAACTGCGTTGCTTATAAACAAATCGCATGGCTTTAGCACAAATACTGTCGATATTGAAGCAGTATCTGCAACAATGTTTTTTTTATTGCAGACTACTATGGAGGAAGGACGACCAGGTGATCACAACAAACCGTCTCTGCTCCAGAAGCTATTGTCGGACAGTAAATAAACATCCTCGTGTAAAACCCATTTGGTGTCGAACAAAGTGTTTTAGCAAAAAATCTGTCTGTCTATGTAACCTCTATGTTTTGTCTGTAGTAATATGTGGAACCAAAGATGTCGTGTATACGTGTCATGACCATGTTATTTGCTCATTATGTGATTGAATTGTACATTTGTTTATTCTGGCAGATTGAGCCTAAAACACTTAATTGATATTTTCCCCGGTCCTTTTTACTCGGTTCAATCTTTGTTTGTACATACTCGATCAAAGAAATTCTACTAGGTACCTCATCCAAACGATTCTTTTCGCAGGAATCCCCCCAAAAAGTACCACAGGCTGTAATCTAGACAGGTTAGCTGTATCGAAAAGTGCATTACATGTTGCTTGTTGTAAAATACTTTGGTTTAATTGAAACAGAGGCGGGGGCGCGGTCGGGCCGAGGTAGTGCAATTGTACATAGTTGGTTAACTTGTATATTTTATTCGAGGACTTGTTTTAAAGTGATTTTTCAGCCTCTTAGGCCGCGCCCCTTTGAAACCACAATTTTCGGAAATAGTAACTGTTAATATTTTATACATAATTTAAAATATGTTATTTGAAAATATAAGTCGTTTTTGTTGGACATTGTGATAGGCAACCGCCATGTTACTGTTGCTAGGGTTCAAGATCCTAGGAATTATTTTAGTGAATAGCGTTCATACTTGATTATTATATATTGTCAATTACCTCTCCCCCATTTACTCTCCTCCTTCACTTCCCCGGTCCAAAACTACAAAAATATAAGATGTGAGAAATATTAATGATCAAATTGACAGACAAAAGCATTATTTAATTACACGAGATATTTTTTGTACATTATTGGAGTTTTGAAATATATATATTAAATAAAAATTAAATATAATTAATACTGCGAGTCTCATTTCAACCCTTTATCATGAACGTTGCTTCATTTTTTAACGCGGTTTGAAGGTTATTTTTGCCTAATCTCGGGCGCCACCTTCCAGATTTTTATGGTAGGGAGCCCACAGTGCCTCTCGGGTAGCTTCTAGATAGTAAAGAAATGTATTCCAGAGAGCAGCACTTGTCACAAACGGAAAAAAGAAAGAAAAACACAAGGTTGCTATATAATAGGTTGCCCAATAACTTTTCTTATTCACGCGTGACGTCATCTATGAGATATGAACCCGGGTATTTTATAATCAGGAAAAAAATATGTTTTTAAATATCTAATAATATACTGGTATTGCCATTTAAAAATTATTATAAGTTGTACTTTTTCACAGATGTAAATTGTTTTCTCGACAACAAATTTTATCGCAGTTCACAAAAAATCGTTAATTTTTCATAGGTGATACGAATTTTCTCGAAGTTATTATCTGGTTCCTTGGTACTTTGGTTCTTTGGTAATTTTGTTATTCGGTGATTTGATTGTTTGGTACTTTGGTTCTTTGATACTTTGTACTTTGGTTCTTTTTGGTACTTTGGCTCTTTGATACCTTCGTTCTTTTGAGTTCTTTGGTACTTTGGTTCTGTGGTAATTTGATTTCTTGATACTTTGGTACTGTGGCTTATTGATTCTTTGGTTATTCGGTAATTTGGTTCTGTGGTACTTTGGTTCGTGGGTTCTTTGCTTCCTTGGTTCTTTGGTATTTTGTACTTTGGTTCTCTGGTAATTTGGTACATTAGGCTAGTTTACACCGACAACTTGGACCAAGTACTAAATTCGAACTATTCGCAAGCAGGTGTACCGAACTTAATTTGGTTCGATCTGGATCAAATTTATGAGGTTATGTTGATTGTTATTGTGAATTGTGTTGGTTCTGAGTATCTAAGGCAATCTGAGCTGCTTACGAATTGTGTTTATAAATAATTTCGACATTTGACGAATTGCGCGCGTACTCATTTAGTTCACGAGTTGCAAGACGGTGTAAACAGGCAAGGCAAGCATTGGTCCTATCGGACCAAACTAAATGAGTTATCGGTGTAAACTAGGCTATTGATACTTGATTGGTTCTTAGCTACTTTGGTTCCTTGCTTCTTGGATCGTTGGTACTTTGGTTCTTGGGCACTTTGAATCTTTGGTTATTCGGTACTTTGGTTCTGTGGTACTTTGGTTCTTGGGTTCTTTGGTTCTTGGGTTTTTTGATACTTTGATATTGATTGCTTCTTTGGTTCCTTGCTTCTTGGATCGTTGGTACTTTGGTTCACTTTGATTCTTTCGTTATTCAATACTTTCGTTCTGTAGTACTCTGGTACTTTGGTTTCTAAAATCTTTGGTAATTTGGTACTTGATTGGTTCTTTGATACTTTCATTCCTTGCTTTTAAGTATCTAATTACCAAAGAACTAAAGTAATAAAGAGCCAAAAAACCAGAATACCAAAGAGTCAATGTACCGAAGAACCAGAGTACCAGAGAACCATAATACACAAGTACAAAAAACTAGTACCAAAGCAACAGAGTTTCAAAGAATCAAGGTGCCAAAGAGTCAAGGAACCAAAGTATCAAATATCCAATCAATCAAATTACCAAAGTATCCGAGAACCAAGGTACCAAAGACCCAATCAAAGTACCAGAAGACCTAGGTACCAAAATATCAAAGAACCAAAATACCAAAGAGCTAGAAAACCAGAGAATCAAAGTACCAAAAAAAAATAAAGTATCAAAGAACCAATGAGACACAATAGAGATATTCTCTCACACTCTTTGACCAAAATCAATCGCGCAATCCTATTTTTTTCCTGTAAAACTAAGAATAACTTCCTTGTACTATCTATACTACATCGTAACCTCCGCGTAAAGAAGTTTCTTTTCAAAATAGTACATTTTGTATCAAGGGCGGAAAGTAGATGATTTTGACGAGGGTATAAAGTAGCAGCACGAGCGAAGCGAGGGCAGATATTAGCCGAGGCAAAATCATGTTTCGTCCGTGGTTCAAACAGTGCTTTTTGTACAACCAGTTTGTAATAATTTGAAAAAGAATAATTATGAAAATCAAAAATAAAAATAGTCGATACACTGCACTACACTGCTGACAAGTCAGACAACTAACAAGTTTAGTGAAAACTGTCAATCATGGTTACAGTAGGTGTGTTCCCGTATTCTTTTGTGGAGCGGATTCATTGTCACCGAGATTGTCACGTGATTAGTTCCTTTTAGTTTGCTAGACTGTCACGTGGTTATTAGATTCAGAGGCGTTGGGATCCAAGGAACCGTTGCTAAGCGACCTACTTTTGCGCCCGCGGGCGCGAAAGTACTTTTAGGCCCGGCTGCCAAAATTAGTGACTTTCCGCCTGCTTTGCATGCATTGAAAAGTGGACTTTACGTGTAGGTTGTACAAAAAATAAATTGAAATTAACCAAAAAATCAGTAACGACGCAAACTATACACAAATAAAATGGAAAACACCATAAACTGTGCTCTGATTCCGACCAATTTCAACAAATGACGTCACAGATTGCCCCTTCCGTCTGTCGCCCCTCAGTTACGAGGCCACCTTTGAGAGAAACACACAAACCAATTTCCTTGCATTTTTCAGAAACTATTTTCAGGCAGTTTAACCTGTATCTCAAAAATGGCAACTGGTAGCACTTATAATCCTCAATCGAATAATGATCACTTTGTGAAAACTGTGATCACTCTTCAAATCTGATGATTGATCTTTTCCGTAGAGCGATAACCATGGATGGTATAGTTTATAGTCAGACAAAATTATTTCCAATCTTATTTTTAATATTGTTAGAACTTATGGGTGATGATTCCAGTCACCAACAATCTGATGTATTGTAGCGACCCCTGTACTTGCAAAGGATCAACGTTGTTTTGCTGATGATGAAATCTGAAAACTGATGTAGTTTAGCGCCACTTTAGTGGCAAACGTCGGAAGCTTTTAATGAATTTGCCGTCAATTCCTCGCTATAACTACTTTCACCAGGTCAACAAGAAAAGTAATGGTGAAGCGCTTAAGTGAGTCTCTTTAAATTTAAATAAAAGTGTGTATTATAGTGCTGAAAAGCAAAATGACGTGGAAATTATTAAATTGGATGAGAATTTCTCACATCACTCTTGCCAAACGAAGATCATATGCTATCTACATTGAATTTGAGTTCAAAGTCACGGCTACGTCAAATTCAATGTGGATGGCAGCATAATATGATTCCTGTTAACCAAGTGGAAACTTGTCACTTCCACTTCAAAGTGAGATTGTAAGGGGCTAGGTTATTGGTTACGCACAATTTCGAGATGAGTTAATTCAAAGATACTCAATAGCTTGTTAATTTTTTATTATCATTGACTTTAGTTGGATTAGGTTTTGGTCAAGAATTAAATGATTAAATTGAAATTTAATTGAATATGTTTATGTTGGGGCGTAAATGTTTCACAAGCTAAACGGGGTGGTATGTGTATGTATATGCAAATTGTAATGTCGTGTAGGAAAAATCGCACATGCCATAAATCTGGGTCGAGATCTTGATTGGAATGGCGTTAATCCAGGCCATTTATTCCGAGATAAAAATGGTACGTGCAGGGGAAAAAGTGGCGATTTCCAGAGATTGACCCCGCGTACGGTAAAACGATAACCTTTGCTCGCATTTGCATTTTTCATGATGTTAAAGTTGTTTTGCATATGTTTAGTGGGTGGAGATTGGTTGATTTGGTGACAAAGTGAAATCTGAGAAGTTTGTAAATAATGGGCTGTACAGGGTGACCCAGTTTTATCCGGCAATATTCGAACATTTTTCTAATTCCTCGACAAATATGCTTGCCAAATGAGAATCATATGCTAACATGTACATTGAATTTGTGTTCAAAGTCACCCTTACGCCAAATTTGATGTGGGTGGTAGCATCATGATTTTCGATTGACAAGCAAAGATCTGTCACTTCTACTTCGACGTGGAATTGAATGTAACTCAGGCATTACTTTTTGTTTTATTCTGAAAGACAACGAAAGAAAATTTCTAGTTTTTCTTGAATATCTCGTTAACGGAATCGTAGGCAAAAGCGAAAAGGTTTTTGAAACCGTATACAAAAAGCTCTCGAGTTTTCGAGAAAAATCAACTTTCATGTTGTAAAAAAAGACATTTTTTTTTACTAATTTAACAAAAAAAAATTGTTTGAAGTAAGGGTTTTTGAGTTACGACAAAAAAACGATCATTTTTGGTTTGCCCTGTGACGAGTTATGTAAGGTTCACATTAAATTTCATTTCAAAGTGGAAGTGACAGATTTTCGCTTGCCAAACGGGAATTATGTGCTACCATCTACATTGTATTTGTGTTCAAAGTCACGCTTATGCCAAATTCAATGTAGATAGTATCATATGATACCCATTTGGTAAGAGGAAATCTGTCACCTCCACTTCGAAGTGAAATTCTATGTAAACCGGGCATATCTAAGGGTTTTTGAGTTACGATAAAAAAACGATAATTTTTGATTTTTCTTTTGCTCCACCTTTGAAGTAGCTACACTTCAAATATAATCTTTCGGATCAGATCCTGCGATATTTTTTTGTTAGAAATCCTCATGTTCCATTATTTTTGGAACACCCTGTATTCACGGAGTCTACTCAAACAACTTATTTCCTTATTCGAATGATTTGTAATTTGTATCCACTTGTCATCTGTCACTTTCACTTCGAAGTGGAATTGATCGTTACTCACCTTTTGTTTTATTCTGAAAGACGACGAAAGGATAATTTTAGTTTTTCTCAAACATCTCGTGAACGGTCAATCGTAGGATTTTTGAAATACTATACAAAATGTATCTCCTGTTGACATTTTTCACTAAACGTATGAAAAAAAAAAAACAAAATTTTGAAATTCTCTATAAAAAGTCTCTTGTCATTTTTTGTTAAAAGTAAGGGTTATTGAGTCACGACAAAAAAACGATAATTTTTGGTTTGCCCTGCGACGAGTTATGTAAGGTTTACATTTCACTCCAAAGTGGAAGTGACAGATTTTCGTTTGCCAAACGGGAGTTAAATGCTACCATCTACATTGTATTTGTGTTCAGTCACACTTACGCCAAATTCATTGTGAATGATAGCATATGATTCTCATTTGGCAAGCGGAAATCTGTCACCTCCACTTCGAAGTGCAATTTATTGTAAATCATTCATTACGACCAAAAACCCATAGTTTTTCTCAAATATCTCGTGAACGGTTAATCGTAGTCAAAACCTTTCTTGAAATTTGGAATTATCTACAAAAAGTTTCTCTTAACATTTTTCGGTAAACGTAATGTAAGCTTTACATTGAATTTCACTTCGAAGTGGAAGTCACAGATTTTCGATTGCCAAACGGGAATTATATATAGTCACGCTTATGCCAGATTCAATGTAAATGATACCCATTTGGTAAGAGGAAATCTGTCACTTTCACTTCGAAGTGCAATTTAATGTAAACCAGGCATTACGACTAAAAAACCATAATTTTTCTCAAATATTTCGTGAATGGTAAATCTTAGGCAAAAGTGACAAGTTTTTTGAAATCCTATACAAAAAGTATCTTCTGTTGACATTTTTCACTAAACGTGTGAAGAAAAAAACAAAATTTTGAAATTCTCTATAAAAAGTCTCTAGTTTGCTCTGCGACGAGTTATGTAAGGTTTACATTTCACTTCAAAGTGGAAGTGACAGATTTTCGTTTGCCAAACGGGAATTACATGCTACCATCTACATTGTATTTGTGTTCAAAGTGACACTTACGCCAAATTCAATGTGAATGATGATTCTCATTTGGCAAGTGGAAATCTGTCACTTCCACTTCGAAGTGAAATTTTTTGTAAGTCAATTACAACAAAAAACCCATAATTTTTCTCAAATATCTCGTTAACGGTTAATCGTAGTCGAAACCTTTTTTGAAATTTGAAATTATCTACAAAAAGTTTCTCTTAATATTTTTGTGTTCAAAGTCACGCTTATGCCAAGTTCAATGTAGATGGTATTATATGATACCCATTTGGTAAGAGGAAATCTGTCACCTCCACTTCGAAGTGAAATTCAATGTAAACCAGAGGGTTTTTGAGTTACCACGAAGAAAAACGGTATTTTTGGTTTTCTCAAATATCTCAAGAGCCCGCAATAGTCTTCTCGTTTTTTTTCTAGCAGATGTGGTCGAAAGAAAACATAGACATAGAAATAAATAATTTATTGTCTGCAAGAACGGTAATCATCACTGTAACAGTGTCAATTTAACCTAGACTGGGTCTGTGACACCCAATAGATCTATTTTTACATCTATCATATTATAACCATACAAATCGCTAACCATTAATTGAAGATTCCAACATTCAACTAAAAAATCTAAACGCGTTATACACACATAGAAAAGATGCTTTGGCATATAATAATAACAACTAAGCAAATAAAAATTCTTTATACAAAACAAACCTTACATCTAAATACGTCGATTAAATATTAAATAACATAAATGGAGATTTATAACACTGAAGCCTCCGCTGTTCGGGTGGTATTATTATTATTATTTGCATTCGAGATTTCACCCGCGTGACTCGAGCAGTAGAACTTCTTGTGGGCGATAAACGACGATGTGTAGTTGAAGGAAATATCACAAGACTTACAGTAGTGGGCGCCACCATGCTTTGCTGCCTCCAAAACCTCTTCATCCAAGGACTTTTTTGGTAAATCTGGTTCCTCTTTGATTGTCGCTCCTCCTTCCACCGGCGCTATGATCACTTCCGGTTCCATTGCCTCTTTTTTAACTACAATTGCACATCGTAGATCACATGTGCGACACCATGATAATACTTACCAATGATTTCATCCTCCTCGTCCAGTGGTGGCATACTGTTTGCAGATCGTTTTCTGTCATCACCATTGGTAACCTCATCGACATCATGCACCAGTTTAATGTGCCGAACAACGTTGGCCTTGTAGGGAGAGGAGTAGGAACATTGCGGACACATGTGGCAAGGTTCCGGTCTGGAGTCGCTAGGTTCTTCCGGTGGAGCAATTGCTACCTCCACTCCCGAAGGTCCAATGGACTCGTCTTCCAGGATATAGGAAATATACTTCTCCTCCTTAAATCATCACATATAAACCTACATCACCACAAATCAACCACTCACCTGCAAATCTGGAGATCGTTTATCAAAGTGCATCCTAATATGCGTCTTCATGCCTCTCAAAGTGTTTCCTTTATATTTACAAATGGTGCATCGATACGCTTTGACGCCGGTGTGCGTTTCCATGTGTCGTTGGGCGGCACTGGCTGTAGGGCTGATGACGTCACAACATGGACATTTCCAACCAGCAACTGCTTGGTGGGACACACACTGGTGTCCTGGTTCCATCACTCCGCGACATTTCACACATCTTTTAGGCTCGGTGTCAGTACGCTTTAGACAGTAGTACTGCTGGTGCGCATTGAGGTTGTCTGGAGAGGTGAATTTGATGCCACAAGCCACACAGATTAGCTGTTGATAGTGGATTGCTGGGCTTGTGGTGCCTCCACTTCTAAAATAATTAATAGGGGTTGTGATTTATTGATGGTATGTGACACCGCCCTATTTTGTTCACCCCATTACTGTTCACATGACTTTTACTGACTAGAAGTGTGCCTTTGTCTGTCATTTTGTATTGTTTTTTACTTTACCATTTTATATTGGCTTTGTCCATGAAATGTATTTATATTTTTTATATAGTTTATCTCAAATATCTCATGAACGGTCAGTTGTAACCCAATAATTGAAAAAACAGAGTCTATAGATTTTAAAATTCTGAACAAAAGGTGTCTTTTGGCATTTTTCGTTGAACGTGAGGGTTTTTGATTCACGTCAAAGTATGGGTTAATTGAATTATTCCTATAGTTTCTGCAATATCAACTTGATATTTTACAGTGGATTAGTGCATACTATTTTGAATGAATCCTGCAAGTCTCATGAAAAAACTCAAAGCAGGAAAAGTTTTACAGTATTATTTGTGAATGTTGTTTTTATAAAAAATTGTAACTGTCTGAGGTTGAATAACTCCCACAGTTTCTGCGATATCAACTTGATATTTTGTAGTGGATCTGTGCAAAGTATTTAGAATGATTCCTGCAAATTTCATGATAAAATTATGCCAGGAGACATTTCACAATATTCTTTGTGATAGTTGTTTTTATAAAAAAAATGTGACTGCCTTTGAGGTTGAATATCTCCTAGTTTCTGCGATATCAACTTGATATTTTCCAGTGGATTAGTGCAAAGAATTTCTAATTAATTCTGCAAATTTTGTAAAGAAAATCATAGCAGGAAACGTTTTGCAATATTATTTGTGGATGTGTTTTTATAAAAAAAATTGACTGTATTTGAGGTTGAATATCTCCTACAGTTTCTGAGATATCAACTTGATATTTTCCAGTGGATTAGTGCAAAGAATTTCTAATTAATTCTGCAAATTTTGTAAAAAAAATCATAGCAGGAAACGTTTTGCAATATTATTTGTGGATGTGTTTTTATAAAAAAATTTGACTGTATTTGAGGTTGAATATCTCCTACAGTTTTTGCGGTATCAACTTGATATCTTGCAGTGGATTAGTGCATAGTGTTTTGAATCAATTCTGCAAATTTTGTGAAAAAATTCATAGCAGAAAACATTTTGCAATATTCCTTGTGGATGTTGTTTTTATAAAAAATGTGACTGTCTTTGAGGTTGAATATCTCCTACAGTTTCTGCGATATCAACTTGATATTTTGCAGTGGATCAGGGCAAAGAATTTCTAATTAATTCTGCAAATTTCATGAAAAAATACATGGCAGCAAAAACTTTGCAATATTTTCTGTGGATATTGTTTTTTGTAAAAAATTATGCTGCGATATCAACTTGATATTCTGCAGTGGATTAGTGCAAAATATTTCAAATGAACCCTGCGAGATTCCTGAAAAAATGTATAGCAGGAAACATTTTGCAAATTCTTTGTAGAGTTTGTGGTTGTTGTTTTCATAAAAAATTGTGACTGTCTTTGAGATTAAATAATTCCCATAGTTTTTGCGATATCAACTTGATATTTTGCAATGGATTAGTGCAAGTAAGTATTACGAATGAATCCTGCAAATGTCAAGAAAATATTCATGGTAGGAAACATTTTGAACCATAGAGTGTGACCCCTCGTTTCCGCTATTTTCAGGGTTGGGAAATACGAGGTTGATGTTTATTTTCCAAAATAGCTACTAAGTAGCTCAAAATATGGATTTTGAAGTCAAAAAACCCAAAAAATTGGTGTTCATAGATGATATTATGCAAAAATAACTTTGGATTCGTGTGTGACAATTCCATAAACCTATAATTTGAGGTGTCACTCGATAATCTTCGAAATTAACCTTTTCACCCCCATTTTGCACCCCCAACTGAATGCACTGAACCAAGAGTGTGACCCCTAGTTTTCGCTATTTTCAGGGTTGGGAAATACGATGTTGATGTTAATTTTCCAAAATAGCCACTGACAAACTCAAAATATGGATTTTGAAGTCAAAAAACCCAAAAAATTGGTGTTCATAGATGATATTATGCAAAAATAACTTTGGATTCGTGTGTGACAATTCCATAAACCTATAATTTGAGGTGTCACTCGATACACTTCGAAATTAACCTTTTCACCCCCTTTTTCCACCCCCAACTGAATGTACTGAACCATAGAGTGTGACCCCTCGTTTCCGCTATTTTCAGGGTTGGGAAATACGATGTTGATGTTAATTTTCCAAAATAGCCACTGACAAACTCAAAATATTGATTTTAAAGTCAAAAAACCCAAAAAATAGGTGTTGATAGATGATATTATGCAAAAATAACATTGGATTCGTGTTTGTCAACACCAAAAACCTATAAATTGAGAGGTCACTCGATACACTTCGAAATTAACCTTTTCACCCCCATTTTGCACCCCCTACTGAATGCACTGAACCAAGAGTGTGACCCCTAGTTTTCGCTATTTTCAGGGTTGGGATACACGATGTTGATGTTAATTTTCCAAAATAGCCACTGACAAACTCAAAATATTGATTTTAAAGTTAAAAAACACAAAAATAGGTGTTGATAGATGACATTATGCAAAAATAACAGCGGATTCGTGTTTGTCAACTCCAAAAACCTATAAATTGACGTGTCACTCGATACACTTCGAAGTTAACCTTTTCACCCCCTTTTTCCACCCCCAACTGAATGCACTGAACCAAGAGTGTGACCCCTAGTTTTCGCTATTTTCAGGGTTGGGAAATACGATGTTGATGTTAATTTTCCAAAATAGCCACTGACAAACTCAAAATATTGATTTTAAAGTTAAAAAACACAAAAATAGGTGTTGATAGATGACATTATGCAAAAATAACAGCGGATTCGTGTTTGTCAACTCCAAAAACCTATAAATTGACGTGTCACTCGATACACTTCGAAGTTAACCTTTTCACCCCCTTTTTCCACCCCCAACTGAATGCACTGAACCAAGAGTGTGACCCCTAGTTTTCGCTATTTTTAGGGTTGGAAAATACGATGTTGATGTTAATTTTCCAAAATAGCCACTGACAAACTCAAAATATTGATTTTAAAGTTAAAAAACACAAAAATAGGTGTTGATAGATGACATTATGCAAAAATAACAGCGGATTCGTGTTTGTCAACCCCAAAAACCTATAAATTGACGTGTCACTCGATACACTTCGAAGTTAACCTTTTCACCCCCTTTTTCCACCCCCAACTGAATGTACTGAACCATAGAGTGTGACCCCTCGTTTCCGCTATTTTCAGGGTTGGGAAATACGATGTTGATGTTAATTTTCCAAAATAGACACTGACAAACTCAAAATATTGATTTTAAAGTTAAAAAACACAAAAATAGGTGTTGATAGATGATTTTATGCAAAAATAACAGCGGATTCGTGTTTGTCAACACCAAAAACCTATAAATTGAGAGGTCACTCGATACACTTCGAAATTAACCTTTTCACCCCCATTTTGCACCCCCTACTGAATGCACTGAACCAAGAATGTGACCCCTCGTTTCCGCTATTTTCAGGGTTGGGAAATACGATGTTGATGTTAATTTTCCAAAATAGACACTGACAAACTCAAAATATTGATTTTAAAGTTAAAAAACACAAAAATAGGTGTTGATAGATGATTTTATGCAAAAATAACAGCGGATTCGTGTTTGTCAACACCAAAAACCTATAAATTGAGGGGTCACTCGATACACTTCGAAATTAACCTTTTCACCCCCATTTTGCACCCCCAACTGAATGCACTGAACCAAGAGTGTGACCCCTAGTTTTCGCTATTTTCAGGGTTGGAGAATACGATGTTGATGTTAATTTTCCAAAATAGCCACTGATAAACTCAAAATATTGATTTTAAAGTTAAAACACACAAAAATAGGTGTTGATAGATGATATTATGCAAAAATAACAGCGGATTCGTGTTTGTCAACCCCAAAAACCTATAAATTGAGGTGTCACTCGATACACTTTTCACCCCAATTTTTTATCCCCATTGTTGTTTGTCGGCATTTTCCATTTAATTTTGACGAAAAATTTTGAAAATAATTTTTATGTACTTGTTGTTTTGTATTGGTTTTGACCATAAAATGTACATGAATTTCTTTGTGCTGGTAAACCAAATTGGATTTGATTTAATTTTAATGTACTCACCTAGGACTCACAGGAGGGCTACCACTGGTCTTCGAACTATCATCCTCAGTGGCCCTAGCCGAGCAATAGTGCTTCTTATGCACCAAATAGTTCTCATACTTGCAAAAAACAATATCGCAGTCTTTGCACTTGGACACCCCTTGCTTGACAATAACCTGGGGCATCACTGGGGGTAACGGGGGCAGATCTGACAGTCTCATTTGAAGATCCGGAGGTAACAGTCCTGATCTCATCAACAACGGATGCAAAGCTGGAATGTCGAAACCTTCGGGACTGGTCCTCGATTTCTCCAACTTGGGGGTTTTGGATGCACGTGGACTATTACTCCGCGACGCATCATCGAGTTTCCTTTTAGGACTGGGGGAGCTTTTATCAAACTCCCCACTGGGAGTGGAGCAAGGGGAACTATGAATGGATGGTTCACATTCGATTTTTTCCGGTGATGGACTTCTTATAGCTTTCAAATTTTCCTTTTCGTCCGTCTTCAGGTCTGGAGATCGTCGCATAGTCAAATCCAAAGGTCCGGATGAATTATTGCAACCTTCCTTGGTAGGAAATTTGTTTTTATTCTTCAGTACCTCATTTTGGGTAACAGCAGCAGTCAACGCACTCGTCATAGGTTGTAGAGTACCATTGGGAAGCAAGAAACAGGGGGTGTCAGGATTTGGCACTCCTGCAGCTGCCGACAGTCCAGGTAGAACACTGGCTGATCTGAACAGCGAGTATGGTACTATAATGATAGGGTTTGTGGGTAGGGCCAGGAATGGTTGCTGTGGCGTGGGTGATGGTGGTGTGCGACACGAAGTCGACTCCACTGGACTGGTAGGACTAGAACCCGAGCAGCTAGATGGTGGTGCTGTGGGCTTAACCACATGCCTGGAGTTACAATAGTGCATCTTATGCGCCCTGAAGGTCTTTTGAGAGCTGAACCTTATATCGCACTCTGTGCAATATCGGTCTTGGGTTTCACCCCCATCACCATTGGCTGTAGCTGACGTACTGGCCCCTGCCGCCGGCGTCGTTGCTGGCCCTGGCGACACAGTATGCATGCGCATATGCCTGTTGAGACTCACTTTCTTGTCTGCGCTGTAGGAACAGTGCATGCAGCTGTACTGTTTACCAGTGCGCAGCTTTTCAGGGTTATCTTCCGATTGGGTAGAGTCAACTTTGGAGTCATCTTCTGATGGTTTATTTGGTCTGCAATTATTCATTAGAATTCATGCAAGTTAATCAAGACACTCACCTATGTGAACAATAATAAGTCTGATGCGCCTCCAAGGTGCTCAACGACGAAAACCTAATACCACAAGGTCCACACTGGTAAATCGGAACAGTCCTTGTCTCACTCTGACTTGGTTCTACAGATGGAGCTCTTGCTTGCTTCTGGGCAGCAGCCATGGAAGCAAGCGCCTCATTCAAATTCAGCCCTCCAGGAAACAGCAACCCTCGATTGGCCAAAGCTGTCTGAATAGCAGGAGGCAACGAGGCAAGATATTCAGGATTCGATACATCCAGCTCGCTTTTCATGTTGAGGGCAGGATCAGTGGCCAAACCGGGTTTAAGCCGGATTCGGGGCTTTTCTTCTTGGTCGGCTTTGTTGGGGTCATCTTCTGAAGATGGTCGATCGGGGCTTTCGCTTTTTTTTGGAGGGGGAGTTTCAAGCACAGTCACCATTTTTTCGGTTGCGTCAGGACTGGTTCGGTCGGGCCACGTTGAAGGTTCGCCTGTGGAGACAAATATCGGAATGTTTACAGATTGCGATAAGATAAGATCAACTGATTAAAGTGTTTTTGTATGAGAGGAATAATCAGATAATTGGGTTAGATAAGGGGTTATTGCAGTCATGATGTCGTTTACTGATCTAATCATTGTTTAATAAGTTGGATGTACTCTTATGAGTTGATTATTCAAAAATAGTTCAATAACCAAAGTTAGTTGCACTCTTTTTAAGTGAAATCGGGGTTTCACAGACTCTTAAAAGCTAAATAAGGTATTCCAAGCGGAGGTGGCGAATAAAGCTCCAAAGTAAGTTAAGGTCAAGTTGGAGTTAGGTTGGATTAATTTGAGTTAAGTTTCGTTGGCTTCGTCAAGTTTGTACTTGAGTCAACCGATCGAACGAATAATGGTCAATTACTTTTGAATGATTCAATTTAAATAATAAAAAAAAAAAAAAAAAACAATGAATATATTAAATAACAGAGCGAAAATGATGACCAGAGATCAACAAAACATGAGATAAGAAAAAAATAAAGAGGTATTCAAATAAAACAAGGAGGGTGAAAAATATAAAATTGATGAAATATGAGTATCCTTTACTTTAACGCATGAAAGACTGGATAAAAAAAAACAAAATCGACAAAAAAATCCTCCACAGAAAAAAAATAAATTAAATCAAGTGGAATGGAATAAAGAATGCAAGATTTAAAAAAAAAACACTGAACAAGAGAACAATTACATTTTTATATTGGGAATAGAGAAGAGAGATAGTAAAGGATAAAATAGAGACTGAAAAAATACTATAAAATTGAAATAAAGTGAAACAAGAAGGGTTCAAATGAAAAAAAACTGCATACATCATCCATGAGCAGTTAAAAGTATAAAATACTATTAAATTGAAATAAAACGTAATTAGGACGGTCAAAGGGATAAAATTTGCCCAAACTAAAACATCAATAGAAAAATTAAGTGAAATGAAATGAAGTAAAAACGCGTAAAAGAATGATGATCTAATAAAAAATGAAATAATATTAAAGCAGAATAATAAAGTGAAATAAAGACGGTTAGATGTTAAAAACTTACTTAAATCATTCAAAAAATCAATAAGTATGTTTAAAATGTTAAATAAGCATGACAAGATGTTTGAAACATGACAAAATATCGTATAAAACAATTTAACAAGAAATATAATGGAAAAATGAAAATTAAACTTGACTCAATTATTTATATCAATAAAAAAGTGTGTTAAAATGGTACAAAGGATGTGTGAATCAGTTCAACTAATCAATAATAACAAAAACCTCAAAAAAAAATATCAAAATGATAAAAACATGCTCAAATTTTTCAGAAAATCATTAAGTAGGTTTTCGTCAATAAAAATGATGCAAAGACGTGTGAAATAATTGTTGTAAACAAATAACAATAAATTAGGTCATGTTCAAATAAAACAAAGACGGTTAAAAATATTAAAGCATGTATAAAAGAATTAATTAATTGATGAAATGAGTATCCTTAACTTAAGAGTAGAAAAAGAACTGAAACAAATTAAACAAAATCGACAAAAAAACTTCCACAGAAAAAAAATAAATAAAATTGAGTGGAATGGAATAAAGACTGCCACTACATTTTTATATTAGAAAGAATGATGAGAAATAGTGAAGAATAAAATAAAGACAATCAAAAATAATGAGGGTGAACTAGAAAAATACTGAAAAAAATACTATTAAATAGAAATAAAGAAAGTGAAACAAGAAGGGTTTAAATGGAAAAAAATAAAAAAAAACGGCATAGGTACATCATTAAGAAATGAATGAGCGATAAAAGAATAAAATATTATATAATCAAATTAAAGTGTAATAAAGACGGTCAAAGGAATAGAACTTGCTTAAACTTAAAAATCAATAAAAAAGTCTAGGTAAGCGAAATTCAAAAATGTGTAAATAATATAATTAATAGCAGATGTGAACCGATAAAAAATAGAATAATAAAATACTATTAAATCTGGATAAAGTGAAATAAAGACTGTTAAAGTGGTAAAACATGCTTGAAACATTCAGAAACTCAATAACAAAGTTTTCAAATGTTACACAGTGAAATAAGTATTAACCATGACAGAAATAACGTATATAAAATAATCCAACCAGTCAGTAAACCTTCAACAGGAAATAAAATTACGCGATCAGTCAGACCTATAGCTGCGCTGATGATGCCTAATAGGCAGAAACATTCTTAAATTGGTCTGACTGAGGAAACAGTTCGAAATAAAATTCCTTTAATAAAATATGTTGAAAAAATATTAAAATAAAGACGGTTGACCATATATCTTCACCAGTATAAGAGAGGATTAAAAATGAAACACAGATTGAAGCAATTAAAAAAAAAATCTGGTGAACCCAGACCAACAAAGCATCAATCCTTCACATATCCCCATTCTCATCATCAAAACACAAAAGCACTGATTCTCGGATCGGATAACGAGAAATACTCACAGGCCTCGATACTGATCTCGAGTTTCGACCAGCGCTATACATACAGACACCAACACGCACAATTCAACACTGACTGCGTTCAGCGGTTCAGCGGTTCTCTTTTCGTCTCTTTCGACCAAGAACGAAGAGACCCACAAAGCGATTTGCCATTGGAGGGAGTCGGAGGGGCCTTAACGCACGCTGGAAGCGGCGATAAGAGCGCTGATTGCTTATCTTATCGCACCGAGTATGTAGTTTTGCTATTAGGGGAGATCGGAGCAGAAAGTAAGATATAGGTGGGTTTATGGGGTTATTTGAGGGCATATGGGATGGTTTAGATGTTGGAGGTGCAACTGGTCAGATGATCAAGTCTCAGAAACGGTTGAAGTAATCAAAAAATGTCAACAAAAAGTAAAATAGAAAATAGTGAAAGGAACACGGTTAAGATGATTACCTACCTTGATATATTGTTTTTAATTGTATTCTTATGTTTGATACTTATGTATTAAGAAATAATTTAATTTATATAAATGATTTATTTATTGTAACGTAACCCATTGTAGCTTTGAACCGAATAAACGTATCACTTACTTATGATTTTTTTTTCAAGTTTTTTTATGAGGATTTTTTCATGAATTTCTTTAGGAGTCTGTCGTTACAGTTTTTGAAAATTTTAAACCCATGGTTCAAATTTGTTGAGGAGCTTGGGATTAAATCTAGTGATTGAGGAAGGTTTGAAATATATTTGAGCCAAATTTGAAGTCTCTACGTCAAGCGGTTTGAAAATGACAGCTTCGTAAAGGGAGCTTTACAAATTTCCCAAATTAATCATCACAGTTTTTGAACATTTCAAACTCATGGTTCGATTTTGTTGTGGAGCTCGGAATTAATTCTAGTGATTGAGGAAGATTTCAAATAAATTTGAACCAAATTTAAAGTCTCTTTGTCAAGCGGTTTGAAAATGACAGCCTCATAAAGTGAGCTTTAAAAAATTCCCAAATCAATCATTACAGTTTTTGAATATTTCAAACCCATGGTTCGAATCTGCTGAGAAGCTTGAGATTAATTCTAGTGATTGAGGAAGGTTTGAAGTATATTTGAGCCAAATTTCAAGTCTCTATGTTTAGCGGTTCAAAAATGACAGCTTCATAAAGTGAGCTTTAAAAATTCCTCAAATTAATCATTACAGTTTTTGAATATTTCAAACCTATGGTTCAAATTTGTTGAGGAGCTTCCAATTGATTCTAGTGATTGAGGAAAGTTTAAAGTATATTTGAGCAAAATTTCAAGTCTCTACGTCAAGCGGTTTGAAAATGACAGCTTCGGAAATTGAGCTTTAAAATTGTCTCCAAATAATTTATAACAGATTTTGAACATTTCAAACCCATGGTTCAAATTTGTTTAGGAGCTTCAAATTAATTCTAGTGAATGAGGAAGGTTTGAGGTATATTTGAGTCAAATTTCAAGTCTCCACGTCAAGCGGTTTGAAAATGACAGCTTCTGAAAGTGACCATAAAAAATTCCCCAATTTAATAATTACGGTTTTTGAATATTTCAAACCCATGGTTCGAATCTACAAAGAAGCTTGAAATTAATTCTAGTGATTGAGGAAGATTTGAAATATATTTGAGCCAAATTTCAAGTGTCTATGTCAAGCGGTTTGAAAATGCCAGATTCGGAAAGTGAGCTTTAAACATTTCCCCAAATAAATAATCACAGTTTTTGAAAATCTCAAACCCATGATTCAAATTAGTTGAGGAGCTTGAAATTAATTCTGGTGATTGAGGAAGGTTTGAGGTATATTTGAGCCAAATCTCAAGTCACCACGTCAAGCGGTTTGAAAATGACAGCTTCGGAAATCTAAAAGTTTTTCAAATTGATAATCACAGTATGTAATTTGAAATGAGATTCAAAAAATAATTTAAAAAATAGTAGACTAAAATCTCTTGAAAACATAAAAAGACATTCATTTAAAGCATGTAAGAATACTGATAAGAAAAAATTCAATAAGGTGAAATTAAAGACGATTAACAAAAAATCAAAAGTGAAAAACTTGTTTGAGGAAAATGAATGATGAAACAATAAAACGACAAATAATAAAAGTGAAAACTAACACAAATAAAAAAAAAACAAAAGAACAGTACCAAGAAATAACAATGACAAAACAAAGACTTTTGAAAACTGGTTTTAAGGAAATAAAACTAAAAACTCATCTAGACAATAAAAGGCAAGGCCCATTAAAAAACCGATGAAAAAAATAAATTTAAAGAATAACGGAAAATTAAAGATGGATAACAAGAAAATTAAAACTGGAAACTCCTGGAAACATAAAAGAGGTACAACTCATTTGAAAAGTTTATACAAGACGAATAAAGGACAATTGAAGACGATTAAGAAAAAATACAAAAAAAATAGAGCTTTCGGTTTCAAGAAAATGGAAACTGAAAGCTTAAGGAAACAAAGAAAGACAAAATTCATTAAAAAATCAAAAAAGAACTAATAAAACACAGAATTGAAAAATAACGGGAAATTAGGAACGAGTGATAAAAAATAGATAAATCGACAAAGTTTTATTTACATAATAAACAAAAGAAAAATTTTAGAAATAAAGGAGAACTTGAGACGAGTAACCGAAACATAAAAGTAATAAAAGTTTTTGGGAGCTTGTTTTAAAGAAGAATAACGGAAAATAAGAAGCGAGTGACAAAAAATGAATCAAGAAATTAAAAAAATGACAAAGTTCAATTATTGATAGCAAATTGACGGAAGACAAATTCAAGAAATAAACTAGAATTTAGGACGAGTAACAAAAAGTTAAAAGTGAAAAAAGTTTTCGAAAAGTGTCTACAAGAGAATACGTGAAAATACAAGAAAACAAAATTCAAAAAGTGAAAAAGACAAATTTGAAAAATAACGGAAAATTAAAAAGATAAGTTTTTGCTGAAAACAAAAGACAAAGAACGTGTGAAAAACAAGACAAGTCTAAATAATTAAAGAAAATTGAGTATGACCAAAAAACAATAAATAATATTTGAAGTTTTTGAGAAATGATTTCAGGAAAATGGAGGATGCGCTAGTAATTAGAAAGAGCATATTAAACCATTGAGGAGACGAAATTGATTACTTTTTTTTTAAATAAATTGAGTCCTGATAAATTAGAATTCTCCTGAAATCTGGAATCACAAATTTAAAAAATTAGCCAAGTGATAAATCAAATTTCAAAACTTCAATTAAAAATTACCTTTTTCAAAATCCATCCCATTTATACTGTAACCATAACATATTGGGTACCTCATTTTTTAGGATTTTTAAAATTCCGATGATTTTTTTTTCTGTTAGGATGACAAATTAAGTAAAACTAACTGATGAATTATAGTATGTAGATTATCATACCAAGTCGTGATGTTACCACTCACTATGCCAAGCAACATGGGAATTTTTCGACATTTTCCAAAAATGCGGTCAAAATTACCATTCCCATATCGTCCGATCGCTTGGACGAGACAAAAAAAAACACATTTAGCATGTTCCAATATCGCGTTTCAACATCAAAAGCAGGTAGAAAAGAACAAAAGCGCAAAGAGTATGTGCAGGTATTGCATTTTGACGAGATGTTCCCGATAACATGGGTGCATGTTATTAGTGGCTTTGTTTACTCCATTAGTACCATTGCTGATTAACATTAGGCTGGGCTGGGTTGATTAGACTAGTAACCTTTTAGGTGTTGGTAAATTGCTCTTTGGACTAACTAACACTGATTTATCTAATGTGTAAATGTCAACATACAGGAACCCATTAAAGATTGTCATCACATCGATGAATCAAAACAGCTTCTGGGTATGGACCATTATTTATTATTTTTTTATGAATATCCGTTATGATAAAACAACAACTTATAAATGTCAGCAATTGTTTTTTTTTGTTATTTTATTGCCTGAAATATAACAGAAAGTGATAAAAGTACAGGATTTTGTATTTATTGTTTAGTCTTTTTCGTTTATGGTAAATATAAAGGTTGAAACACTTCAAATAGAACAAAAAAATCCGTGATAAAGGACTAAATTAACTGGACTTGTGGACACTTTTAAATATTCATTTCAATTTGATAAGAAATTTTGCAGAATATCTCAAATTCTAAATTCAATTAATTCTGCCATTTATTCAACTATAGCTTTCTTATATAAAATCTGGGATCAAAATGCTTCAAATAAAAGTTATAGACAGTGAAAAATGCTTTAATTTTTGTCTGGGAAGTTTTTTGATACGAGGGATGGTTGATGAGATATTCCTTGTTGAATATTTGTGACGTCATCAGTAGATTTCACTCATTAACCTGTAATTTTCACTCATAATCTTCCTAGAGCTCGAATTATTTCCGGAAATTTTGTCGAGTTGCGATTTTTTTGAAAAATTCGCAACCAGAACAAATTTCCGGATTTTTAATTCGAGCTCGCGGGAGATTCGGCAAGAAAATTTCATGCCAAAACTGATCATTCGAAAAAACATAACCCAGGACTCACCTCGCATTCAGTGGAAGAAACCAACGGCTCCTTACTCTACTCGCCATTGAGGAAGAAAGAAGGGAATCAGGATTTTATAAAACATTTGGAAGTTATAACCAATCTTGTCCATAATTGATAACATTGCAACTTTGTATTGGAAGTTGAAAATAAATCATTTATCAAAAATATTTGTCATTGTTTTTAACAGCTGTCAAGCACTCGCGGCTGGATGTAGCTCCCATGCACCAACCACAGTGTTGCCGTTTGCCTTATCTCTGTCTGTGAAAGTTGGGTTGGGTTGAGATTGTTTGGGAGAGTGGGGACGGCAACACTGTAATCATATGGGAGCTACATCCAGATGCAAAGCCAGGGAGATTTCCACTTATTAATCTTTCAGTCACGTGATTATGAGTAGGGTGATTTCCGATAAAATTAGGTCGTTGCCATACCAACATGTTAAAATGCAAGCCTATGATTGGTTAGAATTGACTGGTAGGAAATTTTCTTATACAAAATACAGCGTCAATATGTCTCAAATAAAAATTGTAGACAGTGAAAATTACTATAATTTTTGTACGAAAATATTTTTGATACGAGGGAGGGTTAATGAGATATCTTGGTCAAATATTTTTGACGTCATCAGTGGATTGCACTTATTGACATGTTATTTTCTTATAAAAAATCCAGCGACAAAATGTCTCGAATAAAAGTGGTAGACAGTAAAAATTGCTATGATTTTTGTCGAGAAAGATTTTTGATACGAGGGATGGTTAATGAAATATTCCTTGTTGAATATTTGTGACGTCATTAGTAGATTTCACTTATTAACCTGTAATTTTCTTATGCAAAATCAAGCGATAAAATGTCTCAAATAAAAGTTATAGACAGTGAAAGTAACTATAATTTTTGTGCGAAAATATTTTTGATACGAGGGAGGGTTAATGAGATATCTTGGTCAAATATTTTTGACGTCATCAGTAGATTGCACTTATTGACCTGTAATTTTCTTATAAAAAATCCAGCGACAAAATGTCTCGAATAAAAGTTGTAGACAGTAAAAATTGCTATGATTTTTTTCAAAAAAGATTTTTGATACGACGGATGGTTAATGAGATATTCCTTGTTAAATATTTCTGCCGCGTTGGTAGACTTCACATATTAACCTGTAATTTTTTTATAAAAAATCCAGCGACAAAATGACTCAAATAAAAGTTGTAGACAGTGAAAATTACTATAATTTTTGTACAAAAATATTTTTGATACGAGGGAGGGTTGATGAGATATCTTGGTCAAATATTTTTGACGTCATCAGTGGGTTGCACTTATTGACATGTTATTTTCTTATAAAAAATCCAGCGACAAAATGTCTTAAATAAAAGTTGTAGACAGTAAAAATTGCTATGATTTTTGTCAAAAAAGATTTTTGATACGAGGGATGGTTAATGAGATATTACTTGTTGAATATTTGTGACGTCATTAGTAGATTTTACTCATTAACCTGTAATTTTCTTATAAAAAATCCAGCGACAAAATGTCTCAAATAAAAGTTATGAACAGTGAAAATTACTATAATTTTTGTACAAAAATATTTTTGATACGAGGGAGGGTTGATGAGATATCTTGGTCAAATATTTTTGACGTCATCAGTGGATTGCACTTATTGACATGTTATTTTCTTATAAAAAATCCAGCGACAAAATGTCTCAAATAAAAGTTATGAACAGTGAAAATTACTATAATTTTTGTACAAAAATATTTTTGATACGAGGGAGGGTTGATGAGATATCTTGGTCAAATATTTTTGACGTCATCAGTGGATTGCACTTATTGACATATTATTTTCTTATAAAAAATCCAGCGACAAAATGTCTCAAATAAAAGTTATGAACAGTGAAAATTACTATAATTTTTGTACAAAAATATTTTTGATACGAGGGAGGGTTGATGAGATATCTTGGTCAAATATTTTTGACGTCATCAGTGGATTGCACTTATTGACATGTTATTTTCTTATGAAAAATCCAGCGACAAAATGTCTTGAATAAAAGTTGTAGACAGTAAAAATTGCTATGATTTTTTCGAAAAAGATTTTTGATACGAGGGATGGTTGATGAGATATTCCTTGTTGAATATGTGTGACGTCATTAGTAGATTTCACTCATTAACCTGTAATTTTCTTATGAAAAATCCAGCGATAAAATGTCTCAAATGAAAGTTATAGTAAAAATTACCATAATTTTTGTAGAAAAATATTTTTGACACGAAGTAGGGTTAATGAGATATCTTGGTCAAATATTTTTGACGTCATTAGTAGATTGCACTTGACCTGTGATTTTCTTATAAGAAATCCAGCGGGAAAATATTTCAAATGAAAATTGTAGGCAGTGAAAATCGCCGTAATTTCTGTCTGAAAGATTTTCTTATACGAGGGGTGGTTAACGTGATAATCCTAGTAAAATATTTGTGACGTCATCATTCAAGTATACCTCTCTCAAAAACCATTTAACCGAAATATATTTCAAGCTACGAAAAATATCAAAAAAGTTTTTTTTGTACAACCTACACGTAAAGTCCACTTTTTAATGCATGCAAAGCAGGCGGAAAGTCGCTGATTTTGGCAGCCGGGCCTAAAAGTACTTTCGCGCCCGCGGGCGCAAAAGTAGGTCGCTTAGCAACGGTTCCTTGGATCCCAACGCCTCTGAATCTAATAACCACGTGACAGTCTAGCATATTAAAAGGAACTTATCACGTGACAATCTCGGTGACAATGAATGTGCACCACAAAAGAATACAGGAACACATCTATTTTAACCATGAATACCATGATTGACAGTTATCACTCGTCAGTTGTCTGACTTTTCAGTAGTGTAGTGCCGGTGCTTATGTCCAACACAGCTCAGCGATGGCTCAGAGGTCACAGCAGAGGGGCGAGTTCAGAAACGTCACACCCGGTGAGAGTGTGATCCAAGTGTCACACACTAACCGTTCAGAATAATCAAGAGCGCACCCTAGAAGCACACTGCTTTTCGTTCAAGAATTGACATAGATGCATCCCAGGGTGATCTTTGATTACACCGTATTTTTGTTGTGTGAAGGAGGTGTGATGTGTCATTTGTCAAAATGGGTTTGTGTAGGTTCCAGAGAGAAAATAATAAATAGAGAGTGTCATCTCTTATAGCCGCCGATGGTAGCGAGACGACCGATATCGCTATCTTTGTTGCACACCGACGGGCCAATCAAATCATTTCTCTGTCCGCCACAAAATTATGCGTGTCAAAACTGTCAAGAGTGTCAAGATTAGAGCTTAAAATAATCACCAAATATTGAAAATTAGATAATTCCGTTGTGTCTGTTTACCAAACTGAAAAAAACAATCAAATTAGCATAATTTTACCAATAATTCATTTATTTATGCAGATAAGTACTTTCGCTATTGTAAGTTGTGAGTTGTTTAAGCTGTTAAGCTTCACTGTTAACGTTACTCTGAAGAATTAGTATCGTCTGCATGGTAACTGGTAAGTTTCAGATAATCAGCTTATGCAGACTTTTTTCAACTAATTTTAAATACTATTAGGGACATGGTATCAATATCAATATCCCGAGCAATATACATATCCATTCGTTCGGCCTGATCCAAAGAGTATTGTGATTTGTGCAGAGTTCAAAATGAAACTTGGTAAGTTCTTCGGGTAATTAAGTTTTTAGCATAATATTATACGTTTCCGAATGAGTACTTTCTGTTACTTATAAGGAATATGAATATTCACCTGCGCAGAGACAAAAACTGTTTTTGTCTTGATGAATTTTGAAAATAAAAAAAAAAAAGGGATTTGAGAAGTAAAAGTTTGTTCTTTTGAGCTAGTTTTCAGTTAGAGTAAGATTAGGTACGTTTTGGATTAGGATGGGTTGGTTTAGTTTTTGTGAATCTTGACACATTCAAAAATAATCTTCATCACGATACACCATGTATGCTGAATGTGTAAAACTGATAAGGTATCTTTGATGCATCGAAAAAAAGTGTGATTTTTTTTTCAGTTTAAATAGCTTTCTTCCATCTGCGCAAGTGATTTTGTATTCTTTATAAAGAATAAACAATGTATTGGCCAAAATTATAGCAACAGCCTGAAATTTTATAAAATTTTGATCCTGTATGAAAAATCAAAAAAATTATTATTTTTTGGAAAACTTTTCAAATGCGTTTTTGATACGTTCAATGAAAAGGTTGAACATTTAACTTTTTTCTGTATAAAAATTCGAAAGAGCAACATAAATCATTACTAATTTTTGAAGAAATCAAGGAAAATGGGTGAAAAGTTCAAAATTTTATAGCTTGATTTTTTTTTTCAATTGAGTATTGTGAAATTTTTGAAAGATACACAGAAAAAAGTTTGAACACTTCTTTTAAACGTGGCAAAAGGAAACAATTTTTTGGAAAACATCAGGGCACGTAAACTGATAAATGGATTGAAGTTTTTAATTGCACCATTTCTTCTTTGATAATTGATAAAAGTCAAAGTTTTACCAAATGTTGGTCTCATGTTATAATTTTGTTCAATACCGTATACAGTAAGTCCGCTGCATCGGATATGAGATGAGGGCAAATGGACGAAATTTTGAAAGATACGGATTAAAGTCATTTTTAATAAAAAGTCTGCTTATCAAAGAAATAGGAATGACGATGAGAAAATTGATTCTTATGATTTACACGGCTTGTTGTCAAAAATGCAAAAACACAAAATTGCTCCAAATTCAGTCCTAACTCTTATTACTTCGAACTTACTATGAAAATCAAAAATCAAACATTTTTGAAAGTCTGCATTCTTTCACACATTCATGTTACAACTTTTATTATACATGTATATGACTGTTTGCTTTTGACTTTTGATGGATTTTATGTCCTCACATTTTTGACACACCCTTCATAAAAAGAATCAATTTTCTCATCGTAATTCCTATATTTTCGACAAGCAGAGATTTGTATCAAGGTGGACTTTCTGTATCTTTTTGGTTCGTTTGTCCTCTTGTTAACCGCATCCGCAAACATACTATATAGGCAAAATTGCTATTGATAGGAAAAAGCCATTTTGTAAAGGAAACTATCCATGGCAACAGTGTTACAAAACGGTTTTTGTTTAGTTTTTTTTTACCAAATATAAGCTCCATTCATGATGTTACGTCTGTTCGTTGTAGACGATACCCTCCTCATTGACGAAAGGTTAAGTTCCACCTGTATATGCTAGCCTGCGATGAATTGGGCTGGGCAAGTAGCAGAGAGGCTCTTTTCAACTTTGGCTGTGCTATAAGTGATTCAAGAATTTCTACCTTGTACCTGCGATAACTATGATCAAGACTGGGGATGCCGATGATCCCGTATGGCCGTTATTAGAAGACTTGTTCCTTAGGTTAGAAAGTAGCATAATTTGTAAGTTTAGATAAGTAAACGTATGCTGAAGTGTGAAAAATGTCGCAATCTCCTGGGCAGATTGAGGTATCGCTTTTTTTTTCATGTAATGAAAAGTACATTACCCACTATCAGCTAAGTTTTTTTTGTTAAAATTATATTCTGTTTGTGTTTAATATGTAAAATAAGACTTATTTCTCATATACTGAATGTTATTTTATTGCTTTAAACCAACCTATGCTACGAAGGCGTTGAGAGGATATTTTTTATTAACTTTTTATTTGCCAGGACTCATTCACAATTATTTCCGAGTTATTTAACACGGAATTAACACCCACCTATTAATTTCCGAGTGATCTAACGCGAAATAAATCCCCTCCTATTTAATTTTGTGTCATCTAACACAAAATTAGTTCCCCTCATTTATTTCTGTGTTACATAACTCAGAATTAATAATTGTGAATCGGTCCTGGCAAATAAAAAGTTAATAAATGTCCTTTCTATGCCTCCATACTTATCAATTAAAAAACCCGCCAGATTTTGAATGAAGCCACAAATTCATTGGCCCGTCGGTGTGCAACAAAGATAGCAATATCGGTCGTCTCGCTATCATCGGCGGCTATGCGAGATGGCACTCTCTATTTATTATTTTCTCTCTGGTAGGTTCATATTATCATTCACTTAGACAAAATGCACACAAGACAATAATTAATTCTGTTGTTCAAAATAATGCATTGCATTGTAGAGGATTTCTCTGATGATTGAGTCTTTTGAGCACAAGTAAGTACGTAGAAAAATGACTATTATTATTTGGGGAATAGATTGTATTCACTCTTAAGTTGATTAATCCGTAAATATTTACCCGAACATAAACAAAACAAACTAAAATAAACAGCATACTGTCAAACAGCTGACTGGACATACCCAAACGTTCAGAAATACGGGTGTGAAGATGTCACACAATGGATCACTCCTTCAATTATCCACAAAAGTCACACTCACCCCGAGTACGACGTTTCTGAACTCGCCCCTGCTGAGTAAATTTTGACAGTTTTGTGTGCAAAACTGTCAAAGTTTGTCCAGCTGCTGTCACCGCTGAGTTGTGTTGGACATAAGGGGTGTATCGGATCGACTATTTATTTTTGATTTTCATAATTATTGAAATGATCACAAACTGGTTGTACAAAAAGCACTGATTGCATCACGGACGAAACATGATTTTGACTCGGCTAATATCTGCCCTCGCTTTGCTCGTGCTGATACTTATACCCTCGTCAAAATCATCTACTTTCCGCCCTTGATACAAAATGTACTATTTTGTCACTAGAACAAAAATAGGATCTGACAATATCGCAGTGACAGTTGAACATCTAGTGGAATGCGAGCGACGTTGCCGTTGTGAGACAGTTTTGGGGAAATTCTTGGAATTGAATGAATGAGCAAGATTCCAGCTAAAATTGAAAATATTCGATTTTTTTTTTGTCAAAGCCATTTATTTGACAGTTGATTTCAACATATTTGTATATTTTGTTGGTGTTTTTTGAATGATTTTTTTTTAACAACGTTGGGTTGGGTTGGGTTTGGCGGACCAAAATTATATGTACGCTCGTTTATTAGTTAGGTTATGGTTGGGTTGCTTGACCCATAGCTAGGTATTGTTGTTATATTGGTGCTACATGTGATTTTTTTTCATATTTTTACATTTATTTTCATGTAATTTTTAGCAATATTCTGAAAACTCAAAAAAAAATCCAAAAATATCGTAAGCAAATTTTTGGGAAGTTTGTCATTCAAAGAAAAAAACGCCCCCAATTCAAATTTTAAAAATCACGTCAGAATCTTCTAAGCTTTTTGAGATATCTTCACTTGTATGGAAATGTATGGAGAAATTGATGAATATGGCGAATATTGGCGCCCGAGGTAAACCTCAGTTGTTCGTGGTTTCTTTATTTATTGATGGATTTCAGTGATTTTTGCGGAAATTCATAAAGAAATTGATGAATATTGAATGGTCTTTGACAGAATGGTCTTTGACGAAATGACGAGGTTTGGCGCCCGAGGTAACTTTCAATTGTTTGTAGCTTCTTTATTTATTGATGGATTACAGTGATTTTTGCGAAAATGTATGGAAATGTTATTGAATATCAAACGGCTCTTGACAGAAAACGAGTTTAATTAAAAATGACAAGAGTTGGCGCCCGAGGTAAACTTGAGTTGTTCGTAGTTTCTTTATTTATTGATGGATTTCAGTGATTTTTACGGATAGCCATAGAGAAATTGATGCATAATTAATGAATGTTGCTAAAAAACGAGTTTTGTTGAAAATTACAAAGTTTGGCGCCCGAGGTGAACTTCAATCACTCGTAATTTCTTTATTCATTGATGGATTCTAGTCATTTTCACAAAAATTTGAAGAGAAGTTGATGAAGATTGAATGGCTTTCAACAGAAAACAAGTTTTGTTGAAAATGAGAAGGTTTGGCGCCCGAGGTAAACTTCAATTACTTGTATTTTCTTCATTTATTGATGGATTTCAGTGGTTTTTGCATAAGTTAATAGAGAAATTGATGAAGACTGGATGGCCCCTGACAGAAGTTTGACGCCCGAAGCAGAATCCAATTGATCGTATGGTTTTTTATTGATTGATGGATTTCTGTGGTTTTTGCGTAAATTTATAGAGAAAAGTGTCCTGAATTGAAATTTTCAAAAATCACGTCTATATTATTATCTTCAATGGTTTTTGAGATATCATCACTTGAATGGATGAAGACAGTCAAAATATAAAATGAATTCCGGAAATTTTCCGAAAGTTTTTCACATATAGACAATTTTTGGATGAGTTTGTCGTTTATGGAAAATTTATAGAAGAAAGTTTCCGAAATTAAAAATGTCAAGAATCACTTTGACACCATCAACAGTTTTTGAGATATCTTCATTTGCATGGGACGAAGACAGATTATTCTAAAGCGACTAAAATACTATCCTCTTGGACTATTAAATATAATGTACAAGGTATTAAAAATAAAATATCGCCACTTGAGCAAAAGTTGATCAAGACTTCTCAGTTCCCCCCTCGAGGCAGGAACTGCATATAAGCGATAAGAAATCTTTAATTAGTGTGGGGAATGCAAAGCGAGTAGATGTAGATCCAAGATTCAGATTGAAGTTATATAAGCAGTCTAGAATCGACGAAGCGTGGGAGAAGCGAGATAAGGGATGCGCTACATTCGAGATTTCATAAAAGTGTCAGAGAAATCTGCGAACGCGTCCCTCAACTTGACCGTGCAATAAATCCCAAACCGATTTTGATCTTGCGAAACCCTATACACCCGAGATGCAAAAGCACTTGTATTTTTAGATGAGCCGCCGCGATCATGGTGTTCTTTTCTCTATGGATTTATGGTACCACTCGAGGCAGGTTCGGGTTACGGATAGATAATGACTTGGTCGCAGTTTCTATACATTCTGTGATCTGATTACATTTCATTTCTGGAAAATATCACCATAAAAATAGACAAAACTAAGTCCGTGATCGAATGATTAACTGATGGATTACAGCCGGAATTTGACCTCTCAGTGTCCGACAAGAATTTATTCGAAACGATTTCCCTCATATCGCATCCTAACTAATGCACGTCGCTTATCGGGCCTAATGCACCTTTATCATTTCGGGCCGCGAAAGTATCTCCGTTTTTTCGAGATAGCTCCGAACGGAGATACACCAAAGTGCATTTAAATAACCGCTGCGATAACGCGGGGTGATAGCGCGTGACGCCACTTTACTTTAAAAGTTTTTTACGATAAGTCGCGAGAGCCGGCCAGACTGATGGCGGAAAAAACTTATGTTATCAGACGGCACTGATTCGTTTTTTGTTTAAAAAGTTTACAATTATCTGCTGATTGTTGCGTTTATAACAGAAATGCTCATTGGGAACTTGCATCAATTTTCCAAAAAAAAAGTCCATGAAAAATGCGTATTTTTTTTTTTTTTTGTTAGTCAAAAATTTAAGGAGATATAACGCTTTGAAATGTGCTAAAATCACTAAGATATGTCGTCACACCTCAATCACGACATACTCAGTATAACTATATTTAACCAAACTTAAAACTTGGATAATAGTCAATTTTGATGCTTTATCAACTTTTATATTCGCGTTTTCTTCGTATTTCACTAGACTTTTCCTTTGACTTACTTTTTTGTAATTTTGTCTTCTTCACTGTAGTATTAAAAAATTATTACAGATTCACAATTTATTCCTCTAACCCATTCGTACTGTCAAAGTTCGTCCGTCGATGGGAGATATTTGACGTATATGCATTGGCAAGATGGGAGGAACAGTCGACGTTCTGACTCAACGAGCGTTATTTCTTCATCAATGAGATTGTTATTTTGGAGATTTTGAAGGATATAGAACTTATTATAATTGAAATGGAAAGTTTTTCAATAATTTTGGTTGTTTCACGGTTGCCACAGTCATAAATATGTAATATACCATCTGTGGAAGGTCTTCACAAAATCTTACCACATATTCTTGATGTTAAGCAACGTTCCTTATTCCAAAATTGCTCCGCTTCCTAGATACAGGGTGGTAAAGTTATAAATTAAATTCGAATTTTTCAAAATGTATGTTTTTTTCAACGTATTACTTTTAAAATTGGTATCCGGAGGTTTTTTGGGATGCGAAACCCGAATATGGACACCTGACCATTGTGTCTGTTACAGGGCACTTCACACCGCACTTCTGATGGTTTGAAATGGCCATACCCTTTTTCTCAGTGTAGTTTTTGGGTTTTGTTGTTAAGGAATAATAATAATCCGTGTTCGATACCCGCAACGGAACATAAAATTCTGGCTATTTTAACCTCAAGAATATGTGGTCATTTTGAAGACACTTTGATCTAGTTTTTTCATGAATTTTTGTGTTTTCTTGTCTTGACATTTTTTTTCCATCGAATTTTTAATCTTTTGAATTCCATATAGGGTCAAATTTGCAGCTCAATTTTTATAAAAAGGATTTTTTTTTAAGAAACTTCACAAAAATTCCATAACTTTCGAAAGGCTGTACGGATTTTGTTGAATTTCACGACATTTTGTAAAGAATTTCATCAATTTTGTTCATACATTTTTTTTGATTTTGTATCCCTGAAGATTTCCACGTAATTTAAAATATTCCATTTTTCGACATTTTCAAGCTTCCTAAATGTTATTATTTAAATAAGATAACTTTTTTGATGACAGATGACAAGCTGCGATGTTACCAATCACTTTGCTGAAAGTATTTTATTGATATGGCAAAGTTTTTGATAACAGATGACAAGCTGCAAGGTTGTCGATCACTTTGCTGAACGTATTTTATCAATAGGACACGGTTTTTGATGACAGATGACAAGCGGCGAGGTTACCAGTTACTTTACTGATAGTATTTTCTTAGTAAGGCAGGATTTTTGGTGACAGATGACAAGCTGAGAGGTTGCCAATTATTTCGCTGAAAGTATTTTATCAACAACACCAAGTTATGTATGAAAGATGACAAACTGCGATGTCGCCAATTGATTTGCTGATAGTATTTTGTCAATAAGACAAGGTTTTTGATGAAAGATGACAAGGTGCGAGGTTGCCAATTACTTTGCTGCTAGTATTTTCTTAGTAATGCAGGGTTTTTGATGACCGATGAAAAGCTGAGAGGTTGCCAATTATTTTGCTGACAGTATTTTGTCAAGCCAATTATTTTGCTGATAGTATTTTATTGATAAGACAAGGTTTTGGATGACAGATGACAAGCTGCAAGGTTGCCAACTACTTTGCTGATACTTTTTTTATCAATAAGACAAGGTTTTTGATGTCAGATGCTAAGCTGCGATGTTGCCAATCACTTTGCTGCACATATTTTATCAATAGGATACGGTTTATGATGACAGATGACAAGCGGCGAAGTTACCAGTTACTTTACTGATAGTACTTTCTTAGTAAGGCAGGATTTTTGGTGACAGATGACAAGCTGAGAGAAAGTATTTTATCAACAACACCAAGTTTTTTATGAAAGATGACAAACTGCGATGTTGCCAATTGATTTGCTGATAGTATTTTGTCAATAAGACAAGGTTTTTGATGAAAGATGACAAGGTGCGAGGTTGCCAATTACTTTGCTGCTAGTATTTTCTTAGTAATGCAGGGTTTTTGATGACCGATGATAAGCTGAGAGGTTGCCAATCATTTTGCTGAACATATTTTATCAATAGGATACGGTTTTTGATGACAGATGACAAGCGGCGAAGTTACCAGTTACTTTACTGATAGTACTTTCTTAGTAAGGCAGGATTTTTGGTGACAGATGACATGCTGAGAGAAAGTATTTTATCAACAACACCAAGTTTTTTATGAAAGATGACAAACTGCGATGTTGCCAATTGATTTGCTGATAGTATTTTGTCAATAAGACAAGGTTTTTGATGAAAGATGACAAGGTGCGATGTTGCCAATTACTTTGCTGCTAGTATTTTCTTAGTAATGCAGGGTTTTTGATGACCGATGATAAGCTGAGAGGTTGCCAATTATTTTGCTGATAGTATTTTGTCAAGCCAATTATTTTGCTGATAGTATTTTATTGATAAAACAAGGTTTTGGATGACAGATGACAAGCTGCAAGGTTGCCAACTACTTTGCTGATACTTTTTTATTAATAAGACAATGTTTTTGATGTCAGATGCTAAGCTGCGATGTTGCCAATCACTTTGCTGAACATATTTTATCAATAGGATACGGTTTATGATGACAGATGACAAGCGGCGAGGTTACCAGTAACTTTACTGATAGTATTTTCTTAGTAAGGCAGGATTTTTGATGACAGATGACAAGCTGAGAGGTTGCCAATTATTTCGCTGAAAGTATTTTATCAACAACACCAAGTTTTTTGAAGATGACAAACTGCGATGTTGTCAATTACTTTGCTGAACGTATTTTATCAACAGGACAAGGTTTTTGATGATAGATGACAAGCTGCAAGGTTACCAATTACTTTGCTGATAGTATTTTCTTAGTAAGGCAAGGTTTTTGATGGCAGATGACAAGCTGAGAGGTTGCTAATTATTTTGCTGATAGTATTTTGTCAAGCCAATTATTTTGCTGATAGTATTTTATTGATAAGACAAGGTTTTGGATGACAGATGACAAGCTGCAAGGTTGCCAACTACTTTGCTGATACTTTTTTTTATGAATAAGACAAGGTTTTTGATGTCAGATGCTAAGCTGCGATGTTGCCAATCACTTTGCTGAACATATTTTATCAACAAGGTTTTTGATGACAGATGACAAGCTGCGAGGTTGCCATTCACTTTGCTGATACTTTTTTATCAATGAAACAAGGTTTTTGATACTGAATGATAAGCAGCAAGATTGCCAAATACTTCGCAGACAGTATTTTATTGATAAGACAAGGTTTGTGATGACAGATGACAAAGTCCGACGTTGCCAATCACTTAGCTGATAGTATTCTTTCAATAAGACAAGGTTTTTGATGACAAATGACTATCTGCGGGGCCGCCAATTACTTTGCTGATACTTTTTTTATTTATCAGACAAGGTTTTTGATCACTAATGACAAGCAGCGATGTTGCCAATCAACTTACTGAACATATTTTATCAACAACACAAGGTTTTTGATAGCCAGATGACAATCTGCGGGGTTGCCAACTACTTTGCTGTTTCTTTTTTATCAATCAGACAATGTTTTAACGACTGGTGACAGTGGTGACCTGCTGCCAGGACCAATAACTTTGCTGAACGTATTTCATGATCTATGAGACAAGATTTTTGATGACAGACAAGCTGCGATGTTGCCAATTACTTTCAGAAAGTCATACAAAATATATACTGGTTGTATTTGAAATTTAAAGTTGGGGTTTCCCTTTTAAAACTGTATAGAATGCAAGAGACAATTTTTCAAAGTAAATTATGTCCCAAAATGCTTCGTGTTGAAGTTTTATGAAAGTTTTTTGTCAGAACTTCTCTACTACTCCAGATATTTTTACAAAATTACTTTTGACCATTAAATTTAATTTTTTGATGTAAAAGTTAAGAAAAAAATGTTAACCATTGGCGTTCGAACAGAATTTTTTAAGATTTTTTTTAAAGAAAAAAATAGTACGCCATTGCTTTTTCCCTATTGATTGATTTTTTTTTTATTCTCTGAATTTCCGGGAAAATGTTATTTGAGAAATTTGCTTTTTTATCAAGTCCTGTCTCATGTTAAAAGGAAAACCCCAACTCCAAATACACCCTGTAAAAAGTTTAACAGGAAAGTAGCCTAAAAAATTTCAAACAATTAGTGACTTCTACTTAAACTTGAAAAACACAAACAATAATAAAACAAAAAAAAACAAAATAAACAACCAATTAAAGCAGCATACTAGAACAAAAAGTTATTAAACATATCTGAACCCATTAATCTCATATTTTAATCCATGAATTGAAAATAACGAGCCTAACTATAATTTCCATTGTACCCTGCAGCAAGGCCTAATTATCGCCACCAATTCAATATTTCCGGCTTTATAGTGGAAAAGATTAAATTGCAAATAGCCGACGGAAAAAAAAGTGGTGCAGTTGTCGTGTGTCACGATTGGACACAAATTTGCATATCGTCCCGATAGGGCGCTGCAAAATCGGTTCCGCACACGGAAACTCAACGTACTAGAGAGATTTTGTCCTGGATAATTGTGTAGAAGAGGTATGTCATCTTGAGGTGTTAGTGAGGAAGTGTCCGGCTTTATTGACGAATTATACTAATGGTTTTTATAGCGTCATTAAGGGACATCAAAGGCTTTGGCAATTAGAATCTGAATATGCTTGACGCCATTAACAAATCAGCGAGTAAGACGTACTTAGCTTAGCTTGGTTTCTCAATTGGTGGAATCAATTTATTATTTTAATAGTGTAGGTATGACAAATTTTGAGAATTTTTAAATATCTTATGATTTTTCAGGATTGGAACGACAAAATTCTGCTCATGATAAACAGGTCTGAGGAAGGCGGGTCTTCTGGTTTTCAGTGCAGGTGTTCAAGTGCGAGTGCTATATTGCGAACAATTGCTCAAAAGCCTCATTCTATCTTTGTCTTTCTCATGGCACCAATGGCCATTTTGCGTTTAGAGACAAAACGATCAATTTCCGATTATATGGATATATTAAAGCGACAGGTGAAAGATACGACATTCAAAGGAGCAAAAAAGCGTCGATTAGGGCGTCGCTGCAGAGACGCCGATAACGACGCCCCGGCTCAATCATTGTCTTCATTCGCCACTAATCACTTCATAGGAGAGAGAAAGGGAAGCGAGATAAGCGAACTGCGGCCGCTGATAATGTCATTAATATTAAATGCTGTTTTAATTCGCCAAACTCACTTCTGAATGTTACTTCAGCTCCAGCGATCGTCAACAAGATGAATAACATCAATTTATTTTTTTCGGCCTGTTATCGAGGCGAAAAATAATTAAACTAAATAATAACGTCATTCACTGGCTTGTCTGTCGATCTTCTTCCAATTAGATGAGCAAATGAAAGAACGACTGTTTTGTCGATACGTTAATCGAATGATGATGTAATGATATGCGAACAATGGACTTCTGAAACAAATTTTATTGAAATTTATATTCCTCAACATCCACTATTAAATAAATAAAAACAATGGCTCTCAACACGAGCGTGCTAAGGAGTAAGGTCGTCACCAAATTGCCCCTTTCGCGACCGACGGAGGCTAAATTATCAGAGAAAAATACCAACGAAGAACAAAAGAATCAGATGTTTTTTTTTTTAAATGTTTGATGTTCTTTCATTTTTTGCTTTTCGGTTGTTCTTTAGCTTTGTTAATTTTGTTATTATTTGGTTCCTTTTTTGCTTCGTGGTTTGTTGAGGGTTTTGATTATTGAACCATTAAATTAGAGAATTGAAAATTTTCAAAACCAAATGAACAAAAGGACTCAAAATCAAAGCATGGAACAAAAATACAAGAAAAAAAAACGAGAATTTTTGGGTCTTTGGTTGCTTTTTTAGTTTTTTTATTTCTTTGATTCATTGTTATTCGCTTTCTTCCACTTTTGTTGCTGGTTCTTTGATTTTTTAGATTCTTTGATCCTTCATTTTTTACTTCTTTTTCTTCCGTTTCTTTTTAATTTTGTTAGGTCCCTGGTTTTGTGTTTTTTGTTCCATTAATTTTGTTATGCATCTCTGTATCCTTTTTTGTATTTCTTATTTAATTTTTAAATAATCATACCAAGAAACTAGATCAAAGAATTATTCAATTATAAATCCACAGATTTTTGGTTCTTTTGTTGCTTCTTAAGTTTTCTGTTTTCTAAATTCTTTGATTATTTTTAGCAACAAATTAGGGAAACAATGAATTAAAAAACCTAAATAATTAAAATACCAAAAAAAAAATAATAATCTCGTTGCTCGTTGGATTTGTTAATTTTTTTGGTTTTTTTAGTTCTTTGATTATTGAACCATGTAAACAAAGAATCACAAAACAAGCAAAACATTCAAAAACAAACAAAGGAAAGAGACAATGATCAAATATTTAAGAAAAGAAATCAAAGAATTGATTAAATGTACAGATTTTTGGGTGTTTTGTTCCTTTTTTGTTTTCTGGTTCATTGATCATTAGCTTTCTTCATCTTTCATTACTTTTTTAAGTTTGTTGTTCTCTAGGTTTTTGCATCTTCAGATTTTTTGAATCTTTCATCATTTGCTTTCTTGCTCTTTATTTGCTTTTTTGATTTGTTGATTCGTTTGTTGAAACTAAATGAGTAAAGATTCACAAAATTATAAAGCGAAAGAAAAAAAAATTTAAAAAAAAACAGAAAAAAATAAGGAACAAAAATACAAGAAGATAAAAACACAGAAATAATTCTAGAAATCAGAGAACTACTTAATTACTTACATCTAATCAATTGTTTCAAGTTTTATGGTTCATTTTTTGTCCTTTCGTTCATTGAATTATTTAAGTTTTTTGTTTTCAAATTTTTTTCATTTTTAAACAACAAAATTAAAGAAACAGCGAATCAAAAAGCTAAATAATTAAAATACCAGCAAATACCCACCACAAGAAATAAAATCATCAATTATTTTTCAAGTTTAATGGTTCTTTTGTTTTTTGGTTGCTATTTAGGTTTGATAAATCTTTTGTTGTTTGGTTTTTTGACTTTTCAGTTTTTGGTTCCTTCTCTGTTTTTTTATTATTCAGTTCTTTGTTTATCAAACCATGAAACTAGAGATTCCCAAAACAAGCAAAAAACCCAAAAACAAACAAAAAAAAAGGACGAAATATTAAAAAAAACAAATCAAAGAATTGATTAAATGTACAGATTTTTGGGTCTTTTGTTCCTTTTTTAGTTTTCAGGCTCGCTTCCTCCATCTTTTATTACTTTTTGAGTTTGTTGGTTCTATAGGTTCTTCATTTGCTTTTTAATTTTGTTTATTAAACCAAAAAACTAAATGAGCATAGATTTACAAAACCATAAAACGAAAGAAAAACAAACAGAAAATAGAAACAAGGAACAAACCTTCCTTCTTCTCTTGTTGATTTTTAAATTTGTTGGTATTTTAGGTTTTTGTTTTTTCAGATTATTTGAATCTTTCATTCTTCGCTCATTTGCTTTTTAATTTTGTTAGTTCTTTGGTTATGTGTTCTTTAGATTATTTTTTTTTAGTTTTTCTATCGCAACTTGTTATTTTAATTTACTAATTTTTTTTTGGTGTCAAACAAATCAGGTCACAATTATAACGTATGACCTCTATAAGGAATTACAAGTCCTCTAATGTCGATATTTTGATAAAAATTGGTGGTATGGGTAAACGAAGTAGTTTGAAACATGAATAACTGCGAACAAAAATTAGTATTAGTATTAGTATGTGTGCATGAGTGTAAGTGTGTGTAAATAAATTAGTTCAAATAAACAATCGATTTCTATAGCAAGATAACTAATTTCTGAGACACTCTGTATAGCAGGTCAATTATCGTATCAGTCATTGCCAGAGACTACTTGATCAGTAATTTACAACTACATTAATTGAGTCGATTATAATCAATGTGGTGGGCGGCAAAGCTGTTACCCCGATAAACCAACCACAGCTCAATACTATTGAATAGTGTCCCATGAGGACAACAGATTGAACTTTGTCAATCCCAATTTCATTTTTCCCCGTTTATTATGTGATATCGGAAATACAAAGCAGGAGAATTGGCCATCAGGCCATTTGTAGAGACGAGAAGAGAAACACCATTCCTGGGCGGCGTACCTATTTGTTGAGATCGCATGGCGCGATTGAAAAAGCTTTATGGCCCCGTTGAGCCATTGTATGTAAAACATTGCGGCACAATTAGGCCTGGCACTCGGCTGACGGGCCTACGTGTGTGTCTGTCTGTTTGTAGGCGCGTCCGCAGCTTCTTCGGCTTCTTGCCTACTTTCGAACACCTGGATGTATTGTTTTATGCCGGTTTTGTGGTTGGTGGGTATCTGATTGGGAAATTAGAGCACGTGCGTTACGGTAAACCATAAACAGCTACAGCTTGGGCCATACAGTCTACAGTGAAGCTGATAACGAGTGTAAGCTCACCTCACCTATGGATTGCAATGCAATTGTTTCAAAAAACGTATGTCTTGGCTAACACCACGAGCATTATTACATGACAGCCATCAAATCTACTTTCTAACCTAACTTTTATATTGTTGTCGCCTTTTCAAGAAGTTTTGTGTTTATGAGCTTCTGTGCCTTTTTATGAATCAAAATAAGTTCTCAGAACTTAACAAGTGTTGTCGCTGTATTTTTACTCACTTAACAATCCTTGAATGTTTCAAAATGTGTCCAATTTTTATTAAATCTATCTTTTCAACCTATGTTTGTTGATTTTTTCTTAATTTTTTCTTCACATTGAAGGACTAGAGACAAGATCGACTTTGACTTCATGATCTCTGCACAGTCCTGGCATATTATTCAATTATTCAACTAACGAACATTTCAAAACAATATAAGATGTGTTTGTTATTTCGGTGTAGGATAGTGTAATGCAGATTGATTTTTGTAACTGATAGCAATTCACCAATAAACGCGTTAGTACGCTATCCTAAAAAACAGACAAACATTTCACAAAGCCACACTGACTTTTGCAGTGCAGAAAAGTGCAAAAAAGTGTGCACTAGCGGGGCATAACAAACACACCTATAGTTTCGGTTAGCATTTGAGGTTATGATGACTGACCAACTGACACTTGTGTCTGTTGAAGGTCTGTTCTTATGGACGGGATTTGGATTTTGTTTAGTGCAATGTTGTCAGCTTGTAGTGTCGCATTTGGAGAGTTTGTTTCATGTCTTCGGTTGAGATTGTCACTTTCTGGTTGAACAGTTAGTAAGTCTGGGGATCAAACAGTTTTGTAATATGGGTTGTAGGTGCTCACAAAAATTATTATTAATTTTTTTTTAAATAATTGCAGTAGGTTTGAATACGTTGAAGCGGTTATCCATGGTATCGAAACAATCTGATCTTCTGGTATCTTGTTCTTGAATCCAAAAATAAGAGTGTCTAGGAGATCCTGATCATTTTCGAATCATCTTCTATCCCCATTGTGAAGAAATATTCCCCAAAGAGGAAATTACGAAAATTTCTCAATAGGCCACTTTTTGATTGTACGTGAAGTTGCCAGATCTTGAATTTCGAGAACCTTTGGATCTTTTACTAAAGATTGAATATTTCAGCAAATTTCCCGACAGAATTATTAGTAAAATCTTATATTTCCTTATCAAACAGACTCTCGAATGCTCTCTAGACTGATTAAACAGCAACTTTGGTTTGATTTTTTTCCAGGAATATGTTCATTCCACTCTATTCATGTAAACCATATTGTCCAATTGGGTTTCCAACATCATTTTTAATGAGAAGAGTGATTTCCAGACTCTGGAATGCTCTCTAAGCTGATTAAAAAGCTTCTTTTGACCGATTTTTCTTCCAGGAATTTGTTCATTCTACTCTATTAATGCAAACCAAATTAACCAACTAACTGGGTTTCCTACACCATGAGAAAAGGGGGTTTCAGACACTGGAATGCTCTCTAGACTGCCAAAAAAGCAACTTTTGATTGATTTTTTCCAGAAATATGTTTTATTTCACTTTATTTTTACAAACCAAATTGTTCAACTGGGTTTCTTATACCAATTTTAAAAAGAAAAGTGATTTCCAGACTCCGGAATGCTCTCCAGACTGATTATGAAGCAGCTTTGACCTTATTTCTTCATGCAAACCAAATTGTCCAACTGGGTTTCCCACATCATTTTCCAAAGAGAAATGTGGTTCACTGTTTGGACTGATAAGACTTTTTTTGATTTTTTTCCAGTTCTTTATCTTGCGAAGATAGCAATGATTCACTCATTTGAGTACTCAAGTGTGAAGATTTTGATAGAGTTTTTGCTATATTTTTCAATCAATCAATTCCTCCTGCTCATTCTTCGAAGATTTGAAATTTTCTTTGGATCGTTCCTCATTGGATAAGGGTTTCACTTTCTTTTAAAACTTCCAAAATCTGCAACAGCTCACTTATGCTTCTGGAAACTAAAGATATTCTTGGATGTTGTTGCTATCTTGACATATTAAACCTTCCGAAGATTGCAAAGCCACGATAAATTGTAAACAATAACAATGTTTGTGGTTTCTGTTCGTCAACTCAACATAGAATCCACAATATAGAAGAGTACAGAAAGAAGAAGCACAAATTTAAACGGTGAAGATGTCTCCATTTCTTCATAACCAAAGAGTCAGGCGTCCCTTGACAGAGGTTAAGTTTCCCGCCAGACTCCTGTCAACACAACCTATTTCAAAGCGTTGTTGCTTCAGCCCGTACTCCAGTGAGGGACATGTGTGGTTTATTTTTGATCATCTTATACAATAGTAAAAATATCCATTTATTTGTAATAAAAAATGAAGTTTACAAAACTAAAAATATTGGCGTGTTTTATCCTTTATTTTTGGTCACCTACTTTACCTGAATAGCCGCCATTGAAGCAGGTACCAGATGCACATGATTGTAAAAATCACCTACTTCAACTATGTTGAAGAATTATTAAATATAAAATAATATCGTCATTATTTGAAATTTTATAAAATCGTCCCCGAATGTTACAGTCCGGCAACACCACTCTGGAATGGTGGTTGATCCTTTTTTGTTTGGATATTTCACACATTACCAAAGACAGTTACAAATTTAATAATAATAATTTTCTAACTCCTCAATTATTGTTCTAGCTTCCTCCTCCCTGATAATCCCTAAAAATAAGGTTGTTTGTCCTCCATTTTAACTGTAACGACAGATAAATTTAGGGGTTCCGACTGTTACCTGTCATAAGTATATTGATAAGACAACCTAATATATCTTTTGTATTCGGTTGCCCAACGATATATTTCCCCTTATCGGGTCCATAAGTTATGGAGAAAAATTGGCAGATATGAATTCGATAAAAATAACGCATGGGGTTGTTTCTATAGTTACTTGAGCCCTGTTTCTGTGAAGTTATTTTGAACTCAAAAATCTATGCCAATATTACAGAGATTCGTAGTACTGTTTTGACAGAGCGCTCATAATGCCATCTGGTTTGAACCCAATGAAACTTCGACGATAAAGTCGATAGTTCACAGCGGTGGCAATTTTTGCACTTGATGGACAAGTCTAGCAACTTCCGATCAAGCGGACTTGTACGTCAAGTTTATTCCTGCTGCATCCGTGTTTTGGCACACTGCCCCCTCCTTGGAGCATTTAGTCCCGAAATGTCCCCAAGCTGGTAAACACTTACCATGCACGCGGTGATTAATAGAGAGACCAAATCAAGAAGTTTTGGAACACAAGAAAAATTGACGATCTTCTGAGCTGGAAAGGGGGAATCTACAGACAAAGAAATGAGAGAGGACTAGAAGGATCAGATGAACGAAATTTGTTTTTGTGAGAACTGGAATGAACTAAGGGTGCCCAAATGGTTTGAGTTGAAAATAATTGATAGATGAGACAAATGGAATCTATTGACTTCTTCATACCAAGTAGTCGTATTAAGTGTAGCAGAAGAGATAGAGCATTCGTAGATCAATTTTAGATTCGCAACGATTTATAACTTCCTCTAATCGAACGCGGCGCCCCAAGATACGATCTATCGATCACGCCACATTAGCATAGGACATTGATTTATAATTATGACGCTCCACCGTCGTTTTCGGCGACGTCGAAAAGAGATTTTTTACGAATTACCATGCAACCGGAATTAATCATAAGCGCCCAAAAACAATGCAACAAGAACGAGAACAGATTGTTCTGTTAGACCAATTTCTTATCGCTTTCATCTCGGTTATGATTTGGCTCTCGACTAATTGCCTGTCTCTCTTGAAAGATGGCTGCGTTTCTTACCAACAAATTGATTAAGTGGTATGACAGCCAGATTACCCGATATGAATATGTGTGAGAATGTTTCGGTTTGTGCTTCTGGTATTGGAAACGAACCAGATAGACGGGAATAGACGTTTTGAGTTCCTGAGAATTGGAATGGTGAATGTTGATTTGACGGGAATTGTTTAAGTGTACTGTCAGCTGAAGGACCATGTTAACCCAGATTTTGTTTGGTAAGGTTTAGCCCCTGAGTCTCTATTCAGTGAATTCTAAAAGATCTTACATGACTTTCTGACATGATGTGTGTTCTTTGACCAAATAGGTGACTGTATCTCATAGATTAACAGTAGAGGGAGATACTGTCTCCATAACTCAACTACTAGAATTATATTAAAGATCAACTCAATCGAGGCCGGACCAGAGAAGGATTTGAAGCTGAACCAAGAAACTAAATCTGACCCAGAATCATCGTGGAACTTCGTTGAAAGAAGAAAACGGAACTGAATCCGATACAGGATCAACACAATAATTTAATCCTTGTCTTGAATCTGCATCCAAAAATGAAGTAGAAACTGGATCCGCTACTAGAACATGAGAATAACTGGAATCTGGCTTTTGAGCTTCACTGAACTCGATACAGGACCATCAAGGCAACTGGATTCTACCCTGAAGCTTCACCTAGCAAAGAAAAAGAATACTGGGTTTTGACTTGAAGGCTGTATCTACAAATGAAGGAGACTATATCCATTATATCACTATCTAAACAACTAGATTCTGGTCTTTGAGATGGCACTTGAAGAGACCATCAAGAAAGCTGAACTTCCACATAGAGGCTTCATCTAGGTGAGGACACAAAATTGGACCTCGCGGTAGTAGAGCTAAGAAGGAACTATAGACCAGCTACTGCTGACAGACTTGAAGTTGCTGAAGAAGAAGGAAAACAGGATTCTGGCTTTGAAGTTTCACCCAGCAAAAAAAATTGAACATGGAGAGGGATGAAACTGAATCACTCAAGGGATAATGAAGACAACTGGATTCTGCTTCAAGTTGAGTTCCACTCTGGGCAAACAAATAAAGGTCAACCAACAAAAACAATTTTGGAAAAGGTGCCAGGGTTTGAGCGTATTCCACAATCTGAATTTTAAGATCTTGCCAATATATAGGGTGGAGCAATGAAATCTGGCGTTTGAGCCTCACTGAATCCGATACAGGACCATCAAGACAACTGGATTCTGGCCCTGAAGCTTCACCTAGCAAAGAAGAAGATACTGGATCATAAAGAATACTGGGTTTTGACTTGAAGACTGCATCTACAAATGAAGGAGACACTATATCCATTATATTACTATCAAGACAACTAGATTCTGGTCTTAAAGCTGGCACCTGAAGAGACCATCAAGAAAGCTGAACTTCATCTAGGACAGGACACAAAATTGGACCTGTTGATACCAATATACTAAACTCGAGGTAGTAGAGCTAAGAACGCTGAAGAGAAAGAAGGAACTAGACCAGCTACTGCTGTCAGACTTGAAGTTGCTGAGGAAGAAGGATGTGAACCTCTTGCGGGACCTCCATGAAAACTGGATCCTGGCTTTGAAGTTTCATTTAGGAAAGAAATTTGAACCACCAGAGGGATAAAAGAGACATCTGGGCAAACAAATAAAGGCTAACCAACAAAAACAATTCCGGAAAAGTTGCCAGGACTTGACTCTTATTACACAATCTGAATTTTAAGCTCTTTCTAAAAGTGGTTTATGTGATGAGGAAATGGAATCTGGCGTTTGAGCCTAACTGAATCCGATACAGGACCATCAAGACATCTGGATTCTGGCCTTGAAGCTTCACCTAGCAAAGAAGAAGATACTGTATCATAAAGAATACTGGGTTTTGACTTGAAGACTGCATCTACAAATGAAGGAGACACTATATCCATTATATTACCATCAAGACAACTAGATTCTGGTCTTAAAGCTAGCACTTAAGGAGACCATCAAGAAAGCTGAACTTCATCTAGGAAAGGACACAAAATTGGACCTGTTGATACCAATATACTTAACTCGAGGTAGTAGAACTAAGAACGCTGAAGAGAAAGAAGGAACTAGACCAGCTACTGCTTCCAGACTTGAAGTTGCTGGGGAAGAAGGATGTGAACCTCTTCCGGGACCTCCATGAAAACTGGATTCTGGCTTTGAAGTTTCATTTTGGAAAGAAATTTGAACCACCAGAGGGATAAAAGAGACATCTGGGCAAACAAATAAAGGTTAACCTACAAAAACAATTCCGGTAAAGTTGCCAGGACTTGACTCTTATTCCACAATCTGAATTTTAAGCTCTTTCTAAAAGTGGTTTATGTGATGAGGAAATGGAATCTGGCGTTTGAGCCTCACTGAATCCGACCAAGACAACTGGATTCTGGCCTTGAAGCTTCACCTAGCAAAGAAGAAGATACTGTATCATAAAGAATACTGGGTTTTGACTTGAAGACTGCATCTACAAATAATGAAGGAGACACTATATCCATTATATTACCATCAAGACAACTAGATTCTGGTCTTGAAGCTGGCACTTAAAGAGACCATCAAGAAAGCTGAACTTCATCTAGGAAAGGACACAAAATTGGACCTGTTGATACCAATATACTTAACTCGAGGTAGTAGAACTAAGAACGCTGAAGAGAAAGAAGGAACTAGACCAGCTACTGCTTCCAGACTTGAAGTTGCTGGGGAAGAAGGATGTGAACCTCTCGCGGGACCTCCATGAAAACTGGATTCTGGCTTTGAAGTTTTATTTAGGAAAGAAATTTGAACCACCAGAGGGATAAAAGAGACAATACATCTGAGCAAACAAATAAAGGTTAACCAACAAAAACAATTCCGGAAAAGTTGCCAGGACTTAACTCTTATTCCACAATCTGAATTTTAAGATCTTGCCAAAAATGGTTTATTGTAAATTGATGACTTTTTGTATATTAGTACGCCACTGTGCCAGCATTATCAGCACGTACCAAAATAAACGTATTCCAGTTCGAAACATGAAAGATGGCAAGATAAGTATTCTGAATGAGAACGCTCTGTCCTGTATGGTCCGTATCCAGCAGGAACGCTGATAAGAAGCTGATAAGGCAGTCGGGCTACAAACTTGCTCCTGCTTGGCCGAGATAACGGCACTATACACATGCGACTTCGCGCAGTTACATAAAGTATTTTGGCCGAGATAAAAATGACTTCGTCCGTTATCGCTTCTTCGTCCTCCATGCAACGAGCTACTGTTTACCCACTGCGAAGGGAACTTTTTCAAATTTTTGCAACTTTCAACTTATCTTATCGCGATGAATAATGGATATTTGCGAAGTTTGAGCATTTATAATTTTTTGCCCGTCGGCACTGATGTATGGGATATACCTGGAAAAGAGGGAGGCTAGCTGAAAATCTTTGAAATATATGTTTGACCAACACAAAGAACAAGCAACACAATAACAACCCAATCTCCAACTGGGCTTAAAAACTGGGGGTGGCAAAGAGCGGGTGAACCACCCCCACTGCACCGGTGTGTGTGCACCCCGCTTATCTCGCTGCACCAGTCGCCATATTACTTTCTTATCTCGACTTAGTCTCGTTTCCTACTTTCCAGTCGTATCTCGCGCTATCGCTCAGCTACAGCTACACATACCCGTATGAAGGGGTTGGGATAAGCTACGCGGTTTTGTTGCTATCCAAGAGAACGAGAAGAATGGCCCGGTCTTATCGCAACTTGGCGCGCTGAATTTTGATTTTGTTTCTGCATTTTGGATTTAATTGGGATTCGTTACTCGGTCCGATCAAGATTAAAATTGGAAATGTGGCATCCATCTAGAAGGCTTTGTTCGATAAGGATCAGGAAATTTTTGAATTTTAAACAGAAAATTTAAATGTGATAAACTCTATCAGAACTGGCGGCATCTTGAAGCAGACGCGACCCTGGTCTGCGATATATTTTAAGTGTTTGATTTGCTGCCAGATTAGGAGGATATATGGGAAATTTTCGGGCAGATGTGGTAGATTGTGAGAATTTGTTTTGGCTTCTTTTCTATGAGGCATGTAGATGTTGTTTCGAAATTGGCGCGTCAGCTGAACGTCACTGACATATTTATATTCACAAAAAGATTAACCCAAAAAATCATTGAACACATCAAATGGAAAACTGGAAAAACAAACTCCTCCAAAAACTACAAAAGATATTGATTTGATTTTTGGACAAGTGAATTTTCCGCACAAAATAATTGCATTTTGGAAAATTATAAGAAAAACACATCAATCCTCCCAAACTAGACTCATGCATCCGTTTTAAGCTGCCACTCCGCACGCATACCAATGACTCGCAGCGTCTCCAAGTCTGGGAAACCCGACAGGAAATGAAGTGAACCCCTTCCTCCCGTCCCCCCCAACGTACGTGTACAGTGTTCCGATTCGCCACACATCCAATTAACAAATTCTTCAAATCATTCGCATTGTATTCGGGAGAGTTTTAATTGAGTGGCCGTTTTTGCTATTCAATTCAATTATGCCGGTCACAGCCAGCGTACGATCGTAAATCTGAACAGTGTGTATGGAATTCTTGGAGGATGGAAAATTAGCAAAAAGCCAGATTGATTGAGGGAGTTCGGACTTATCTGGTTGTATGGAAAAAGCCCTTTTCATAATTCATAAAGTCAACAATAACGTAACGAGTGTAGATAGCGCTTTATGCCGCCTCAGGCGTGCATATATATAGATAAGAAGGAGAGTTGGATAAGCGGAAGCGAAGTTATTCGCTACAGATAACTTGGAGAAGTCTGTTTTTATTTTATGGACTGTGCTCGGTAATATGTTTTGAAACAGGATTTACGTTTGGAAACTCACCATATAGTGAATAAGACAATTTGTGCTCTTGCATGACCCTTTTGATCGTCCCTCGTAATTAAATGCCCAGTCACAGTAAAAAGTCAAAAATACACAAGGGCGGCTGACCGGAGTTGTCCTTATGGTAATGAAGCCTTGCGAAAGTACCCGAAAAATACACAACTGCCGATCTGAACAGAAAACCAAGCGAATTGGAAAATCAAACCGCTTCTTGGGTCATCAGCCGCGGCTAAAATTTGATACATATTGGCGACATCGATCCTAGTCGGTGATTGATAATCACTATCTGGAACACCCTGTTTTAATTTTCGTACATCAATAAGACCGCAATTCAAACATGTCCGAGCCTATTTTCAAAAACTGTCTTTGATCTACTGAATGTATTCCAACTTGAAGACTCACCCTGTATATTCATTGCGGTCGTCAAAAAAAAAACTTTTTAGGGCTTGTAAGTTTATACAGGGTGTTTCCTGAACAGATCAGATATTTTAATGACAAAAATTGGCTATACCTGTATATGTAGCTCACATGTGCATTCATCCACATCAAATTTGGCATGTTGGTTGTCGAATCTAGTTGGTAAATAAACTAAGAATAAAACTACAAAACGTCAGTCTTCAAAATGTTATCAAAAAAAAAAAAGAGACTCTCAAAACAAAAATTCCAAAATAATTGTGATTTAAAAAAAAAAATAGAATGTTTAAATATAAGTATGAGAAAAACTAATCGTTTCAAAAGATTGCCTGGATAATTTTGAGGACATTTTTTTCTGAATTAATATTGTTTTGATGAAATTTCCATAATTTTGTAAAAAAATCCTCACGACTACTTTTGTGAAAAACGAATTTAATCATTCGATTCTGACATATTTCATTCAAAATTTTTCCGGTCAAATTTGCAATAGTTATTATTTTTTTTTTTTTTTGTACTTTTAGAATTTTGTCATTCATTAGGACAATAATAATATAAATACCTGAAGTCAATCTTACAATAATGAAAGCGGTCCATCCTCATAACTTTTTAATTTATCGATCGATTTTGACGTTTTTTTTCTGAAATGTAGAGAGGGGAAAGGTGTTTTTTGAGGCCATACGTCACCCAGTTTTTTCCAAAAACCAAGGCTTACTAGAGCATATTTGGAGGCTGAAAAATCCAGAAAACATATTAGCGATTTTTTTAGAGAAAATTTCCTACCAGTCAATTCTAACCAATCATAGGCTTGCATTTTAACATGTTGCTATGGCAACGACCCAATTTTATCGGAAATCACCCTACTCATAATCACGTGACTGAAAGATTAATAAGTGGAAATCTCACTGGCTTTGCATCTGAATGTAGCTCCCATATGATTACAGTGTTGCCGTCCCCACTCTCCCTAACAATCCCAACCCAACCCAACTGTGGTTGGTGCATGGGAGCTACATCCAGCCGCTACTATTAAATCATCTCAAATAGTTTTGGCATGAAATTTTCTTGCCGAATCTCCCGCGAGCTCGAATTATTTCCGGAAATTTTGTCGAGTTGCGAATTTTTTGAAAATTTTCCCGAGGCGCAAGCCCTGAAATGGGTCTTTACCAAATTTCATGAAAAAATATTCAATTCCTGTGAGCAATATTTTTTCAATTTTTTTTTTGGAAATTTCGTTTGTTCGTTTTCATTGTATTTTGACGTGAGAATATCTATATTTAATCATTTTTTTCTGATAGATTCGCTATCGCAAGAGTTTCGAGGTAAAATACTTCTTGGTGCATAATAAAATTAATCTTTAATTTTTAATATTTTACAGATCCATTTCAGGGTATGGAGAATCCAGTGGCGTAGACAGATTGTTTCTAAAAAAAAACGCTAATATGGACTCTGGATTTTTCAGCCTCTGAAATATGATATATGCCTTGAATTTTGAAAAACTTGACGCCATCTGGCCTCAAAATAAATATTTCCACTCTCCACATTTAAAAAAAAAAATCGTCAAAATCGCTCCATAAATAAAAATGTTGTGGGCGTGGCCCGCTTCCAAATGGGTCACTTTGTATATACTATTTTTTAATAATTATACACTTCTTCATATAAAATCTAAAACCGTCTGAAACCCACTTGAAATTTGACTGTTTAATTGGTTTTTGTTATTAAATTTTTCATGTGATATATTTTAGAAAATAATTCAAAAATTATTCAGTTTTGATTAAAAAAAAAATTATCATCAACGTATTTTGATAACCTGACTTTCATGAACAAGAAAAAAATTCAACCACCTACAATGAGAAAGCCCGAATCAAGTCAAATGAATTCCTTTAAAAAAATTAATATAAAGTAGAAAATCTTCAAAAAATCCCTTGACATTGAATGTTCTAACTTGAGTTTTCATGATTTTAACGCAAAATTCATCATCACCGAATTATTTTGGAGAACCAAACAGATATATAAACAAAGTTGGGTTCGTTACACCATTTATAACTCAAGAACCGCTGGACCGATTTTCATGATTTTTGAATTTGTCTCCGCTGCGAATAGCAGGATAACTACTAAACATAAAAAAAAAAACGACAAAAATAAAGAATTATGACAAAAATTAACTCAACAAATTACTTTTTATTTACCATGAGGCCGGTATGAGACTCGTCGGGTCAGCTTAGTCAGGAATAGAAAAAAAACAACTAAGTATAGTGAGCAGAAGTATTCCTTTTTATCAAAAAGGCCTTTGTTTTGTTCAAATTCACGACGATCCTTTTCCAAATGAGAAATAAAAATAAATTTAAATTAATTTTTTAGGTACGTCGTGAGTTTTCCATTATATTAAAAATTTTAGGAATGGAGAAGAAATTTCCTTTATACCTGATTATGCAAAAATATGAATAACAATAATCCGGTGTTTTACTGCAGCTGAATATGATGATTTTCATCGCAAAATTTAATTTAAATAATCAAAATAGTCTACAGAATAGGAATATCGATGAATAAATCGTGATTTAAATTCAAAATTATTTTGAACTGGCACCTAAAACTTGTGACGTCATGGGTGCAATCTTCACGTGAACAGTAACAGAGGCAGCCACTGGTGGATAATGTTCTGAGCGTGCCTAAAGCAGAACTACCTTTAATATTTTTATCAAATTAATAAAAAAAAATGCAAGTCTCTATAACAATTTTTTTTCACTATTTTCATATTGCCCAGAATCACACAAAAGTGAAAAGTATCTTCTACTCTCAGTCAGTCTGTCCCAGCCCATGTGTGTATTCGTTCGGCGCTCCAGCCAAATCCATTTTGTACTATTTGAATACACACTATAGGGGCAGGAAGAGGTTTTGCTTTTTCAGCTGTGTGTCAAACTTAGTACAATAATTATTGTCCTGATTGAACTATTTTAGTTCAAAACAAAGAGATCCATCACAGTACACTGTCACTTGTCACTATTGTCATTGCCTCTCTGCGGTCTGCGTGAATTCATTGAAGCAGTGTTGCCAGAAGTGGGAATTTATTCCTATGAGTAGGGATAATCATGTCATGTATGAACGATCAAATGAGTTTTAGGAAAAAAAAAACACTTAAGCATGGTCTGAACGACATCCGAAGCAAATAACCTCCGCACCGCCAGATAAACTTTTTATCGCCTGCTTTCCATAATTCATGACCCAAGCAGCGGTAAGTGTCGAATCTCGCGCCAATATCTGAAATTGGCAAGTTATTTCAATAAAACGGGGCCCCGGGAAAATGAAAATGTGATCTATCTGTCATCGGGGATAATGACATAATCAAAAGACGGGTATTTAGCCACTTTTGGCTCGCGCCTGCAGCACCTAGATTCGACACACCTCGACGTTTTGCTGAGAGAGCCTTATCGTCCGGAGAGGCCAACTTGCAGCTCGTCATTTTTTTTTTTAATCTCCTCTTTTATTAAGTCATATTGATTTCACTTTGCTCACGGGAGATTCGGAGAGTTTATGGTCGGTTTTAGTGAGATTGCAGAATGGGGAGGGGGTGGGACAGTTTTATATTCTATATTTTACGCTGTAATAAATGTAGTTACGAGAGAACTTATAGCTAGAGCATAAAAGTGGAAAATTAATGAATAAAAGACAGATAATTGAAAAACTAAGCATTTGACTATAGGAGGGGACGGGCTGAGGTGCGCTGGTTCGAGTCCAGCGGTGGACGGAATAATTTTTCTGTGCAGAGGATAGACACCAATTCTGCTAGTTAGGATGATTATGGCTGGCCCATCTACCATTGAGGATACACCCGACCTTTGGTTTATCTTGGTGATAACGGTGTACATACATCACATTAAAAAAGACAGTTAACATAGCAACAAAATAGCGCATACAGATTTTCTCAAACATTCCATCATCGACAAAATCGAAAACTCTTCGATTCCGCAAACTTTTTATAGTCCAATTTCTCGATATGCTTATTATTGACTTCCAAATGCCAAGTTGAACGCTTTCGCCGGAAAAAGGAAGCGTTCGCATCGGGATAATGTTGATTGAGTCGCGTAAAAATAAACTGAAATACATTTTTATCGTCGTTCCAATTCCCCATAAAAGGCGCATATTTGTAAATGGGTTTTATTTATGATTTAATTAAATCTCTTTAATTTATCGCATTTTCTGATCTAGAAACGGGAGAGAACGCAGGTAGCAATCATTCATGTTAAGATGGAGATAACCGCAGCGACAACCACGCCCTTTTGTTAAAATGTCACAGATAAGAGTTTTCTCTTGGAAATGTATGCTTGGCACGTAAAATTATGAAAAAAGTGATTAGAACATAAATCATTGTTGTTCTTATCTTTTATTCTCTGCAAGGACAATTTATTTAATCATTAAACTCGTTATAAACGCAACGGAAACATCTTTACCACATAGATCCGAGGGGTGGCGCACGAGTTTTTTGCACTGAAGCGAAACCAATAACGCGTTTGAAAACCTCTTTGAGTGGTTCAGCTGTTCGATTAAAATTGAGTATTAACATTGATAATGCCATAAACAACAAAGAATTTGATAACTGCACTTATCAGTCTGCTTCAGATCAAAATATGTTCGTCCTACTCATCCGACTGTCTAGCAAAGTCAGATATAACTTATCACTAAAACTATTGATATGATATATTATTATTATTCAATGCAATTATAAATCCATTATTGATATTATTGTAAGGAAGTGACAGCCAAAAACATTATCAGTTGACAGAAAGGTGTTGAATATAGAAGAAAGTAAACTGTATTATACCTAGTGTATTATCTTATCATCCACCCCCATATTTTACTTTTCTCTCGCCCTTATCTTATCGTTTATTTAGCATACAACTGAAACAACGTGTCTGTACGTGGGGTGTCTTGATAGCCCTTCCGCCGAGCGCCTCGACGCTTGTTATCGGCGCCTTATCGCATTGGCCCGGCGCACGTCGGGCGTCTTTATCGGCGTCCGCCGCGACGTCTTATCACTGCGAGGCCAGCGGCATGCATGAAAAATGGCCAGATCCGGATTATTTCCGTTTAATCGAAAATTGTCAAGACAAGAAATAAATTCAACTTAACTTGGCAACGTTGAACTGTTTTGACGTAATGGCATATGTCAGTGATGACAGTTGAAAGAGAGGCGTTTTGAAATAGTTTTGAGAAGTGGTCAATAATTATTATATTGGGTGGTCAAAAATAATTTGTTTACAAAAAACTCAAAAATAATAATGATAATTGATTATTGTACAGGGTTATTGATTATAAATGCCCACCCCATCTAACTTTTTAATTTGACGTTTTAGAAAAAAGTGTTCCAAATCAAAGTTTCATGGTTGAAAATGAAATATTTAAAAAACCTCTTTTCACATATACAGGGTGTTCCAAAAATCTGGGGAGGTCTAACTTTCTTATTTCAAATTGATACCCTATTTTTTTATTTGATGTTTGGATTCTCCTTCAAATTTTAATCATTTTTTATGCAGCATATCCTATACCTAAGTTTGATGTATACAAAGATATTTTGATATTTTATAAATTGAATAATACTAATTCATTGTTATAAAAAAGTGAAATATATTTATGGTTTCGAAGTATTGACGTAATTGTGTGTGTAGGATATACCAAAACTTCTCTGATTTTAAATTGATACCCAAAAAATGAACAAAAAATAAAATAACGTCTTATATATAAAAAAATCTTTTGAATCAAATGCAGAATTATTTATACTTTGATACTTTCACAGTTTAAAAGTACTTAATGACGTGATATATTCGTCAATACGAGCTTCAATAATTTGAAATCATAGATATATTTGACATTTTCACAACAATAAATTATTATTATTCAATTAATAAATATCAAAAATTTTTCTATACATTGAACTTAGGTATAGAATATGCTACATAGAAAATGTTAAGAGTTAAAAGGAGAATTCAAATATCAAATAAAAAAATAGGGTATCAATTTGCAATAAGAAAGTTGGACCTCGCCCAGACTTTTTGGTGCACCCTGTATATGTAAAAACAGGTTCTTTAAAAAGTTCATTTTCAACCATGAAATTGTTATTTGAAACACCTTTTTCTAAACCGTCAAATTAAAAAGTCAGAGGAGGGGGGCATTTATAATCAATAACCCTGTACTATCGACTATTGACAACCAAGTCTATAGAGTCACCTAACTAATCTCACAAAATAAAAAATATCGTTAAGATTGACTAGGATCGATGACGCCTGAATGTATCAAGTTTTAGCGGCGGCTGATGACCTAAAACGCGATTGAATTTTGCATTCTCTAAGGCGTTTAGCTTCGCTTGGTAATTTCGCCAAGCTTTATCGCCATAAGGACAACTCCGATCAGTCGCCCAAGCGTATTTCTGAATTCTGAACTATTTATTTTCTGAAATATGTTTGGGAGGTTCAAGGTATTAGATTTGTTGAGCAGAAAATATTATTTGAATACGTCCCTGTATAGCCAGAAAATAACAAAACAATAGAGAAGCAATGGACTAGAGTATGCGAAACGCTGATAACATTGGGCACGATTTATATTCATCAATCCGACCCTTGCAATATGTTTGGAAGGTGCCACCGTCAAAATAGATTTTTGTCACGCCAAATCAAACCCCTTTAGATGGGAAGATACGGTGCCACTATCCCCCCATTCCACCATTTCCAAGGTTTATTGGCGCAGATATGAAAAATTGCATTTCCACCGCCACCGGTGTCGATCAAAATTTTCGTGTTTCGACGCGACGATCGTGATAAGGGTGTTCCGAAAATGGCCATGTGCATTTTTCGATACGATCGGCTTTCGGCAATTTTTCGCCATTTTCGCGCCATATTGCGCTATCGCCTGCCAAATTTTCACTTCGTATTTGTGGAAAATAATGGTATTTTTAACTGGAAAATTTAATTATTCTAAAATACATTACCATCGAGATTTCCATAATCTATTTTGATATGATATACCAGAAGTAATATCCAGACAAATTCATCTTCACCCCTTTTTCCGACCATTTTCACAAAATACCACCTCTTCTTGAATCATTATTTTTCATTTATAAATATCTACATGTAAAATCTTTTTTTTCCTTCTATGTACTAATTATCCACATTTTTGAAATCCTTTTATTGTTTTATTGAATATTCCTGTTTGGTGTTCTTTTTTTCAAGGCTTAAAAATTCTGTTACTTTTCTGTAATATCAAATTAAATGATATTGCTGATCAAAAATGATTTATTTCCGTTTTATAATGGTTCAGCAAATCTTAAAACTATTTTATCAAAGTTTTAAATCATTTGAGTAGACTCTTTTAAGTACTTTAAACTCATGTTCAATCAGTTATAAAAGTCAAAAGTGATTTATTTCCTTGTTAAAACTGTTTAATAAACTTAAAACTGTTTTAACAATTCTTGATAAAGTTCAAAACCCTTCTAGTGAAATTTTTAAGTGATGTTTAATTTGTTGTTAAGGTAATGTTGATTTATATCTTTGTTGAAACTGCTCTGTTATCTTTTAACATGTTTTAATATAGTTTAAAATTCTCTTAGTAGTATTTCTTTCTTAAATTGTTTTAATAAAGCTTGAAATCCATTTTGTAGACTTTTTGGGAAGTTTTACGTCATGTTTAATCAGATGTGAAGGTTCCAAGTGATTTATTTCCATGTTAAAACTGCTTAGTAGTCTTAAAACTGTTTTAACATGTTTTAATGAAATTTAAAATCCTCTTAGTGGACTTTTTTGGGGATTTTGAAGTCATATTTATTCGGTTATAAAGCATAAAAGTGATTTATTTACTTGTTAAAACGATTCAATAATCTTCAAACTGTCTTAATATGTCTTCATAGACTTTTTTTGAGATTTCAAAGTCATGTTTTTTTTTAGTTCTGAAGCATAAAAGTCATTTATTTCCTTGTTAAACTAGTTCAGTAGTCTTAAAACTGTTTTAACAAATCTTAATAAGACTAAGTAGGCTTTTTAAGGACTTCGAAGTCATGTTTAATCAGTTATAATGGTTAAAAGTGATTTATTTCTTTGATAAAACGTTTCAGTTAACTTGTAACTGTCTTAACATGTCTTGATAAAGTTTAAAGTCATCTTAGTAGACTCACTTGGGAATTTTAAAGTAATTTTTATTCGGTTATAAAGCAAAATAATGATTTTTTCCCTTGTTAAACCAGTTTAGTAATATTAAAACTGTAAATAAATCTTTTGAGTAGATTTATTTTGGGACTTAATCGTTTCTTGAGGTTAAAAGTGATTTATTTCCTTGATAAAAGGTTCCAGTGATATTAAAATGACATAACATGACTTAATAAAGTTTAAAATGATTTTAGTAGACTTTTTTGGGACTTTAAAGTCATGTCAAATCAGTTGTTGTGATTAAAAGTGATTTATTTCCTTGTTAAAATTGCTTACTAATCTTAAAACTGTTTTAACATGTCTAAATAAAATTTAAAATAGTCTTAAAAGACTTTTCTGGGAACTTTCAAGTCATGTTTAATCAGGTATAGACTTAAAAATTCCTTTATTTCCTTGTTTAAATGATTCAGTGATCTTGAAACCGTCTTAATAAAATTTTAAATCCTATTACTAGACTTTTTGAGTACTTTCAAGTAATGTTTGATCCGTTGTAACGGTTTAAATTGATATATTTCCGTGTTAAAACGCTTTTAACATGTCTTGATTTAGTTTAAAATCCTCTTAGTAGACTTTTGGGGGACTTCAAAGTCGCGTTTAATCAGTTGTCAAGGTTAAAAAAATGATTTATTTCCTTGTTAAAATGATTTTAACATGTCTCAATTGATTTCAAAATCCTGTTTATTGAGGTTGAAACTGATCTATTTCCTAGTAAAAATGGTTTAGTAATCTTAAAACTGTCTTAACATGCCTTAATGAAGTTTGAAATTTTTTTAAGAGCTTCTTTTGGGAACTTTCAAGTCATGTTTGATGAACTATAAAAATAAAAATCTATTTATTTCCTTGTTAAGACCGTTCAGAAATTTTAAAACTGTCCTAACATGTCTTGATAAAGTTTGAAATCCTTCTTAAAGACTTTTTGTTTGATCAGTTCTAAATTGATTTATTAACTTAATCTTAATTGACTTGAAAATCCTCTATGTATTCTATGCCTTGACAATTTCCAAAACCCATAGTCTTTGATCAACTAGTGGATAACCTCCATACCCACCAGATTTATCCCTCATCAATTGATAAAAACACGAATAATAAGCCTCCCTTTTGAAAACCAGACATATTTTGGAAATATATATTTCACTACCAGAAAGAATAAGAGAATGGTTCTACGATGCGCTGGTTCGAGTCCAGCGGTGGACAGCAAATTCTTCTATTCAAAGCTAAAAACAGTTGATAATTCAGCCTCTTATCAGGCTCTAATTATTTTCATGGTTAATTCAAGCATCAATTTCAACTAATTCAACCCTTAACCCATTTTGACAACCCCCACGTATTTCAACGCCCGACAAAATGCCCACCTGTTGTCCAATGTAAATTAACCAAGCCATAAACGGTGGGAGAATTGACGATAGCATCGCTTCCCTTGATAATTTAACAGTTCATCAGACTCTGGTTATTTTTATTGTGCTTACTGCAAATCTGGCGTACCTGCAACAAAAAAAAACAATATATTAGTAATGTGGACAAGATATTTGCAAATTACTTTTTAACGACACGTCATTAGCACCCGTCCACCCCCCAGAAAACTTTTGGGGGGTTTGCGCAACAAATAATGTGGAGTTTTTATCGCTTTGTATGTGTGTGCGAGCTAATGATATTTCAGATAAATGTAATTCGGGCGTCATTTATCATGAAGATTTTGGGTAATGGTTTTGATAAGAAATGGCGGTTTATTAAAAAAAAATGTTTATAATGTTCTATAATCAAAAATGGTTCATTTTGACGTCCAACGTGGGGCAGTTGCAACATTTTCAACCATATTGTTGATTTTTGAAACCACAAAAATCTTGGCAAATTTCCGATGAATTTGAGTTGAAAAGTTGATTTTTGGCGCCAAACGTGGGGTAATTTTAATATTTATGGATTTTTTGTGTTTCAAAACCAAAAACGTCCTGGTTTTTATCGGCGATGAATTTTTCGATTTTTGTAGGGGTTATCAACATGCTTTGATTAAGGGGATTCATCCGGTCTGGAATTTTACTCAATGCAAGCATTTTTTTTGGAATGCGTTTGATATGATTAAACAGAAATCAGTAATACCTTCCACAAAATTTCATGCACAATAAATTGCCACGTGATGACAACTTATTTTGCCAGCAGTGCTTTTTCGAGCGGATGAATCCACTTAAAAAAGCAGATGTTTTGGCGCCCGACGTGGGGCAGTTTTGACTTTTTGAACTTTTTTTGAACAACCTGGAAATTTATTTAATAGACACTGAACTTCTCAAACTTTCTATAACCAAATAGGCTAATTTTTGGACACTTTCATCTTTTTGAATTATGTCGATTGTTTAGATCAATAGAACTTTTTTTTCAAGGTTAACCTTATTCCTTCAACAAAAACTTGAATTTGGAAACCAACGTGGGGATATTTTGATATTTTCCAAATGGAATGGAAAACCAAACACGTCCTGGAAATTTTTTGGAACCAGATTTCTGAACATTTTGTTTTTTTCCAGGGTTAAATTTTTCTTTCAATCAAAACAGTTGTTTTATCACCCAACGTGGGGAAACTTTGATAGTATTTAAACGGATTGTTTATTTCCACCAAGAACTTTTTTTTTATGAAAAATAGTACATTTTGTATCAAGGGCGGAAAGTGGATGATTTTGACGAGTGTATAAGTAGCAGCACGAGCGAAGCGAGGGCAGATATTAGCCGAGTCAAAATCATCTTTCGTCCGTGGTACAAACAGTGCTTTTTGTACAACCAGTTTGTAATAATTTGAAAAAGAATAATTATGAAAATCAAAAATAAATAATCGATACACTGCACTACACTGCTGACAAGTCAGACAAGTTTAGTGACAACTGTCAATCATGGTCATGGTTACAATAGGTGTGTTCTCGTATTCTTTTGTGGTGCGGATTCATTGTCACCGAGATTGTCACGTGATAAGTTCCTTTCAGTATGCTAGACTGTCACGTGGTTATCTGATTCAGAGGCGTTGGGATCCAAGGAACCGTTGCTTAGCGACCTACTTTTGCGCCCGCGGGCGCGAAAGTACTTTTAGGCCCGGCTGCCAAAATTAGCGAGTTTCCGCCTGCTTTGCATGCATTGAAAAGTGGACTTTACGTGTAGGTTGTACAAAAAAGCTTTTTTGGGACTTGACGTGGGATTATGTTTCAAATTGATTGGTGATTAATTGAAAACCAAAAACGTCCTAGAAATGCTGTCAGCAACGGAATTCTGAAAACATTTTTTTTTCCTTTTTTTACCTTTTTTTAATCACGTCGACTTTTGGCGCCCGACTTGGCTTAGTTTCAATTTTTTCATATGGATTTTTGATTTATGAAAGTCAAAGGTGTCCTGGAAATTTTTTTTGCCACCAGATTTCAGAAAATTTTGATTTTTTTTCCATGATTAACCTTTTTCTTTGTATAAAAAAGTGGACTTTGTCACCCAACGTGGGGCAATTTTGGTATTTTTCAAATGGATTGTTTGGTACCACCAAAAACGTACTAGAAATTTAGCCGGTACCAAATTTCTGCGAACTTTTTTTCCAGGTGATTCTTGGCACCCGACGTGGGGCAATTTTGATATTTTTAAAATAGTTGTGGATTTATGAAAACGAAAAAGGCCTGGAAATTTTTGTCGGCATCAGTTTTTTTAAAACATCAAATTCTTTTTCATGCAGGGTTAGCCTTTTTTTTAACAAATAGTTGACTTTTGGCGCACGACGTGGGTTAGTTTTAATATTTTCCATTCGTAAATGGATTGTTGATTTATAAAAACCAAAAATGGCCCGGAAATTTTTTGGCACCAGATTTCTTGAAATGTTTGTCTTTTTCCAGGGTAAATCTTTTTCTCTTATTAAAAAAGTCTAATCTGTCACCCGGCAATTTTTTTAAAATTAACTCTCTATCATCGTTTCTAAGGAACGGATAAGGAACTACAAGTTGTTGTTTTTCTAATTTTTTTTTAACTTCATTTTGAACCACCCTGTATAATTAAAAAAATATAGCTTGAAGGTTATTTTGGGTTAATTTATAAGAAGTACTGAGGAAAAAGATAAAATTTATCACGCTTTTTAGGTTAATAAAAAGAAAAAGAAAAGAAAATAGTGAGTGTTGATTGGTTTTTAATTTTTTCAATTCTCTATTCGTTAAGTATTTAAATAACTTTATAGTGAACCCTAATGTACCTTTACAACGCATCCGTCTTTTCTTCAACGGCGGATTAACCATCCCCATCAACATTGTCACAGTTTTATCCTTGGTAAACACATTCACAACCTCATCATCAACAATTTTCACGTCTTTATCAGTCATCACATCGTTTCAACATGTAGTCAAATCGTAGTGCACCGAACAACTAAAACCTTATCAGTAGTTTAACCCAGTACCCGGTTGGAAATTTCAACGTTTTGCATGATTAAAGTATAAACACAACATGATAGGTTATCGCTGTTTTCAAGTCAACTCTTATCTACCCCAATTGATAAGATTGATAAACTTTGCTGATAAGGTGAATGGTAGTTGTATGGGGAATTTCTGCTGCTGGGGTTTTGAATGGTATCGATTAAGTTTGGGATTATGAATTCTAAAAAGGAGATTTAAGAAAAGTAGATCCTTATAACAATTGTTTTTACCACAGTAGGTACCAGAGAGTACCACAGAAGTGAAAAAATATCGTTATCTATAAAAACACAAACTTCCAGCGCCTTTAGCATCTTCCACTCTCAGTCAGTCTGTCCCAGCCCATGTGTGTATTCGTTCGGCGCTCCAGTCAAATGTATTTTTGCTATGAAAATTTGTCGGAAGTATTCGCCCGATGTAAGGGCGGCACCGTGCAAGATCAGTATATAACAGGTTGCCTCACTTCTACGGTCATGACGTCATCTATGTCAGGTGTTGAAAGATGATCCCTATCAAAAACAGGGGCGAAATCAGTAGATCTCCTGTTAAAACAGTACCTCTGGCAACCTTGCGAATGACACATGACTCAATGCAGACAGATGCAATCGAATGACAGAATTCAGTCTACTGCAGACGCTAGACACCGATGACGTCATATTTTTCCCCCTTCCGTCTTTTACCTCAGGCGAAGTGAGGCAACCTGTTAAATACTGATCTTGGGCACCGTGTGCTATTCAAACACACTTGGGGCGTGTATCAAACTTAGTCAATGATTGTGCTGATTGTACTGATATTTTAGTCAAAAAAACAAAGAGATCTAGTACATTTGTCAGCTGCGTAGTCAATTGTCACTATTGTCATTGTCAGTCAGCGGTCTGCATGTATGCATTGAAGATAAACAGTGTTGCCAGAAGTGTGGATTTCTACCCAAGAGTAGGGATAATCATGCCATGTGGACGTGGTTGAGAAATTTTTAAACCAATTAAATGTAGGGAAAATCAACACTTCACTTTACTTTTGCCGAGGGAGACTTTTTTTAACGATAATAGAATTTTTTTTATGAAACAATATTTTATTTTTTTTTGCTAAAGGAATAAATACATCGGTTTTTTAATTTGCGTTTATCCCGATTTATTATTCAAGCAAGTAACCATAATTCGTCTGATTTCCTTTTGGAAGCGCACACTCATACCTATGTGAGTGAAGGTATCTTCGTCTGGTAGGTCTACCCATGCCGGACCAGTCGAAGGTGTGAGGCCAGACCAGGAGAGCAACCCTTAGGAGAACCTGTTACCCCTGGAGAATGGTGGAAGTGAAGAAGGAAGGGGAAAAAATCTCAACAAAACGGACGCCTCTACCCCATCCTCTCTTTTCGCGAAACAACAGGCTAGATGCGGTTCTCCGATCAAACAACCGATATGGAGAGCACCATGAAGTGAAGCGTCGGCAACGGCGGCAGAGGGTAATCACACAACCCGATGAAGAACCAAGCTGGGGTTCCAGTGGATCGAGTCAACCAACTTGGCATTCAAACCCACTTGAGGGGGAGACTCCTCCCCAAAGATAGCACCGTCGATATGAAGACTCTGAGACCGAGACAAGATTTTTAAGTGGGGCCTCTGGGGAACCAACAACCTCCAAAAAATCGGAACCTAAGGCTAGAACCGTGGCGCAAAAAGCTGGGTATTTATGTAGTTAGCTGGGAAAAGCGCCAAGATCAACCTTGGGAAGTTGGACGGAAAGAAGGATAAAGAACTCTCTAGGATAAAGATTGCTTAAAATGCGAGCACAAATAAACCGGAAAGGAACAGCAGAAGCTGGAGCGAGAGTAAAAGCGGAGAATTCTGGACGCAGTGTCATCCCCAGCGAAGAACGCACCAATGAAGCCAAATCTCCCAATCTCTGTGAGGAGAATACCAAAACGGATGCGTTCTAGTGAGAAAGAACAAAACCCCTCGGTAAGGTTGGTTGAAGAACTCGAGAATCTTCAATATACGCCTTGAGTGCTGCAAGTAGCTAAGCGAGAATACAGGAGCTGAATGAGCGGAGCAACAATCAGGAGGTTAACTTGGTTGAAACAACAGGAAGTCTATGGATTTCCCCTAGCAAGGATCAAACTAGAGGTTATACCGACCTTAGCAGTGTGGATTCCGCTCCCAGCTTTGGTAAGCTATGAATTCATATTGGAGATCAACGACAAGTCATCTCTTCGACAAGAGGAAGCTTGGACCAGGGAAGGAAATCTTCTGAACAGTGAAAGACGACACTTCTGAGAAGCTAAAGACGAGACCATCAAATTCGGGTTGGGTGCCCTAAAAGCGAGGCTACCCAAGGACAAGAAATCTGGCACTTTGAAGAAGAAGTAGCAAATCAATTTGCATTACATCGCACTTATCCAATTATGACTCAATACAAGTAAAATTCAAGAGTTAAAAAAAGAGAAAGACTACAATCTAGACCATGTTCTGGTGGTATATCTCCTCAGCACAGTACAGGTGTCCTGACAGTTTTGTCAACAGGGCTAGGGAAGATTGAGATCTAACTTTGGCTACTAACTCTGATGATCATAGGAGAATTCTCTTCTAAATCAATGGCGAACTGCCAGAGGAAGAACAATTACGGAATCCTCGTGAGACTGGCAAAAATTCTCCGAACTCATGAAAAGGGACAAGAAACTGTCATGGAATGCCAGCCTCCTGCCAAAGAGAAAAAAGAGGTCAAGGCAAAGAAGCTCGAGGAAAAATGAAGGAAAGTACATCACAAATCATGTCCCTTGAGACGACCACGCCTTCATGGTTGACAGCGGAACTAAGGCGAATTAGGGACAAAACAAAAAGGCATCCAAGCAAAGAGAAGGACTGGGATGAGTACAAGACCAGCCTTTACAGATACCTTGATAAAAATGTGTCCTGTATTCACGCATGCCCTTACATTGATAGAAAAATATATTGGGTATTGACATGACGGGTATTTTTTTTCAATTCCTGACAGTTACTCATGGTATTATTGTCAATACCCGGTACTTACTTGAGGGTATATTTTTGTTTATCCTTGGCGGTTACTTGGAGGGGAAGTTTGTAACTATAATCGGCAGTTACGTCAGGGAAATAACGTTAACAGTATTGAGATGCCTCTACCTTGATAGACAAATTTGATGTATTTAGTTTATTCATGACTATGGAGGACTAATAACTCCATATTCATGTACCCCTACCTTGATAGAATGTGTTTAGTATTTACATACCCCTACTTTGATAAAAATGTTTTCAGTATTCAGATGCCTCTACATTGATAAAAACAATGTCTTCATAAAAAAATGTTAGTTAGAAATTGATGACAAAAAAAACCGACGCGACGGGGTCAGTTTGCGTCCTGACGAGATAAGACGAGGGAGGCGCGGAAAATTTAGCAGAAAACTCTCTGTATTAATGGGATTTTTTTTCAATTCCTGACCAGTTACTTGAGGGGAACTTTTGTCTATTGCCGATAGTCACTTTGAGGAATATTTTGGGACTATCCTCGACAAGTACAAGTAAACAGCTGACGCTATAGCAATGCTTATTACTGTCATATTACGTACGACGTCACTCCGCATGCCAAGATAGACGGACTTGAGGTAGAACCGATACTGCAAATATCACTAGAAATATCATGTCAAACTGTATATACTTTTTCCAGCTACAGTTAATGTATCCATCCTGCACTCGAGCTAAGTGTGGGCGGATTCGTGAGCTGAGCTGCGATATCTATTACCGACCAAACCAGCAGGTAATTTATCACGGCAAATCTGATTAACACTGTATCGCAACTGGTGCTATACCGGCCTGCTTGCGATGTATGTTGTTCGACAAGGCAACAAGCCTTGTACCTTGTTACCCAGTCTTTCGATTGAAACGTCCGATTTGGAGGTTTTATGGAGACGTTGCTAAGAATTGAGACTATATACATGGAAAAATCAATTGTCGGAACATAAGCGTTAAATTTAGTGTGAGAAAAGCCCCTATCTAGTCAGATAGATCGGATCATTTCCGCACATTCGACAGGTTTGTCAATGTCGGCGGTGACATTGTGTCGCGCGGGCCTTATCGCACGTCTCATAAATATATGACGCGTTCTTGATATCCCTGGGGAAATTTCAACTGATTGACTTTGGAAGCCTATATATTGATTTGAATAGTCAATTTTTATAAATTATCAAAGATTTTTGGTTCTGGATGGGTTACTGCACACACACACACCCACCTTTCCATCTGAACACACACACTCACACCAATTTATGCTGAATCGTAACATTCGCAATGAGGTTTTCCAGTTTTACTCAGTCATATTCTTATTTTTTGAGTGATTCTGTTGGTGAATCGATTGGTGTGCAACTTTTCCAAATTTTGTCTTGATCATTGTCCCAATATAACTTAGTCACCCTGTATATTCTGTGAGTGATTCTGATAAAGAAATTCGTGTTAAATCGATTAGTGACATGCGCAAAGAGCCATCTTTTTTGGTTATTGAGTTAGGGATTTTTTTCAGAAGTCACTTTCAAAATCTTCCAAATTTTGACTTTATTTTTCTCTCAATTGTACTGAGACACCCTGTATTTTAGTGATTTTGATGTGCACATTCGTGATGAATCTATTGGTGATGTGCTCTTTTGGTTTGTAAGTTATGAATTTTTTTCATGATTGTGTTACTTTCACAATTTTCCACTTTTTGATGAGATTTTTGTCCGAATTTTATTTGGTCACCATACGTATATTTTTCAAGTGAGTCTGATAAAGAAAGATAGCACACAGGGTTTTGAGTTTTATGATTCTTTTTCATTTTTCACAATTTTCAGATTTTTTTCAATTTTACTTCCGTCACGCTGTATATTTTTTCAGTTATTTTGTTAAAAAAACACATATTAAACTTGGTTGTCAGGTTATGATTTTTTTTTTCATTATGTCACTTTTATTATTTACCAAATTTTTACATGAATTTTCCTCAATTTTCCTTAGACACCCTGTACATTTTTCTTTTAGTAATTTTGATAGAAAAATTCATACAGAATCAATTGGTGACATGCGAAAAGAGCTATTTTTTTTTGGTTTTTGAGTTTTTTTTTCATGTCACTTTTACAATAATTATCCAAATTTTTCTTAAAATTTCACTTTGTCACCCTGTATATTTTTGATTAATAGGCTCGTGTTGCGTCATGATTTTTTTTTCATGCAGTGTCACTTTTACAATTTTCCAAATTTTAACCTGATTTGTCTCATAATTTCACTAGGTCACTCTGTATATTTTTTGAGTGATTCTGATGATGAATATTCATGATGCGCAACAAGCTATCTCTTTTGGTTTAAAGTTATGAAGTTTTTTAGTATGCTGTTACAAATTGCCAAAATTTGAGTTGATTTTTCGCACAATTTCATTCGGACACTCTGTATATTTATATTTCATTTTCATGTTTCTCTGTTTATTTGCTTTTTGATTTTCTTTCTTTTCCGATCATTCACTAATTTGATTCTTTTCTTTTTTGTTTTTATGTTTATTTTAGTTATTTGCTACTTAACTTAACTAACTCAAATCCTTGCTTTTTCGTTCGTTTTATAATTTACTAATGTGTTTAATTAGTTTGCTTTGTTCAATTTATTGCTATTTATTTTGGAAGATGGCTAGTTTTTATTTTTGCCATTTTACTTCTTTGCTTAGGTATTTGACTTTTGCTCTTCTTCTTCTTCTTTGACTTTTTAAAATTTGGGTTCTTTGATTGATTATCATTTGTTTATTTGATTCTTTGTTATTATAAATCTTTGTTTACTTGCTTCCTTGCCTTTCTTCTTTTTCATTGTTTATCAAGTTGAGCCTTTGATTTTTTCCTCTTCGTTTGTTTTAGTTATTTACTGCGTTGTGCATTTGCTATTCCTTTTTCCACTTTGTTGCTACTCTGCTTCTTTGATTCTTTATTTTATATCTTTTGAGCTTTTCGTTTTTCTGTTTATTTGCTAATTTGATTATTTTTCACTTTTCTTTAATTTATAGCTTTTTATTTTGGGAATTTTGTCACCCTTTATTTTTCTTTCTTTCCCTTTTTTGTTTTTACAATTCTTTCCTCTTCTTCTTCTTTCGCTATTTGCTTTTTGACTTTTTTATTTTTGGTTCATTTGCTATTTTCCTCATCACTTTTTTGATCCTCCGCGTCTTTGCTTTTTTATCTGTTTGTTTGTTTATTTGCCTTCATTTTTTCAATGTAGTGCTTTTTATTTTGTGAATTTGCTCAGTTTTCATTTTTGCTTCTTCACTCCTCTTCTTCTTTTTCTCTTTGACTTAAGGTACCTTTGTTTTTTGTTATATATTTTTTTGTTTCTTTGCTTATTTGCTTTATTATGTTTTTAATCCTCTGCTTCCTTTCTTGCTTGCAAATTTGCATTTATTATTGCAATCCTCCTTCAATTGATTGCTTTTTATTTTGGGAAACATTTTGCTTTTTTACTCCTTTGTTTATTTGTTTATTTCTTTTTTAATTTTTTGCTAAATTATTGGTAACATGCGCAAAGAGCTACCTATTTTGGTTTTTGTGTTACGATTGACCCAAATCTTTTTTCTTGATAAAATTTCTTTATCAGATACCACAAATTTGGATGACTATAAAAAATAATGAAGAAGAGTTGGAGGGTTTAGATTTTGAGGAGGAGGTCTTGAAACCTTCCTCAATAACTCATAAGATTTGCATTGTATTATCTTTTGTTGTTTTTGATTTATAATTTTTTTTTCGAAATATTGCATTGTTTCTCCAGGAAATTTGAGAAAATCATCCTCAACTTTGGAGGACTATAAAAAATAAACTAGAAGAGGTGGAGGGTTCAAATTTTAGGGAGACACACTTGAAACCTTCCTCAATAACTCATAAGATTTGCATTGTATTATCTTTTGTTGTTTTGAATAAATAATTTTTTTTACGAAATATTGCATTGTTCCTCCAGGAAATTTGAAAAAATCATCCTCAACTTTGGAGGACTATAAAAAATTAACTAGAAGAGGTGAAGGGTTCAAATTTCAGGGAGACACTCTTGAAACCTTCCTCAATAACTCATAAGATTTACATTGTATTATCTTTTGTTGTTTTGAATTAATAATTTTTTTTTCGAAATATTGCATTGTCTCTCCAGGAAATTTGAGAAAATCATCCTCAACTTTGGAGGACTATGAAAAATAAACTAGAAGAGGTGAATGGTTCAAATTTCAGGGAGACACTCTTGAAACCTTCCTCAATAACTCATAAGATTTACATTGTATTATCTTTTGTTGTTTTGAATTAATAATTTTTTTTTCGAAATATTGCATTGTTCCTCCAGGAAATTTGAGAAAATCATCCTCAACTTTGGAGGACTGTAAAAAGTAAACTAGAAGAGGTGGAGGGTTCAAATTTTCAGGAAGGCACTCTTGAAACCTTCCTCAATAACTCATAAGATTTGCATTGTATTATCTTTTGTTGTTTTGAATTAATAATTTTTTTTTCGAAATATTGCATTGTCTCTCCAGGAAATTTGGGAAAATCATCCTCAACTTTGGAGGACTATAAAAAATTAACTAGAAGAGGTGAAGGGTTCAAATTTCAGGGAGACACTCTTGAAACCATCCTCAATAACTCATAAGATTTGCATTGTATTATCTTTTGTTGTTTTGAATTAATAATTTTTTTTTCGAAATATTGCATTGTTCCTCCAGGAAATTTGAGAAAATCATCCTCAACTTTTGAGGACTATAAAAAATAAACTAGAAGAGGAGGAGGGTTCAAATTTTAGGGAGACACTCTTGAAACCTTCCTCAATAACTCATAAGATTTGCATTGTATTATCTTTTGTTGTTTTGGATTAATAATTTTTTTTTCGAAATATTGCATTGTTTCTCCAGGAAATTTGAGAAAATCATCCTCAACTTTGGAGGACTATAAAAAATAAACTAGAAGAGGTGAAGGGTTCAAATTTTAGGGAGGCACTCTTGAAACATTGAATTATCTCTTATAGTTTTGAATTTATGGTTTTTTTTTTGTGTGGCATTAGAAATTTGAGAAAATCATCCTCCATTTTGAAGGACTATGAAAAATAATTCAGTATAGAGTTGGAAAGATTGAGTTTGACTGACCACCCCATCTTTATAAGGTCCGGAATACCCGTTGATCATTAGCATACCACAGCTAAGGTAATAAATTACCATTGTCAACGCCTGTGCCAATTAAATCCTTCGACTAATTAATTAAAGGGCGCGAGTTAACGAAGGCGAACTTTATCGATCGATCATTCGGACAAGTTCGTCGTTGTCAGATCGATTGGTTCGATTTCTCTGTAACTCGGTTGACAGTTGCTTGCTCGTCTTATCAGACTCACCCACCAGATGGAATAACTGATTGGGCCACACCATATGGAACTGGTTTTTTTGCACCCACATTGGAGTGCGTTTACACTCATATCTTATATTTGCTCAATACATCAAAGATAAACAATGGCTAGATAAGTCGACAAAGAAGAAAAGTTCCCTTCGCTATCGTTTTTCCGCACGAACTGATCCTTCGACTGGCTGGATGGAAAAGATATGGAGCAGCGTGGAAATTGGCGCCTTGCTTAATCGGAGTTACTGACCGTTATATTTCCAGTTAAAGGAATTACGCAGCCTTATCAGCAAGATCAAATTGTTTTCTTGTACACAACCGCAGATAAACAAACAGAAATGAAACATGCAATTTCAAATCTCTCAAGGCAATGTGGAGAACCAGTGTAATAACCATAATTTTGTACGCAACAGGTGTAAAATAAAATAGCAAATGAAGTGGAACTGGATTTGAGTGTGTTAATACAACATTATTATCATGAGATGGCGCCAGCAAATCCACTTCACTCATATTGTATTATACAATTTGTGTATAGTCTAATCGTTCCGGCAATAAGTGGTGGCTTTTATGATCAACGCTACAGACATCAAACAACAGATAAAAGCCAGATTGAACACTTGATCATTGATATGTCCCCAACGTAACTTCCTGGCAAAATTCTCTTTGACTTGCCGGATGCGTGATACACGATTCCATCGTCAGCACGTGCACAACCGGGTGGTTTCGCATATTCAGTTACGTGATTTTGAAGTTAATGACAAAGAAGGAAGTCGATGGATGAGGGTGGAATCAAGCGTCATTATAAACAGTTTAAAAACCGATAATCAAGTTGACAAGAGAATTGCATTATTTCACGAAATAATTTTCGCTTTTTCTATCCGGGACGATATGGTTGATGATAATGGGTACAAAAGTTTTTTCGTGTTGCCGATTAGAAATAATGGCTGTGTTATCTGTGGGATAGATTGCGTATAGTTGGTGATATTTATCGTTAGAATGTAGTTTTTACTTCATTATCATTTCATGATGGGTCGATCTCACCGGATCCACAACAGCTTCAGCATCTTCTTTCTTCCGTTTTTGCAATTTTTTAATTATTTTACTTTGCGTTACATTTTTAGGTATTATTTCATTTATTTATTCGTATTCTGTTTCTTTTTCATTTTTTTCACTTTTTTTGTATTTCTAATAGTTATTAATTTCTTGCTTTTGGGGAAATTCGTTTAGTTTACTTTTTTAAATTCTGTTTCATTGATTTATTTCACTAATTTAATTCATTTTCATCACTTTGTAACATTTTTCACATATTTTTTCCGCTTTTCTTTCTTATTCTACTACCATGTACTTTACAGCTTTGGAATTTCTTTTAGTTATTATTTTTCATCATTTTTTGCTTTTGATAGATAATGTTATGATGTTTATTTAGTAGATTGGTTTTTAAATGATGTTTGAGTACCTGACTTTTATATCATTTTTTATTATACGATTTTTTCTTTCTAAAATTTTTATTTAACTTTTTTAGAGCTACAGTTTAATCTTGAAGAATTTTTGTTTACCATTCCTATTCATAAAATTGACTTTTTTCTCATTTATTTATTTTGTTCTAATATTTTATTAGGTATGTAGGTACGTGCAAAATTTGCCGATTTCTATTCCGAAGTTTTTGTTATTTTTTTGACAACAGTGATTTGACCCTCAGAAACGAATTTTTTTTTCTTTTTTGCAGTGATGTTTTCTAAATTAACTCCTACTCTGAAAATATTTGTCGACTCCTCGCCCTTTTTAATTAAACTCTGTATATTCACAATGTTCACAATTTTTGAACTAATAATGAATTTCTTACTTTTGACTCAGTTTAAAAATGTTTTAAATCATTTTAATCCACTTTTTTACATATTTTTCGATTTTTTTATTGCAAATAGATTTTGCAGTTTTGTATGCAGATTTTCTTTTCAGCTCACACTATATTATTTTTACCAAACTTTCACTTTTTTAGATATTACATATTATTTCAATAATTTTCCTTTATTTTGATTTTTTCTGCTTTAGGGGATTTTTTGTTTTCTTTATGTTGTGAATTTTTAGCTGTCCTACACTACTTACGTTTTTTCTTTGTTTAAATGATTGTATGATTGCATGATATTGAATCTATCAATTATTATTTTTTTTTTTGATACCTGACATTTATCTTTTTTTAAACTTATCAGTTTGGCTTTCTTATTATCTTTCCTAATTTTGCAATTTTTTTGCCTAAACTTTCATGGATTAGTTTATTGGTTTATTTATCTTCAAGGTGAAGCTTTACCGATTTTTTTTTTTTATTATTTTGGTTAGGTATCGTTTAGTTCAGTTTTTGGATGTTTTATGTTTTCTGCAATTTTTTTACCACATTCGTTTTGTAGCGATTGTCAAAAATCCTTTTTAGTTTCTTAGTTATTTTGAGTTATTTGTCATTGTTTCATATTCATATTCCAATTTATTGTTTGTGGAGCATTTTAACAGTTTTTAATATTTTTTTATTTTGTTGACAAATGATTTATTTGATCTTCTGGAAATGCGATTTTTATTTTTTTCACTATGTTTGCATTAAATTAATCGTCAAAGTTGGACAATTCGGGAAATAATTGTATAATATCTCTAGTCCTTTTATAACTGAACACCCTGTGTATTCGTGCATTTTGTGAGTTTCTAGTGATTTGATCTACTAGAAACGGGGTTTTAATTTTTTTACCGTGTTTTTTTGCATTAAAATTAATCTTAAAATATTGCTATAGTACCCCTAGCGCTAATATAATATTTGAACACCCTTTATATACGTGCTTTTGGGGCATCGTAGTGAAATTTCAAATTTGAACCTCTGGTAATGACATTTTCATTTTTTTTTTAGCCTTGACGACTCAAAAAATGGCGTTATAGTTTTCTTGGTGCTTATTTCATATTTGAACATCCTGTATATACGTGCTTTCAGAGCATCTTAGTTAAATTTCAAGCTATTTGAAACTTTTTTTTAATGTAATTTTTTCGTTAAAATCAACTTTGATGACTTGGAAAATATTTTTATGGCATCTCTAGCGCTTTTAAACACCCTGTATATAGCTGCTAGACATTGAAATTTTTTTTACCTGTGAATTTTTTATTAAAATTATACCTTTGACCCTACTATCCCTGGTACTTTATATCAGAACACCGTATACAGGGTGTCCCAGATCAACTGGCTAATATTTATAGAGCAAACATATATAGAGGAACCATAAACTGAAAATTTTCAAGCTAGAGGGTGTACAAGTTTCACAACAAAAATGAATTTTTGATTTTATTCTGAAAACCGTGTTTTATGAAAATTTCATGTTTTTGAGTATTTGAAAAAAATTACCTTGCCCAGGGCCGGAGTTGGGGAGCAGTATTTAAAAAAAAAAACGGTATACCTTGTATCATCTTTTCAGAAAAAAAAATTCTAGAGCTTTGTTTAACAAAAAAGTTCTCTTCACTTGTAGGAAATTCTACCATTATTCTACTAATCGTAGAGAAAAAACTCAAGAGAGCTTTTTCATTGGAAATTGAATGAATATTTCGAAAAAAAAAACAAAAAACAGTGGCGTGTATTTTTTTTCGAAAAACAAAACACCCTGTATTTACGGCCATCGTTGTTCTATCTCAAACCACCTCTATGGTTTCACAATATACTATTGGCAAGTTGACCTGAGACACCCTGTATATGTACGTGGTGTAGGAGTTAGAGTAACAAAATGCTATTAATAACAAACAATAGAACACCATGCGACTTGCTAGTTTAACACAAAACAATCCTCCCTGCATACAGACTAACCGTGGTTTCAAATCGCTTTTTTCCGTGAATAGTCCCAAACACACCCCCCTTAAGCCCCCGAAATGGTCGCGATAAGGGCCGATAAGGGGCGCCATGGGAATCTAAGATAAGAGCTAATGCGAAATGTCGCACACGTATATTGCGCGAACGAGCCGTTTTAGTTTAATTAAAAATTGAAATTGGCAACGATAAAGGTGGCTCAGGGTTGGCGCAATCAATTTTTTATAATGATAATGAACCATCATTGTTCTTGTTTGACCCCTTCAATAGAATATTAGAGGTTTGGTTGCGTAAACAAACGATGGACTTTCACCAATATTTGATTGTATCGTTGTTAATTATTGAGGAAATAAGGTACTAACAGCGCTTGACCTGTGAACTGTTGTTTCAATGGGTTTTATGATGGTGATAATAAATCAGCGAGATTTCTCTTTATTTGCCAGCCAATGAAGATTTCATCCTGAATCAATGAAGCAGCATGTAAGGTAGCAATTTGCAAATTTCCAATATTAATTTGCTCTCAAATTACGTGCGCCGTCAATTAAATCATGCTTGCGCAAGAGTTGATTGATGATGTTGTCTCGCGCCAGCAACTTCAATAAAAGTGCCCTTTTTTCCTCGATCTCGGGCAAGTGTTGTTGCGAGATTTAATAAGTATGTTTTGATTGCGGTTTCACAGAATTGGTCTCTCTCGTCGTGTACGCAGATAAAAGATAGCCGGACAAATGCTGGTTAAATGCGAATTCGCGAGTAGATAGAACGAGAAATACACGCTGTTGGTCACGAGATGGTTTTTTCCTTGTTGAGGCAATTAAGAATGGGTGCTAACGGATTTTTAGAAAAGATCCTCGTTGAATATAACAGATATCTAACTCAGCGTTGAGTGTGCACCTTTAAAACCAAATTTTAACGTCGGCGTTGGCCGGCCCGGGATTCGATCCTCGTGGGTACTCGATGCACTTATCACACCGCCGATTTAACGAACATTTCTAAGCAATAGTTTTGGTTGAAGATCAGTATACAGGAGGTTGTCTAAGACGGAGGAGGGAAAATATGACGTCATCGGTGTCGAGCGTCTGCAGTAGACTGAATCCTGTCATTCAATTGCATCGGTCTGCATCGTATCGTGATGTGTCGCAAGGTTGCCAGAACTACTGTTTCAACAGGAGATCCACTTATATTCCACCATGCGTTTTTGTTCAACTGATTTTGATAGGGCTCATGGGACAACACTAGACATGGATGACGTCATGACCGTAAAAGTGAGGCAACCTGTTATACACTGATTTTGGTACAGCTGACCAATTGACACTCGGGTGTATTCTTTTGGATGGAACTTGGATTTGGTTTTGTACAATGTTGTCGGATTGTATAGTGTCGTTTTTGGTTAGTTTTTTTTCATATTTCCGGCTATCTTCTCGTTGAACAGTTACTGTTATTCTGCTATTCTTTGATTGCACAGGCTCTACCAAGCTACTTCAATGTGCTGATGCTTCAATTCTTTTGCTTCAACAACCACAGATGATTTCCTCTCTTATGGGTATGATAAGGGCTTCTCTTCACTCATTTCTCTTCCAGTGTCAAGTGATGGTTCGCAAATAACTTGGAAGAAGATAATATGTTTCCCATCTAACACAGAGGAGCGTTCAACTTCCAGGTTGTATTATTCTATAGAGCCTCACATTTCTCTCTTCAGTTGAGTGAAGTTCCAGGTTTGAAACTATTTCTTGACTTGGTAACAGTTTCTGCTACAAAATTAGTCATCAAACTCAAAAATTCCTCAATTCGTTACGGAGTTATAGCCCTCAAAAGATCCCAGCTACCATAGTCGTCAACAGAGTTTTCATGGACATCATTGCATTAACAGTTACTGCAACTATAGCTACAATTTTTATAATAACTCAGCAACCTATTCTGTCATTCACAATTAAAATTGCTACAAATTGAGTCATCAAACTCAAAAATTCCTCGATTCGTTACGGAGTTATAGCCCTTAAAAGATTCCAACTACCCTAGTCATCAACAGAGTTTTCATGGGCATCACTGCATTGACAGTTACTGCAACTATAGCTACAATTTTTATAATAACTCAGCAATCTATTGTGTCATTCACAATTAAAATTGCTATAAATTGAGTCATCAAACTCAAAAATTCCTCAATTCGTTACGGAGTTATAGCCCTCAAAAGATCCCAGCTACCATAGTCGTCAACAGAGTTTTCATGGACATCATTGCATTAACAGTTACTGCAACTATAGCTACAATTTTTATAATAACTCAGCAACCTATTCTGTCATTCACAATTAAAATTGCTACAAATTGAGTCATCAAACTCAAAAATTCCTCGATTCGTTACGGAGTTATAGCCCTTAAAAGATTCCAACTACCCTAGTCGTCAACAGAGTTTTCATGGACATCACTGCATTGACAGTTACTGCAACTATAGCTACAATTTTTATAATAACTCAGCAATCTATTGTGTCATTCACAATTAAAATTGCTATAAATTGAGTCATCAAACAAAAATTTCTCAATCCATTGCGGAGTTATAGCCCTCCAAAGATTACCCTTGTTGTCTTGAACCAAAACCTTTTTTTCTATATAATTCTACGTTCCTTCAAAAACGAGGAATGTTTCAGATGTCTATGTTGTCTATCTCTCTGCTGAATTTTTTAGACAATCAACTTCATATTTGGCATAAATATCATGTACTATGAACATAAATAGCGTTTATGACGTCGAGCTCTACCAACATTTGAAAAAAAACAGACACGACTTATCCACAAACGTCTCTAAAAGTGAGAATGATCTAGTTATATGAAGCCGGGACTTGTTTTAGAAGAAACAGCTGATCAGATGAATCTAAAAATGGTTTCCATCCATTATCAGCATCCCAACATCACTGGAGAAGAATAATGACTTTCAACCCTTAATAAATATACGAGCTCCAAACATGTCATCAGGACCGATGGTCCTGATAAATATGCTCAAAATTCCAGTCAGGTAACAAGGGTAGAACCGGATATTTGGTGCAAATCACATTCGGTCCATCAAGGCTCATTAATTTTTCTATAAATTTATCTCCACATCAACGTTAGAGCCGTTGTTTATTCAAACATTGGAAATAATTATGGTGAGTCCCATCGACACTGAGAACGGGTTTTCGATTCGATGGTATCGCGACCCATGTAGGTGGCTTGTATTTTCCTCGGTTAAATGCCTTGAACAAATTGAAAATGGTTTTTAGGGCCGATTTTAGAGGCTTGGACGACAGCTAATTATGTTCGTTAGTGTTAGAGAGTGGTTGGACAACAGGGAATGTTGTTCATTTTGGGCTACTTTTTTTTATTTAATTGCTGGTTATTTTGGGTTTATTTGTATGAGGAGTCGTATTTTCGAAACCGTTCGACTATGACATGTGTTCTATAAGAAGGATTTTTTTTTGACAAGCCAAAAAATAGATGAGTTACATGTTTTGCGAACAAAATGGCTCAGATTTTATCTCGATATCTCAAAAAATCAAAAAATTATAAGCCTTGGTAGGTGCAAAAACATGGAAAAATTGTCAAGCCGCCGGTAACAAATAGTACATTTTGTATCAAGGGCGGAAAGTAGATGATTTTGACGAGGATATAAGTAGCAGCACGAGCGAAGCGAGGGCAGATATTAGCCGAGTCAAAATCATCTTTCGTCCGTGGTACAAACAGTGCTTTTTGTACAACCAGTTTGTAATAATTTGAAAAAGAATAATTATGAAAATCAAAAATAAATAATCGATACACTGCTGACAAGTCAGACAACTGACAAGAGTGACAAGTTTAGTGACAACTGTCAATCCATGGTTACAATGGGTGTGTTCCCGTATTCTTTTGTGGTGCGGATTCATTGTCACCGAGATTGTCACGTGATTAGTTCCTTTCAGTATGCTAGGCTGTCACGTGGTTATTAGATTCAGAGGCGTTGGGATCCAAGGAACCGTTGCTGAGCGACCTACTTTTGCGCCCGCGGGCGCGAAAGTACTTTTAGGCCCGGCTGCCAAAATTTGCGAGTTTCCGCCTGCTTTGCATGCATTGAAAAGTGAACTTTACGTGTAGGTTGTACAAAAAATAACTTACATGGGCCGCTTACATTTTCATAACTAGATTACAGCGTTTATCTAGCACTGACCAAGATTTTTATCAACCTAGACCCCATATATTATCACATTTCTCATTAACTATCCCAGCTCAAGCTAGATCCTTAGCAAAAAGTACATTAACTCGGTATATTTCATTAAAGCCGACAAGGGATCAGAGGCTTATCTTCCTTTTGACTGACCGGTCCTTTATCACTTATAGAATGAGGTATTCTTGAAGTGAACTTCAACGAAATGTACCCTCACGTATAATCATGTACACGCGTTTATCTTTTTGGACCAGTGAACATGGCGTATTAGTCGTGACAGTACATGAGGGATATTCAAATTTGAATAGTTGAAGATGTGTGTGTAACAAAACATTGCATCACTCGATTGGAGATAAGGTCAGGGACAAACAATACGAAGTTTTGTTATGAGGATATTTTTTCTTTAACATGGTCTGCTAGCAAAAATGTTAATGACATCCATGCATTACAGCCTCTCCCCGACCAAATACAGCAAAGTGAGATCGATACGATAAGATCGTACCCGAACGATAAGCGCACAAAAGATCGAGTCGATATCGTGGAATGGAACGATTTTATCAGCACAACGCTGTGCCTTGATTATATCAGAAAATAGAGTGGGTGAATGTCAGTGACGTCACTCGTTGATTACTTTATATATTCCTGATATTGGATGCAGGATTTAAGTTTTCATCATTATAGCTTTTTCCAATTGGATTTCGTAAAGTGTGAGAGTGCGAGTTAACAGGACTCTAATTGAGGGATTCTTGAGTTTTTGTAGCATTTTTTTAAAAGTTTTTAGAAAATTTGTAGCTATAGTTGCGGTAGCTTTGATTGAAGTGATGTCCATGAAGAGTTTATTAACGCTGGGAAAAAAAACATTAAGGATGTCGAGTTTGACGGTAGACAAATTTGGCAACACTGACTGCCGTGCGTTTAAATCATCTCCAAAAAACAATAATTGATAAAAAAATGGTTTACTGTGGAAATATATTTGCGCGAACGAGAAGTATGTTTCCACAAAAAAATATTTTAGATGCCCATTAAAAATACCGTAAATAGTTAGGGTTTGAGTATGTTTTCTAAAATTGACAACGTTACATCTGAAGATAATGTTCTCCTTATTAGAATAATTCAAAAACCGGTTTTGTCTATGGAATGTGAATACCAACCCACTGTAGTGTCAAAATACACATGCAATTTTCATCACAGTGGGTTCGCTTTTGAAATTTCCGGCCAAAAACTTGTTCCAGTTTTTGCATTAGAAGTCTGTGGAAAATATTTTTTTGTGAAGTTTAACTTTATGACTGCTCAATATTATTTTTATAATTATTATATTGTAGTGAATGATAAGAGAATACTGCTTTATACAGGGTGTTTTTTTAACTTCATTGGCAAAATGGAAGGAGTTCAGGTTTAAAAAAAAAAAATCCTCATTAAAAAAGAGAATGGACAACTTCCAAGATACAGGGTATCAAATAAAAAAAGATATTTGATGATTCGAAATTATTGTCAATTTTCATAACCAGTTTTGGCAAGGTTCCTTCAACGGTACCACAATGAAAGTTATTACAAAAATCATGGAAAAAATGATGAGGTATTAGGTGGTACTTGATTCATACCGCTATCTTCATTGGTTTAGGAAATATTCACCAAAATAGAGCAAAACTGATACGAAATCATTGTCTATTTTCAAGTTCAGTTTTGGCAAGGTTCCTTCAACGGTACCACAATGAACGTCATCACAAAAATCATGGAAAAATTGATGGGGAATAAGGTGGTACTTGATTCATACCGCTATCTTCATTGGTTTAGGAAATATTCACCAAAATTGAGCAAAACTGATACGAAATCATTGTCTATTTTCAAGTTCAGTTTTGGCAAGGTTCCTTCAACGGTACCACAATGAACGTTATCACAAAAATCATGGAAAAAATGATGGGGAATTAGGTGGTACTTGATTCATACCGCTATCTTCATTGGTTTAGGAAATATTCACTAAAATTGAGCAAAACTGATAAGAAATCATTGTCTATTTTCAAGTTCAGTTTTGGCAAGGTTCCTTCAACGGTACCACAATGAACGTCATCACAAAAATCATGGAAAAATTGATGGGGAATAAGGTGGTACTTGATTCATACCGCTATCTTCATTGGTTTAGGAAATATTCACCAAAATTGAGCAAAACTGATACGAAATCATTGTCTATTTTCAAGTTCAGTTTTGGCAAGGTTCCTTCAACGGTACCACAATGAACGTTATCACAAAAATCATGGAAAAAATGATGGGGAATTAGGTGGTACTTGATTCATACCGCTATCTTCATTGGTTTAGGAAATATTCACCAAAATAGAGCAAAACTGATACGAAATCATTGTATATTTTCAAGTTCAGTTTTGGCAAGGTTCCTTCAACGGTACCACAATGAACGTTATTACAAAAATCATTGAAAAATTAATGGTGAATAAGGTGGTACTTGATTCATACCGCTATCTTCATTGGTTTAGGAAATATTCACCAAAATAGAGCAAAACTGATACGAAATCATTGTCTATTTTCAAGTTCAGTTTTGGCAAGGTTCCTTCAACGGTACCACAATGAACGTCATCACAAAAATCATGGAAAAATTGATGGGGAATAAGGTGGTACTTGATTCATACCGCTATCTTCATTGGTTTAGGAAATATTCACCAAAATTGAGCAAAACTGATACGAAATCATTGTCTATTTTCAAGTTCAGTTTTGGCAAGGTTCCTTCAACGGTACCACAATGAACGTTATTACAAAAATCATTGAAAAATTAATGGTGAATAAGGTGGTACTTGATTCATACCGCTATCTTCATTGGTTTAGGAAATATTCACCAAAATAGAGCAAAACTGATACGAAATCATTGTCTATTTTCAAGTTCAGTTTTGGCAAGGTTCCTTCAACGGTACCACAATGAACGTCATCACAAAAATCATGGAAAAATTGATGGGGAATAAGGTGGTACTTGATTCATACCGCTATCTTCATTGGTTTAGGAAATATTCACCAAAATTGAGCAAAACTGATACGAAATCATTGTCTATTTTCAAGTTCAGTTTTGGCAAGGTTCCTTCAACGGTACCACAATGAACGTTATTACAAAAATCATTGAAAAATTAATGGTGAATAAGGTGGTACTTGATTCATACCGCTATCTTCATTGGTTTAGGAAATATTCACCAAAATAGAGCAAAACTGATACAAAATCCTTGTCTATTTTCAAGTTCAGTTTAGGCAAGGTTCCTTCAACGGTACCACAATGAACGTTATTACAAAAATCATTGAAAAATTAATGGTGAATAAGGTGGTACTTGATTCATACCGCTATCTTCATTGGTTTAGGAAATATTCACCAAAATAGAGCAAAACTGATACAAAATCCTTGTCTATTTTCAAGTTCAGTTTAGGCAAGGTTCCTTCAACGGTACCACAATGAACGTTATTACAAAAATCATTGAAAAATTAATGGTGAATAAGGTGGTACTTGATTCATACCGCTATCTTCATTGGTTTAGGAAATATTCACCAAAATTGAGCAAAACTGATACGAAATCATTGTCTATTTTCAAGTTCAGTTTTGGCAAGGTTCCTTCAACGGTACCACAATGAACGTTATCACAAAAATCATGGAAAAAATGATGGGGAATTAGGTGGTACTTGATTCATACCGCTATCTTCATTGGTTTAGGAAATATTCACCAAAATAGAGCAAAACTGATACGAAATCATTGTATATTTTCAAGTTAAGTTTTGGCAAGGTTCCTTCAACGGTACCACAATGAACGTTATTACAAAAATCATTGAAAAATTAATGGTGAATAAGGTGGTACTTGATTCATACCGCTATCTTCATTGGTTTAGGAAATATTCACCAAAATAGAGCAAAACTGATACGAAATCATTGTCTATTTTCAAGTTCAGTTTTGGCAAGGTTCCTTCAACGGTACCACAATGAACGTCATCACAAAAATCATGGAAAAATTGATGGGGAATAAGGTGGTACTTGATTCATACCGCTATCTTCATTGGTTTAGGAAATATTCACCAAAATTGAGCAAAACTGATACGAAATCATTGTCTATTTTCAAGTTCAGTTTTGGCAAGGTTCCTTCAACGGTACCACAATGAACGTTATTACAAAAATCATTGAAAAATTAATGGTGAATAAGGTGGTACTTGATTCATACCGCTATCTTCATTGGTTTAGGAAATATTCACCAAAATAGAGCAAAACTGATACGAAATCATTGTCTATTTTCAAGTTCAGTTTTGGCAAGGTTCCTTCAACGGTACCACAATGAACGTCATCACAAAAATCATGGAAAAATTGATGGGGAATAAGGTGGTACTTGATTCATACCGCTATCTTCATTGGTTTAGGAAATATTCACCAAAATTGAGCAAAACTGATACGAAATCATTGTCTATTTTCAAGTTCAGTTTTGGCAAGGTTCCTTCAACGGTACCACAATGAACGTTATTACAAAAATCATTGAAAAATTAATGGTGAATAAGGTGGTACTTGATTCATACCGCTATCTTCATTGGTTTAGGAAATATTCACCAAAATAGAGCAAAACTGATACAAAATCCTTGTCTATTTTCAAGTTCAGTTTAGGCAAGGTTCCTTCAACGGTACCACAATTAACGTTATTACAAAAATCATGGAAAAATTAATGGTGAATAAGGTGGTACTTGATTCATACCGCTATCTTCATTGGTTTAGGAAATATTCACTAAAATTGAGCAAAACTGATACGAAATCATTGTCTATTTTCAAGTTCAGTTTTGGCAAGGTTCCTTCAACGGTACCACAATGAACGTTATCACAAAAATCATGGAAAAAATGATGGGGAATTAGGTGGTACTTGATTCATACCGCTATCTTCATTGGTTTAGGAAATATTCACCAAAATAGAGCAAAACTGATACAAAATCCTTGTCTATTTTCAAGTTCAGTTTAGGCAAGGTTCCTTCAACGATACCACAATGAACGTTATTACAAAAATCATTGAAAAATTAATGGGAAATAAGGTGGTACTTGATTCATACCACTATCTTCATTGGTTTAGGAAATATTCACTAAAATTGAGCAAAACTGATACGAAATCATTGTCTATTTTCAAGTTCAGTTTTGGCAAGGTTCCTTCAACGATACCACAATGAACGTTATTACAAAAATCATTGAAAAATTAATGGGAAATGAGGTGGTACTTGATTCATACCACTATCTTCATTGGTTTAGGAAATATTCACTAAAATTGAGCAAAACTGATACGAAATCATTGTCTATTTACAAGTTCTGTTTTGGCAAGGTTCCTTCAACGGTACCACAATGAACGTTATTACAAAAATCATTGAAAAATTAATGGTGAATAAGGTGGTACTTGATTCATACCGCTATCTTCGTTGGTTTAGGAAATATTCACCAAAATTGAGCAAAACTGATACGAAATCATTGTCTATTTTCAAGTTCAGTTTTGGCAAGGTTCCTTCAACGGTACCACAATGAACGTTATTACAAAAATCATTGAAAAATTAATGGTGAATGAGGTGGTACTTCATTCATACCGCTATCTTCATTGGTTTAGGAAATATTCACCAAATAGAGCAAAACTGATACAAAATCCTTGTCTATTTTCAAGTTCAGTTTAGGCAAGGTTCCTTCAACGGTACCACAATTAACGTTATTACAAAAATCATGGAAAAATTAATGGTGAATAAGGTGGTACTTGATTCATACCGCTATCTTCATTGGTTTAGGAAATATTCACTAAAATTGAGCAAAACTGATACGAAATCATTGTCTATTTTCAAGTTCAGTTTTGGCAAGGTTCCTTCAACGGTACCACAATGAACGTTATCACAAAAATCATGGAAAAAATGATGGGGAATTAGGTGGTACTTGATTCATACCGCTATCTTCATTGGTTTAGGAAATATTCACCAAAATTTAGCAAAACTGATAAGAAATCATTGTCTATTTTCAAGTTCAGTTTTGGCAAGGTTCCTTCAACGGTACCACAATTAACGTTATTACAAAAATCATTGAAAAATTAATGGTGAATAAGGTGGTACTTGATTCATACCGCTATCTTCATTGGTTTAGGAAATATTCACCAAAATTGAGCAAAACTGATACGAAATCATTGTCTATTTTCAAGTTCAGTTTTGGCAAGGTTCCTTCAACGGTACCACAATGAACGTTATTACAAAAATCATTGAAAAATTAATGGTGAATAAGGTGGTACTTGATTCATACCGCTATCTTCATTGGTTTAGGAAATATTCACCAAAATAGAGCAAAACTGATACGAAATCATTGTCTATTTTCAAGTTCAGTTTTGGCAAGGTTCCTTCAACGGTACCACAATGAACGTTATTACAAAAATCATTGAAAAATTAATGGTGAATAAGGTGGTACTTGATTCATACCGCTATCTTCATTGGTTTAGGAAATATTCACCAAAATTGAGCAAAACTGATACGAAATCATTGTCTATTTTCAAGTTCAGTTTTGGCAAGGTTCCTTCAACGGTACCACAATGAACGTTATTACAAAAATCATTGAAAAATTAATGGTGAATAAGGTGGTACTTGATTCATACCGCTATCTTCATTGGTTTAGGAAATATTCACCAAAATAGAGCAAAACTGATACGAAATCATTGTCTATTTTCAAGTTCAGTTTTGGCAAGGTTCCTTCAACGGTACCACAATGAACGTCATCACAAAAATCATGGAAAAATTGATGGGAATAAGGTGGTACTTGATTCATACCGCTATCTTCATTGGTTTAGGAAATATTCACCAAAATTGAGCAAAACTGATACGAAATCATTGTCTATTTTCAAGTTCAGTTTTGGCAAGGTTCCTTCAACGGTACCACAATGAACGTTATTACAAAAATCATTGAAAAATTAATGGTGAATATAGGTGGTACTTGATTCATACCGCTATCTTCATTGGTTTAGGAAATATTCACTAAAATTGAGCATAACTGATACGAAATCATTGTCTATTTTCAAGTTCAGTTTTGGCAAGGTTCCTTCAACGGTACCACAATGAACGTCATCACAAAAATCATGGAAAAATGGATGGGGAATAAGGTGGTACTTGATTCATACCGCTATCTTCATTGGTTTAGGAAATATTCACCATAATTGAGCAAAACTGATAAGAAATCATTGTCTATTTTCAAGTTCAGTTTTGGCAAGGTTCCTTCAACGGTACCACAATGAACGTTATTACAAAAATCATGGGGAATTAGATGGTATTTGATTCATCCCGCTATCTTCATTGGTTTAGGAAATATTCATCTCCACTTTACGCATAATAATTGGAAGAGGCGTTGATAAATAATGATTTCACCATTACTCGTATGTATAACAACGTAATTTGCATTTACCAAAAAAGCTTTCATTGCAGTAGCTGTACGGATAATAACTGTTTTTACATTCTAGCTAGTCATGCAACTATGTTCAGCTTTCCCGACAGCTTTATGCCAGTTGTAGCTGACTTTTTGTGCCAAGGTCCTTGTGTAGATATATTTTTAATAATCTTCAAAAAATTGATAAGCATCATCCTTGAAGCTCCAAAATCAAAAACCTGGTGTGGGTGTTGTCGCCCTTCCCAAAACCCCGATATGATCTATCGGTCCGAGCATTGTTAAACTTCGATAAGCATCAGGTTCAGAGACTAGAGCTATTTTTTTAAAGATCGATTCGGGGAATAATTTGCAACCTTATATCAAGTGATAAAAGCCCATTGTCTACCGGAAGCTGGAACATCGACGGCATAACCAAAACACACCAGACATTCGGAACACGTACACCATCCGTACTCCCGTATCATTGCTTATTATCTTTCTGTCAAAGTTTAAAGAAAAATGGTCCATTCTCTCGATTGCCCGCCCCCCAACTCGATTAGGTTGTTCTCTTAATGAATAAATATGAAGTTGTCATCGGGAAAAGGGTCCTAAAGGATAAATGGAGCACGTGTTGGAGTTTACACGTCATTTAAGGTGGATGTATTTGATAACCAACGTTTTCATAAAGTTTTTTTATCACCATTTATGCCCCGTCACGATAAGATACATAAAATGTCTAGAAATTCAAAAAAGTTGATACAAATTAAAGTCGTATTGACCGTTTTGACAGTTGGAGGACAAAGTGAGGTTAGGCGTAATTTTCAAATGCCTTTTTCTCGAAAATAATGTGTCCTAAAGTCCTAAAGCAATAAACATAGATAAAGATGTGAGTAAAAAGTTTTAGAAATTTGAAGAAAAAAAGTTGATTTATCAAAAAAGTTTCAGTTGATTATTTGGACTCAAAATGTTACGCCTTTGACTTGGTAATCAAATTTTTAAATTCATTTCTGAATAAAGCATATTATTATCCAAATTGGTGGGATCCCAAAGTTTTAAAACTTTATTTTGAAACGTTTCGAAAATTATTATAAAAAACCATCCTCAGGCATTGGGATGATAAGGTTAGGTTATAATTGACTGATAAATACAGGTAGTCTCGTCCACTGATTATGGGCATTCACAGAAAGCCCTTAATTCATATTCCAAAATGGTGAATACAAATTTTCACTATGCCGAAAAACTTGTTTTTCTAACCTACAATAACCACAAAAATTCAAAGAAAATCGCATTATTGTTAATCGCATTGATGTGGTGTTCCGGGACACGCAGTTTTTTAAAAAGTTTGAAAATTGGGTTATTTTTGGGTGGCAAGGTATTATTAAAAATTACTTTGCTCCAAATATACCAAAACTCGACCTAAATTAACCCCACTAAACCCAAACTAACCCACGTCTTATCAAGATAAACAAAAAAAATTGGAAAAAAAACATACTAAAATGGTAAAAAAAAATGTGTCAAAATGAAGGTAAAACGGGAGGTAAAACAAACAACAATTTTGAAAAAAGCTAAAAAGAGAGATATTGTCTATATCAAATAAGTTTTGGAAATTTGTTCTAACGTAATGAATAACAATGGAGAAATTTTGATAAACTATAACATTTTTTCTTGCTATGGGTAGGAACCAAACGGATTCAGAAATAATTTTATCATTAAATATTGAAAAGAGAACAGTAAAATAACATTAATCATCTGTTAAAAAAACAATGTATTGAATAAATAATTAAAACTCAAAACTAACCAAAATCAAACAATAGCAAAATTGGTTTTAAAAAACCTTAAAAAAAAATAGTATTGGGGCATTGATGAAAATGAAAAAATAAAAATTTGAGAATAAATAAATTAGTACGTCGTGGTAAAAGTCAATAAAAATAAACAAAACGAACCGATACTTATATAAAAAAATTTAAAATTCATACAAATGTTTTATACCGCCCTGTACAAAAATGTATAGAAATTCATTCCATTATGAAAAACATCAAGGTGAAATAATTGAAATAGAAAAAAAGTAAAACAAAAAAAAACATGAAAAAGAGAATATGAAATAAATGAAAATTTTGAAAAAAATTCTTTGAAATTTGGACAGGACAATGCAAAATGAACAATTCATTATATTCAAGCGTTTGGACAAGGTGGAATTAGAAAAAGTTTTTTTTGGGACAGTTTAAGTCGACTTTTATGAAAATTAGCACTCGTCCAGTGAAAAAAATATAATTCTTACAAAAATACCTTGAAATTGGAACAGTAAAAAAAATAATTTTATCACATACGAGCTCCTGGACAGTGTGAAAAAAGGAAAAGGTTTTTCTGGGACAGTAAAAGTCGTCTTTTGCATGGAAATCCAGCACTCGTCCAGTCAAAAATCAATAATGCCTACAATTTTGAGAAAATCACTTGAAATTTTGATTGGAAAATGAAAAATGTCCAATCTATTATACTCAAGAGTCCGGATAGTGTGAAAATGATAAAAGTTTTTTTTTACAATTAAAGTTGACTTTTATGAAAACTAGCACTCGTCCAGTAAAAAAATTATAATTCTTACAATTTTGCGAAAAATCACTCAAAATTTGGACAGTACAAAGGAAAATGTACATTTCATCATATACCAGCGTCTGAACAGTGTGAAAATAAAAAATACAAAAATTCACAGTTAGAGTTGACTTTTATGAAAATTTAGCACTCATCCCGTAAAAAATTAATAGTTGCTACAATTTTGAGAAAAATCACTTGAAATTTTGATGGGACAATGAAAAATGTCCAATTTATTATATTCAAGGGTTTGGACAGGGTGGAATTGGGAAAAGAGTTTTTTGGAACAGTTTAAGTCGACTTTTATGAAAATTAGCACTGGTCCAGTAAAAAAAATATAATTCTTTCAATTTTGGCAAAAATCACTTGAAATTAGGACAGTACAAAGAAAAATGTCCATTTTATCATATACAAGCGTCTGGACAGTGTAAAAATAGGAAAAGTTTTTTTTTTGGCAGTTGAAGTTGCCTTTTATAAAAATTTAGCACTCGACCAGTAAAACTCAATAATTCCTACAATTTTGAGAAAAATCACTCGAAATTTGGACAGGACAATGAAAAATGTTCAATTTATCATATTCAAGCATTTGGTTAAAGTGGAATTAGAAAAGTGTTTTTGGGACAGTTGAAGTTTTTTTTAAAAATTAGCATTCGTCCAGTAAAAAAAATATAATTTTTAAAATTTTGACAAAAATCACTCGAAATTTGGACAGTACCAAGAAAAATGTCCATTTTATCATATACAAGCGTCTGGAAATTGTGAAAATGGGTAAAGTTTTTTTTTGACAGTTGACTTTTATGAAAATTTAGCACTCATCCAGTAAAAAATTAATAGTTGCTACAATTTTGAGAAAAATCACTTGAAATATGGACAGGACAATGAAAAATGTTCAATTCATTATATTCAAGCGTTTGGACAAGTTGGAATCAGGAAAAGTGTTTTTTTGAGACAGTTAAATTTGTTTAGTTGTTCATTGATAGGGCGAGTCTTCTTCGGTCGTGAAAGGGGTTTTGGTGACGACCTTACTCCTCAGCACGCTCGTGTTATTATTCAGTCCGAATTTAAACTGATCCGTTTATTATATTAACGATTAATGAATTTATTAGTAAAATCATTATCAACTATCGCTATCGCTATCACAAAAAAAAATTGTCTTTTGAAAAGATAACATCAGCTTATTCCCAGCAATCTAAATAGATCTCCGAATCAATGGGCTCTTATCTGTTTATCATCGTCGAGAAATAACGTTCCGAAATGTCAGAGCAGATAAGCGCATATGGATTGCGATAACGCAGCACTGTTACGGTCACAAACATTGATAAGCTCGTATACATTCCAAACGGACCGTAATGTCGAAAAAAGAATCCCATCCAAATTTACACATCATTTGCTCGAATTGAATAAAACACCATCAATCTTGCTGGTGATTTATTTAATTTAAATTTAAAATATTTATGCGTTTTATCTAGCCCAGCGATTATTATTGCTTTTTTAAGCCCCATCCTGCACATTATCGTTTTATTTTAAATGTAAATAGTCGCGTATTTATTTTGGAAAATATATTCGACGTGCATTAATTTTATATAAATTTCGGGTTTGCCGAATTCAAATATTTGAATAATATACGAATTTTCGGCGTTATCGCTAACGTTATCGCTTCTATTTTGTTTTTCGCTTTTTGCTACTTCCCACGAACCGAAGATTAACCGCTCGTTATTTGAATTTGCACAATGCATTACAGGAACTTGTATTAAGTCGAGATAACAATTTTATATATTTTGTTTATATATTAAATATCACACAAACTGGAAATATAACCTTAAATACTTCCCTAATGTTAGCACTGATCTAGTATATGAACCGGATCAATGGAACCGGCTCTGAAAAATTGGCTGTAGAGTTTTTAGTGGGTGAATGTATAGGGCCATTTTACCCGCCTCTGGTCTGTTTTCCAATAATTTTTAATCAGTCGTAATCAGCTGGCAAGCAACGTTATCAGCGCGGGTCAGGTCAGTCGCTCGGCAACTGATCCAGATAACGAAAATTAAAGATCGAACGATAGCAGCGACTGGCGCAATTTGTTTGTGCCCGATTTATTTTTACCCCGCCGCTAGCTGATCTGTTTCTTGATTTTACCATCAACTTTGTCCATTTACTCGTCTATTTTCAGATATTTTTTAATGGCCCCCAAATGCAGAATCTCCAGATACACGTCTTGAGAAATCCAATTGATTATAATTAATGACTGGAGCATTAGCCAAGTGCTATTATCACACTTTTATATCAACATATGGCCGACAAGTGGAGCTTACAATTACTATTCGCCAAAAAGATAAATGATCGGACCGTTTAGATAAGTCGCTTTTAAAAGGTAATCCATCAATGTGCAAGCCTTTATATTCTGATCCAGCCAAAAACAAACCCCGACGCAGCCAGCAAGTTTGTTTATCGGAAAGCTGATTGATGAGCGGCGATAAGGGGGCCCAGGGCTCGGACCCCCTTATCAAAGACGTGCATCGCTCTATGGCTGGGCTTGGGTGGATATTGGCCCCCTTTTCAGGGGGGCTGAAGCGATAGCTTATCGCGAAACATCTCTAGACTGCCGCGGAGGAGATGTTATCTGCTGGCAGTGGCGGAGGATGGTGGACATCACTTATATAAATTGAGGCAGGAACAGATCTTTTTGGAATTTCACATCAGATCTCTGCTGTAGCCTTGGAGTAAGTTCTGAAACCTAAAACAGGTTTTGAAGAAATTCCAATATAAATTTAACAAGCAACGAAAACATCAAAAAATTATAAAAACATCATCCCAAGGGGAAGGTAACATGGTTACATGAGAGAGGAGTAATGCTCCAAATCTCTACCCCTCAACAGACCTTTTCATCGCTGACAACCTCAATCTTGGAGCCATCACGTTCGGACAGGTAATGGGGTGCAAACGCGCGATATCAGGACTGCAGCACGCGGACGGGGGATGAGGGATGACAGTGTGGCGCCAGGGGTTGAATATTTTGGAGCCAATGTGTTGTTGCAAATATTGAGTATAGAGGGTTATCTAGATTTGGGGGGTGATACTAGAATATCCAGCTCTATCTGGTGCAGTTTGTAGGAGTAAGAGTCACTCATGGGTTAGCAACATCTCTCTGCTAAGATAATCCAGCTGAACAGGGACAGAATTCATTAATTAAACAAGAGCAAGGCGGTGGAAAGAGAATTTACAAAAAAAAATAGAACTTGTGAATAGGGGACGGGATTCATTATTGATCAAACATTCCCCAGGATCATCAAGTAGAGAAACAAAATGTAACACTGCTGCAGAAGCTTTGAAGTCTTCCTTGTAGAAAGTTCTGGGACTGTATGGAAAGAAGATTCTCATCAATTGTAGGATGAAAGTTTCAGTAACTCAACGTCCTTCTTGCTGGGTTCAACTGAAGCAGAAGAAATGAACGGTGCCACAAAGGCCTGGACCAACCAATTTCTTGTTCAGATTTTAACAGAGCCATCTTCAAGGATCAAAGATGCTTCGAACACTGACAACCAAGAATAACGTTTGCAAAATTTCTTGGTTGGGACCACCGATTTCATCACAGTAAGCCACGAAGAAAGTACAATAAAATAAGATGGTGAAGACTAGGCCAGAAAGGGATTGCAATACAGACAGCAGCCAAGAAATCAGTTACTCAGGGTAAAATGGCATCAAATTCGAAAGAAGAAGAGCAAAGCAGAAATGGGGGATACAAACATCATCAAAAGAGGCAACAAGGAAGAAGCTATAAAGATAAAGTTTCACCAAAAATTTCCTCTGTCAGGGTTTGCAAAAAGAGTGATGATGGAGAGCTCAATATTTCAGCGACTGTGTTCCATGTGACCTAAATGGATGGTGTTCAGGATTCTGGGACCTTAGAGTATCAGCTTTCCTATATCGATAGATGGAGTATCGATATCGACATTCCCACTCGGCAAAACAACTAACACACCGGTCGACAAAAGAAAACGACAAGACGTGACAGACGAACAGGTAGAGATCATGTCGTTGAGTCGCGCGGGGTGCGATACGAAGACGCCGCAAACACGACATTGGATATCACGATTCAGGGGCCCCGTTTGCGGTATAAGGTCTTTTGTCTCGACCATGATGCGGACACGTTTTGTTGTATATTGTTTTGGAGAGCTTATAGATTGAGAAACAATAAATGAGTTAATAAACCCATTTTTCGTACTTTCGCCACTAAAGGATCACTTTTTATCTCTCCGAAAATAATATCGATGAAAGTTCCGGAACGATTAGACTATACACAAATTGTGTAATACAGTATGGGTGGAGTGGATTTGCTGGCGCCATCTCATGGTGAAAATTTAAGGCTGAACTAACAAATTACCGGCGCCTGTTGTACAGTACCAAACACGGTTTCTGATGTCAGTTATGTTGCCAAATCATTATTGACAATTGTTTTTATCAGTTATTTCCCAACACCCAGTATATCCAATTTTCCCTTCAAGATAATATCGCAAAAAAACCATCTTCCCACGTTTTGCATATATATAGACGTTGCGTACCCAACTTCTGCAGGTACCCAATTCATTAAGAAATCGCTAATTACGAATGCGTAATAATTATTTAATAATAATACGGTCCCGATCAAGATTGCCGACTGCGTTATGCGTTAATTTATTTAATTAAATATATTAGATGTAGTTTATTGTGAGGCTCGGATACGGGTCTGTGAGGCTACTGTAGCGGGAAACGGCACTAAAATCTATGGCTCAGAATCGTTACGTTATTATTGTTATCGTGGAAATTAGTATCTTGCAATCGTTTATTAGAAAAAGTTCTCACATCTAAAGAAATGGCCGTAAAATCTGGTAAATTATAGACATTTATTTGTGCTATTATGGCAGATTGGGTTCTTTTGTAGCAAGTCGTATTTCCATTGTTCATGATTAAATCAATCATCAATAAAATCATAAGTAAAAAGTTTTGGTTGATATGTGTGTTTCAAGTAGTGATAAATTATTTCAATGAAAGACGAACAAAATCCTTACGAAAATGATATAATTATACAAACATAACCTCACTACTTCATTTTCATTTGAATTTCTTGATTGATAAAAGATAACGACATTACGCAAACATAACCTCACTAAATTAAAAATATATCGACATATATAGACACTACAAATCAAATTATAACCAAATCCATTGAAAACTGACGAAATTATGCAAACATAACCTCACTTAATCAATTATAAAATATCTCTTAAGTGTAAAAGCAAGGTTCGACGAATTCATTTAGGTCAAAAAACACTTAAAAAATGTGCAGAGAAAAGGTAACTTGAACAAAACAACAAGAAAAGTAACAGATTAGATTCCTTAAACAGAAAACATCTAAAAAAAAGTAAAACAGAAAAGGGAATCTGAAATATAAAGAAAGCCCTAACTGGACTAGCGCCACCTGCGCCATCTCTTATAGTGAGGTTCAAACTCTAAACAATGCAAATATGCAACCATTATGACAGTAAGTAAGATTGAGGAATAAAATTGGGATACACACTCAAATACCCAACTGTACCACGTGGAAGATAATTCGCCCAGAACTAGCCTGTACATGCTGCCACAGAAATAATTACCATCGATTATTCTTGTAGACATAAATACGAGGCAGCCACGCCCATTTTCAATTTATTACGTCTCGAATAACCGAATGAAGATCCGAGTCGAAGATATGATGATGCTGGGGATATGGCCATGTGGAGTTAAAAAATGATAATTGCGTGAGAGATATATGAATAAAGGGCAATTGGAGATGATGCTGATGAGGATTGGAAGATGCAACCAATTGGGGATTAAACACTAGTTACTTGTTGGGATGGTAAATGATGATTTCTTCTTCATTATGGTTTTAGTTGGTTTGGAAAAGTCTTCAAAGTATATAATAAAGAAGGTTGTTTACGTCCTTCCTGGTATATTTAACCCAATTCCCTTCATTTATTTGTTATGAAGTTTTATGTTCTATGTCCTTCTTCTGCTGGAAATTAGGGTTTCTGTTGAAGATTATGGTGATTGTGGTTCCATTGCCAGATATAATTTATTTTATGTTTCGACTGTCTTTGTTTCATTTAAGTGAAGGTATCTCAAAAACGGTTGAAGATTTCGGGGTGATTTTTGAAAATTTGGATTCTGGTTACCTTTTTCTATAAATTTTGTTTTAACGACACATTTCCCAAAAAATTGCTAACCTCTTGAAAACAGACAGCAAACTATTGGAATTTATTTTGTTTCGACTGTCTTTGTTTCATTTAAGTGAAGGTATCTCAAAAACGGTTGAAGATTTCGGGGTGATTTTTGAAAATTTGGATTCTGGTTACCTTTTTCTATAAATTTTGTTTTAACGACACATTTCCCAAAAAATTGCTATCCTCTTAAAAACAGACAGCAAACTTTTGGAATTTATTTTGTTTCGACTGTCTTTGTTTCATTTAAGTGAAGATATCTCAAAAACGGTTGAAGATATCGGGGTGATTTTTGAAAATTTGGATTCTGGACACTTTTTTCTATAAATTTTGTATAACGACACAATTCCCAAAAAATTGCTAACCCCTTAAAAACAGACAGCAAACTTTTGGAATTTATTTTATGTTTTGACTGTTTCATTCAAGTGAAGGTATCTCAAAAACGGTTGAAGATATCGGGGTGATTTTTGAAAATTTTGATTCTGGACACTTTTTTCTATAAATTTTGTTCAAACGACCAACTTCCCAAAAAATTGCTTACCCCTGAAAACAAATATCAAACTTTTGGAATTTATTTTGTTTCGACTGTCTTTGTTTTATTTAAGTGAAGATATCTCAAAAACGGTTAAAGATATCGGGGTGATTTTTGAAAATTTGGATTCTGGACACTTTTTTCTATAAATTTTGTTTTAACGACACATTTCCCAAAAAATTGCTATCCTCTTAAAAACAGACAGCAAACTTTTGGAATTTATTTTGTTTCGACTGTCTTTGTTTCATTTAAGTGAAGATATCTCAAAAACGGTTGAAGATATCGGGGTGATTTTTTGAAAATTTGGATTCTGGACACTTTTTTCTATAAATTTTGTATAACGACACAATTCCCAAAAAATTGCTATCCTCTTAAAAACAGACAGCAAACTTTTGGAATTTATTTTGTTTCGACTGTCGGTTTCATTCAAGTGAAGGTATCTCAAAAACGGTTGAAGATTTCGGGGTGATTTTTGGAAATTCGGATTCTGGACACTTTTTTCTATAAATTTTGTTCAAACGACCAACTTCCAAAAAAATTGCTTACCCCTGAAAACAAATATCAAACTTTTGGAATTTATTTTATGTTTTGACTGTTTCATTCAAGTGAAGGTATCTCAAAAACAGTTGAAGATATCGGGGTGATTTTTGAAAATTTTGATTCTGGACACTTTTTTCTATAAATTTTGTTCAAACGACCAACTTCCCAAAAAATTGCTTACCCCTGAAAACAAATATCAAACTTTTGGAATTTATTTTATGTTTTGACTGTCGGTTTCATTCAAGTGAAGGTATCTCAAAAACGGTTGAAGATTTCGGGGTGATTTTTGAAAATTTGAATTCTGGACACTTTTAACTATAAATTTTGTTCAAACGACCAACTTCCCAAAAAATTGCTTACCCCTGAAAACAAATATCAAACTTTTGGAATTTATTTTATGTTTTGACTGTCGGTTTCATTCAAGTGAAGGTATCTCAAAAACGGTTGAAGATTTCGGGGTGATTTTTGGAAATTCGGATTCTGGACACTTTTTTCTATAAATTTTGTTCAAACGACCAACTTCCAAAAAAATTGCTTACCCCTGAAAACAAATATCAAACTTTTGGAATTTATTTTATGTTTTGACTGTGTCATTCAAGTGAAGGTATCTCAAAAACGGTTGAAGATTTCGGGGTGATTTTTGGAAATTCGGATTCTGGACACTTTTTTTATAAATTTTGTTAAAACGACATACTTCCCAAAAAATTGCTCACCCCTGAAAAAAGACAACAAAGTTATAGAATTTATTTTATATTTCGACTGTCTCTATTTCATTTGCATCTGAGTGAAGATATCTCAAAAACGGTTAAAGATATCGGGGTGATTTTTGAAAATTTGAATTCTGGACACTTTTTTTCTATAAAGTTGTTCAAACGACCAACTTCCCAAAAAATTGCTTACCCCTGAAAACAAATATCAAACTTTTGGAATTTATTTTATGTTTTGACTGTCGGTTTCATTCAAGTGAAGGTATCTCAAAAACGGTTGAAGATTTCGGGGTGATTTTTGGAAATTCGGATTCTGGACACTTTTTTTATAAATTTTGTTAAAACGACATACTTCCCAAAAAATTGCTCACCCCTGAAAAAAGACAACAAAGTTATAGAATTTATTTTATATTTCGACTGTCTCTATTTCATTTGCATCTGAGTGAAGATATCTCAAAAACGGTTAAAGATATCGGGGTGATTTTTGAAAATTTGAATTCTGGACACTTTTTTTCTATAAAGTTGTTCAAACGACCAACTTCCCAAAAAATTGCTTACTCCTGAAAACAAACATCAAACTTTTGGAATTTATTTTATGTTTTGACTGTCGGTTTCATTCAAGTGAAGGTATCTCAAAAACGGTTGAAGATTTCGGGGTGATTTTTGGAAATTCGGATTCTGGACACTTTTTTTATAAATTTTGTTAAAACGACATACTTCCCAAAAAATTGCTCACCCCTGAAAAAAGACAACAAAGTTATAGAATTTATTTTATATTTCGACTGTCTCTATTTCATTTGCATTTGAGTGAAGATATCTCAAAAACGGTTAAAGATATCGGGGTGATTTTTGAAAATTTGGATTCTGGAGACTTTTTTCTGTAAATTTTGTTCAAACGACCAACTTCCCAAAAAATTGCTTACTCCTGAAAACAAACATCAAACTTTTGGAATTTATTTTATGTTTTGACTGTCTTCGTTTCATTGATGGTAGTATTAATTGTAACCTGCTCAATCGTCATATCTAAGTTCATTTTATGCACAGGGTTAAATCCAAAACAATCCCCAAGTTAAGATAACAACTTCAAATTTGGACATGAAATGCCCAAGTGTATCCACTTTTTACCAAATTACGTTTAGTCGCACAGAATTTTTAGTTTAAGATTCACAAGGTTGAATTTAAAATACCGGATATTTTGAAGAATTTATTGTGTGAAAACTCCAACTTGTTCGTTTTTGAGGATAACAGCTTCAAATTTGGATTAAAATGCCTGTGTATATGCACTTTTAATCAGATTCAGATACTTATACAGACTTCAATCGATTGATCTATATAAACTGGATAACCACAATCAATGGGACCGGCTCTGAAAAGTTGAACGGCAATGATGCGCAAGCGCATTTCCTTGTTTTCGTACAGTTGCATATTTATTTGGAACGATGCTTATTAAACCTCAACTACTGCGCATGCTTCTCCGATAAATCTTGCGTTATCCCTCCTTTATTCTTGATGTGACAGTCAGCGATGATCAGTTTTAGAAGTCAAGACCTGCCTAGTTCTACATACAGGGTGTCCCAGCAAGGGTGGCCACCGGCCATATCTCGGAAACTACTGGACCTAAAAGTTCAGGAAAAAAAATATGATCACTAAAGTGGCCACGAGAAAATGCTGGGAAATATTTATAACTTCGAAATTTTTCCGCTAGGGGGCGCAATCAAAGCTTAAATATTAAAATTCGAAATTTCTCCGGAAATTCTCAGATTGAGGTATATCTTTATCAACATGGTTAGAAAACCTAGACAATTTCACGTCTTTTTGGTACAGGACTCATTGGCGTACCGATCTTCGTGTGAGTAGGGGAAGGTAGTGAAAGTGTAATTGTTCAAGTGGCTGTAACTTATAAACGACTTGTCCGATTTTGTTGCGTATAGGCTTGTTTGGAAGATAAATGTGAGTACTTTCGTATATCGTATCCAGTGATGCGTGATTGTCTCCAGAAAAGTTGCTAGAAGGCGTAATTTGAATTAAAAACTGTTATTTTCGTTTCACCGCAAAAATTTAAATGGTACGGTATAATTCTGATAACAGAATCGAAATGAAGATTAAATTTACAAGAAAAAAACCTTAAAAAAAAAAAAAAAAAAACCTTAAAAACCTTAAAACATTAAATTTTACATAATTTGGACTAGTTATTATTATCAGAATTATACCATACCATTTAAATTTTTGCGGTAAAATGAAAAACAATGTTTTTAATTCAAGTTACGCCTTCTAGCAACTTTTCTGGAGACAATCACGCATCACTGGATACGATATACGAAAGTACTCACATTTATCTTCCAAACAAGCCTATACGCAACAAAATCGGACAAGTCGTTTATAAGTTACAGCCACTTGAACAACTACACTTTCACTACCTTCCCCTACTCACACGAAGATCGCTACGCCAATGAGCCCTGTACCAAAAAGACGTGAAATTGTCTAGGTTTTCTAACCATGTTGATAAAGATATACCTCAATCTGAGAATTTCCGGAGAAATTTCGAATTTTAATATTTAAGCTTTGATTGCGCCCCCTAGCGGCAAAATTTCGAAGTTAAAAATATTTTCCAGCATTTTCTCGTGGCCACTTTAGTAATCATATTTTTTTTCCTGAACTTTTAGGTCCAGTAGTTTCCGAGATATGGCCGGTGGCCACCCTTGCTGGGACACCCTGTATAGAGATCTACAGGGTGTCCACTCTGAATTGTCCCACCCCTGTAACATTTTTGATTATTAACCGATTTTCATTTTTTTTTGTTTGTTAGGTCTCGTCAAACACTTTTTGAACATTATACCAAATCAGTTCCAGGGACGTACTTTTGGATGATTATCAAAGTGGGTCAAATTTTAGAAAATCGTATTAGGGGATTTTTTAGAAAAAAACTGACAGCGGAATCTCAATCAAAATGACCAAAAACCTCCCTGTTCAAATTAAAAAAAAAAAAATGTTACTGTTTTGGTTATTTTTTTCTTGTTAATTTGTCAATTTAATACTTATACTGTTCATTGAGTCTTCCTGTACGTTCTAATTAATTAGATGTTGATAAAATCCCAGAATGTGTGTTTTAAACAAAAAATCATCGATACCTAATACAGGGTGGGCGACTTCAAAGTGGACACACTCGACACACCGTATATCCACCATACATGATGTGGTTGGGTCTACAACTATAAGAAGCAACCATAATCGAGACACGATCTCAATAAACAATATCAAAAGTAACACGATAAAAGTCCACCCATTGAATTAATCACAGATTCTCATTAGAGCGAGTACAAATACGTGATATATAAATTGGTTGAAGCTGATTATCCGGGTTATTGGCGAGCCCATCCTGCCCATCTCGCCATTACCGGGTCTCGATTAGCATTTTTACTTATGGTCGATATCGGACGTTGGATCGCGACCGTCTGTTATCCGAGAAGTTATAAATTGAAAAGGGGCGGATCGCCGCTGTATTTATGTCCGCGAGATGTATCGATAGTAATTATTTCAGTTCAAGAAAAAATTGCTACGTGTCTATACAAGGCTATGATCGAGTGGAACAGTCGGGCAATAAAATCTTTTTAGACTCAGTCGGCCATAGAAATTGCTATACCTATGCCTATTTTTGGCATACTATTAATTTCTGGTCACTAAACATTGCTGCCCAGGTCATCTGAACTTTGTCATATCCTTGGGAATATTCTATAGGTACCATCAATTTCATCGATATCAGCTGCTTCAAAAGTTTCTCCATAATCCTCATAAGCTTCATCAGTTTCTGTCGTTGTTTCATTAGTTTCATCAGTATCAGCACCAGTTGCTTCATCAGATTCCTTTGTTTCCCCAGTACCATCTACTTCAACAGTTTTATCGATTTTTTTATATTTTCATTGGTATCACCAAAAGTAGTGAATTCTTTCATTAGAATCATGATTTGATAGTTTTATTAGGTTTTGTTCATTTCTATGAATCTGATTATGTTAAAGATTTTTTGTTTATATTATTTTTCTGACATTTCACTTTCGTACTTTTTATCAATTCTCTATACAACTTGTTAAAATTACTTATTATTTTTTATTTAATCTATTTTACTACCCATCATATTATGTGTAGTGGATTATTTTTAAAACATCGTATTTTCATTTGTTTTTCATCTTTTCTCAATTTTTATTTGTTCTTTATATTTTTGTATTCATTTAATGGATCTCCCGACTCTTGATTGATTATTCTGTCTTAGTCACCTTATTTCAGGGTTGTTTGTTATTTTTATAATTTTCTTTGTACCGGAGATTTTAATATTTTTTTCAAATCATTTTGGTTGTATTTGGCTACTTTTTTTACATAAAAATATTTGTTTTTTTTTTCTAATTTGATTTTTTTTCTGGTGTTTCTTTTTTGTTAAATTGATACATATTTTAACTTATGTTGATTTTTCCATCTTAGTCCTCTGGTTAAAGATGTTTTTTTTTAATGTTATTTGTTATTGTATATTTTATAATTTATTTTAACTAAAATTTACATTTATTTTATTTTAAACATTTATTTAAAATGTTTAAAATAAACTTTATTATACAAAAGTTACTAAAAACTTCATGGAGAATCCAAAAATAGAAAAAAATTGGGGGTTTCCATTTAAAATTGTCGAGTGTAATGCGATATCTTATTTTTGGAACACCCTGTATTATACAGTCATACACGAAAAGACGTCCCCCTAAAAATAAAAATTGACGAGTCCGAGCGTTGTTCCCAAAATATACCAGGAAAGTCATAAATATGGGTGGGACCTTTTCGTTGGGCCACCCTGTATGTATAGAAATAGTATGAATACATGCATATCAAAAATATATATAAAACTGTCAAACGAATAAAAACCTCACACTTGCTAAAATTACTTTACCCAGCAACAAATATCTGCAAAGTTGTTAAAAATCAGTGTAAATAAAGTACATAACGTGGTTGAAAAAGATTAAAAAACATCTTCTATTGACAAATTAAATATTTGAAAAATTGAGAAAAAAAATGTTACCACAATTGAAAAATGGATAAAAAAAAAACTAATTAACAAACATCCAAACAGTTAAAAATTAATCAGGGTAAATAAAAGTCATGAATTTTCCAGAAAATTTATGAAACTATTTTAAAAATCTTATTGGAGCAATTATAAAGTTTTTTCGCGAAAAGGCGAAAAAAAATCGACATTAAGAAAAAAGTCTATAATGATTGGAAAAATTAATTTTAAACATCCCTTAAGTTGGTAAGAATGAGTCAGTTTTAATTGAGCATACACATTTTGAATACTGGACAAAAATATTAAAAAAATTGTTATTAATTATATTAATAACAATAATAATATGATATTGTCACACTAAACAATTTAAAAAATGAAAAAAAAAACACCCAACAGAGAAAATGAACTCAAAAAGCATGTGTAGTTGTTGGAAATCACACAGTGAATTGAAAAACTTAAATAACAAAAAAAAATCGTTGTCACAAAAGTTCTAAAAACCAACAAAGTGAAAACGAAAATGCCGAAAAATAAAGATCAAAAAATACGTTAAACAAGCCAAAATCATACATCCAGCAAGATGATAATGACAAATAACCTAAAAAAAAAATCAAATAAAAAAAATATTGTTTAAAATCATCAATGCGCATATAGTGCGTAGAATTGTTTAGATAAATCTTCCAGAACCGTACTCCAAAGAGAAAAACTGTTCAAATAAATTCCTAGAAAGCAACTTCTATTTAGAAAGTTTTTTGATTGGAGTCTTGCTTTCTGATATATCTGTAGTCAAATTTTAAACGTCATTCATTTTTGGGAACCAATGAGTGTAGACTTTGCCCGATATCTGGAGAATGGTACTCCAGAGAAAAAAAATATTCAAATAAATTCAGTAGAGTATAAACCAGTGTACAATTTTTACTTAAGAAGGTTTCTGATTGGGGTTATGGTTTTTGATATAACGCCAATCAAATTTTGTTTGACGTCATCATTCCCAATAACCAATGAGCGACCGATATCTGGAAAATGGTACAGTAGAGGGAAAAATTGTTCAAGTGAATTATGTGGACAATCAACTAAAGAACAAATTTGATTTCAAAAGTTTTTTGATTGGAGTTACGGTTTTTGATATAACAGCAGTCAAATTTTGTTTGACGTTAACATTTCCAATAACCCTTGAGTGTAGACTTGGACCGATATCTTCAAAATGGTGCCTTTGGGAGAAAAATTATTCTAATGAATTCTGTAGACAATCAGCTAGAGAACAACTTTTATTTGAAACGTTTTTTGATTGGAGTTATGGTTTTTGATATATTTCCAGTCAAATTTTGTTTGACGTCATCATTTCCAATAACCAATGAGTATAGACTTTGACCGATATCTGGAAAATGGAACTCCAGAGAGAAAAACTGTTCAAATAAATTGTGTAGACAATCAACTAGAGAACAACTTTAATTTGAAAAGTTTTTTTATTGGAGTTACAGTTTTCGATATATTATTTATTATATCTTGTGAACAGTTGTTTTCAAGATTCTTTGCTTCCAACTAAAAGGGAAAGTAGTACCATCCATGGTAACATACCTAACAATTATTTTCCCATTCCCCACACCAACAATCTTATTAGAAACACTTCAATACATAATTCAAAACCGATCTGCAATAATTACGTTATTTGAACAAAACCCGATTCCTATGAGAATAAAATCGCTAATTATTCAAAGAAGGCCAATTAGGTTCTTGCTACACCATTGTTAACACCATAGGAAAGCAATTAAGCGAGCTAAAAACTGAATTATGCAAAGCCTCTCCGATCGAGATGCCTATCTTCGATCTGATTGGAGTAATTGAGGAGAATTTTGTCCAAGGTTTAAAATAAGATTCATCCGTGCTAATATAGCGATTAATAATTATTTCAAAAATATGGCAGAATACCATTTATAATCATGCAGACAGCTCATGTGGATGAATAATTATTTTTGCTTAATTGGTGAATGTTTATCGGTGCTGTTAATTCAAGAGGTGATGATGATGTTAGTTGCAGACGGTAGATGATATCTAAATTGGGAAGTGAATTAATTTCAATATCTCCACCACTGAACTCTTTGAATTTGAGTTCCAAAATTCGTAAAAAAACATTTACAAAACTAGTCATTGAAAAATGAATGTCAAAAAAAAATCTGATAGTGTTATATTATCAAAAAGCATAATTCCAATCAAAAAATAACTCAAATAAAAGTTGTTCTATAATTAATTCTCTACAGAATCTATTTGAAATTTTTTTTTCCCAGAGACGTCAAACAAAATTTGATTGCAGTTATACCAAAAAGCATGACTGTCAAACAAAATTTCACTGCAGTTACATAAAAAATCATAACTCCAATCAAGAAACGTTTCAAATAAAAGTTGTTCTCTAGCTGATTGTCTACAGAATTCATCCGAATAATTTTTCGCCCAGAGGCACCATTTTGAAGATATCGGTCCAAGTCTACACTCAAGGGTTATTGGAAATGTTAACGTCAAACAAAATTTGACCGCTGTTATATCAAAAACCGTAACTCCAATCAAAAAATGTTTCCAATAAAAGTTGTTCTATAGTTGATTGTCTACAGAACTTATTTGAACAATTTTTTCGCCAGAGGTACCATTTTCAAGATATCCGCCAAAACATACACTCATTGGTTATTGGGAATTTTGATGTCAAAGAAAATTTCACTGCAGTTACATAAAAAATCATAACTCCAATCAAGAAACGTTTTAAATAAAAGTTGTTCTCTAGCTGATTGTCTACAGAATTCATCTGAATAATTTTTCGCCCAGAGGCACCATTTTGAAGATATCGGTCCAAGTCTACACTCAAGGGTTATTGGAAATGTTAACGTCAAACAAAATTTGACTGCTGTTATATCAAAAACCGTAACTCCAATCAAAAAATGTTTCAAATTAAAGTTGTTCTATAGTTGATTGTCTACAGAACTTATTTGAACAATTTTTTCGCCAGAGGTACCATTTTCAAGATATCCGCCAAAACCTACACTCATTGGTTATTGGGAATTTTGATGTCAAAGAAAATTTCACTGCAGTTACATAAAAAATCATAACTCCAATCAAGAAACGTTTCAAATAAAAGTTGTTCTCTAGCTGATTGTCTACAGAATTCATTGGAATAATTTTTCTCCCAGAGGCACCATTTTCGAGATATCGGTCCAAGTCTACACTCGAGGGTTACTGGAAATGTTAACGTCAAACAAAATTTTACTGCTGTTATATCAAAAACCGTAACTCCAATCAAAAAATGTTTCAAATTAAAGTTGTTCTATAGTTGATTGTCTACAGAACTTATATAAACAATTTTTTCCCCAGAGGTACCATTTTCAAGATATCCGCCAAAGCCTACACTCATTGGTTATTGGGAATTTTGATGTCAAAGAAAATTTCACTGCAGTTACATAAAAAATCATAACTCCAATCAAGAAACGTTTTAAATAAAAGTTGTTCTCTAGCTGATTGTCTACAGAATTCATCTGAATAATTTTTCGCCCAGAGGCACCATTTTGAAGATATCGGTCCAAGTCTACACTCAAGGGTTATTGGAAATGTTAACGTCAAACAAAATTTGACTGCTGTTATATCAAAAACCGTAACTCCAATCAAAAATTGTTTCAAATTAAAGTTGTTCTATAGTTGATTGTCTACAGAACTTATTTGAACAATTTTTTCGCCAGAGGTACCATTTTCAAGATATCCGCCAAAACCTACACTCATTGGTTATTGGGAATTTTGATGTCAAACAAAATTTCACTGCAGTTACATAAAAAATCATAACTCCAATCAAGAAACGTTTTAAATAAAAGTTGTTCTCTAGCTGATTGTCTACAGAATTCATCTGAATAATTTTTCTCCCAGAGGCACCATTTTGAAGATATCGGTCCAAGTCTACACTCAAGGGTTATTGGAAATGTTAACGTCAAACAAAATTTGACCGCTGTTATATCAAAAACCGTAACTTCAATCAAAAAATGTTTCCAATAAAAGTTGTTCTATAGTTGATTGTCTACAGAACTTATTTGAACAAATTTTTCGCCAGAGGTACCATTTTCAAGATATCCGCCAAAGCCTACACTCATTGGTTATTGGGAATTTTGATGTCAAACAAAATTTCACTGCAGTTACATAAAAAATCATACCTCCAATCAAGAAACGTTTCAAATAAAAGTTGTTCTCTAGCTGATTGTCTACAGAATTCATCCGAATAATTTTTTGCCCAGAGGCACCATTTTGAAGATATCGGTCCAAGTCTACACTCAAGGGTTATTGGAAATGTTAACGTCAAACAAAATTTGACTGCTGTTATATCAAAAACCGTAACTCCAATCAAAAAATGTTTCAAATTAAAGTTGTTCTATAGTTGATTGTCTACAGAACTTATTCGAATAATTTTTTCCCCAGAGGTACCATTTTCAAGATATCCGCCAAAACCTACACTCATTGGTTATTGGGAATTTTGATGTCAAACAAAATTTCACTGCAGTTACATAAAAAATCATAACTCCAATCAAGAAACGTTTCAAATAAAAGTTGTTCTCTAGCTGATTGTCTACAGAATTCATCTGAATAATTTTTCGCCCAGAGGCACCATTTTGAAGATATCGGTCCAAGTCTACACTCAAGGGTTATTGGAAATGTTAACGTCAAACAAAATTTGACCGCTGTTATATCAAAAACCGTAACTTCAATCAAAAAATGTTTCAAATTAAAGTTGTTCTATAGTTGATTGTCTACAGAACTTATTTGAACAATTTTTTCGCCAGAGGTACCATTTTCAAGATATCCGCCAAAACCTACACTCATTGGTTATTGGGAATTTTGATGTCAAAGAAAATTTCACTGCAGTTACATAAAAAATCATAACTCCAATCAAGAAACGTTTCAAATAAAAGTTGTTCTCTAGCTGATTGTCTACAGAATTCATCTGAATAATTTTTCGCCCAGAGGCACCATTTTGAAGATTTCGGTCCAAGTCTACACTCAAGGGTTATTGGAAATGTTAACGTCAAACAAAATTTGACTGCTGTTATATCAAAAACCGTAACTCCAATCAAAAAATGTTTCAAATTAAAGTTGTTCTATAGTTGATTGTCTACAGAACTTATTTGAACAATTTTTTCGCCAGAGGTACCATTTTCAAGATATCCGCCAAAACATACACTCATTGGTTATTGGGAATTTTGATGTCAAAGAAAATTTCACTGCAGTTACATAAAAAATCATAACTCCAATCAAGAAACGTTTTAAATAAAAGTTGTTCTCTAGCTGATTGTCTACAGAATTCATCTGAATAATTTTTCGCCCAGAGGCACCATTTTGAAGATATCGGTCCAAGTCTACACTCAAGGGTTATTGGAAATGTTAACGTCAAACAAAATTTGACTGCTGTTATATCAAAAACCGTAACTCCAATCAAAAAATGTTTCAAATTAAAGTTGTTCTATAGTTGATTGTCTACAGAACTTATTTGAACAATTTTTTCGCCAGAGGTACCATTTTCAAGATATCCGCCAAAACCTACACTCATTGGTTATTGGGAATTTTGATGTCAAAGAAAATTTCACTGCAGTTACATAAAAAATCATAACTCCAATCAAGAAACGTTTCAAATAAAAGTTGTTCTCTAGCTGATTGTCTACAGAATTCATCTGAATAATTTTTCGCCCAGAGGCACCATTTTGAAGATTTCGGTCCAAGTCTACACTCAAGGGTTATTGGAAATGTTAACGTCAAACAAAATTTGACTGCTGTTATATCAAAAACCGTAACTCCAATCAAAAAATGTTTCAAATTAAAGTTGTTCTATAGTTGATTGTCTACAGAACTTATTTGAACAATTTTTTCGCCAGAGGTACCATTTTCAAGATATCCGCCAAAACCTACACTCATTGGTTATTGGGAATTTTGATGTCAAACAAAATTTCACTGCAGTTACATAAAAAATCATAACTCCAATCAAGAAACGTTTTAAATAAAAGTTGTTCTTTACCTGATTGTCTACAGAATTCATCTGAATAATTTTTCTCCCAGAGGCACCATTTTGAAGATATCGGTCCAAGTCTACACTCAAGGGTTATTGGAAATGTTAACGTCAAACAAAATTTGACTGCTGTTATATCACAAAGCGTAACTCCAATCAAAAAATGTTTCAAATAAAAGTTGTTCTATAGTTGATTGTCTACAGAACTTATTTGAACAATTTTTTCGCCAGAGGTACCATTTTCAAGATATCTGCCAAAGTCTACACTCATTGGTTATTGGAAATGTTGACGTCAAACAAAATTTGACTGCAGTTATATTCAAAACCATAACTCCAATCAAAGAACATTTCAAATACAAGTTGTTCTATAGTTGATTGTCTACAGAATTTACTTGGACAATTTTTTCTTTAGAGGTACCATTTTCAAGATGTCGATCAAAGTCAACACTCATTGGTCATCAGGAATGTTGACGTAAAGCAAAATTATTGTTAGAAAAGTTGCTTCTATATGATTAAAATTTGAAATCCTTGAAACCCCCATATGCGTTACATGCACCTGCCCCCAACTTTCCCCATTTGATAACCGGATAAAACGGGACTTGAACGGGTACCAGCAGCCGATAGGTTATCTTGAGCCGAGTCGTTATCGCTGCATTCGCCGAGACGTTCCTAGACAGGGCGACGATTATCCTTACGAGAGATAAGCCTTCAAAAGGATTTAATGAAGATTTTTATCCGATGAGAAACAGATGGGTGTTTATTTAGCGCAATAAACCCTGGGGAATTTGTTAAACTAATTCTTGAAGGCTATCTCCAATAACATCGCGCGGTATGACCCTTTTGGAAGAGGTTATTTCCATACAATGACACGCACGTCGTCGCCCAGGCCTTATTAATGATCCTGTGGCCAGCAGATCGTTTTGAATACAACACAACACCTGTATAAGTGTGATTTATTCGCTCCGATTAAACTCAAGCCTATTGTGGATGTTTGCCTATTGTTCTTAGAAGATGCCTATCATAGCCACATAGATTATGACAAACGACACTGAAAATTCGGCTCCCTTATCGCTTTCGACCAGATTGAATATATTTCACATATTTCCATTGGACAACACCCAGAAGCGGTTGGTCGTTATCGTATCGCGACACTGTTGCCATTTTTCGAGGCCTGTCGCCGCGAATTACGTTTTATTTTATTCTAATGTCGGAATATGGATTGCATTTCCTGATATTTCGCTATCTTGGAGTGTGCAGGCCTCCACGTTGTTGTTCGCACCGAAATGAAATATACGAGAGTGCTAATCCCGCTTGCCAAAACAGCGACGAAGAGCTGGAAATATAGCTATAAATGCGGATATTGTGAACTGGATGTATGTTATTATTCTGGTATTAATGGGAATCCAATGTATGAGGACAGGAAATGGAAATGAAAAGGCAGCCTGACCCAGCTCAAGTAGAATCGACGTTTTTGATATACTTTGATTTTGCTTTGTTTTGGACTTTGTTTGCAATATATTTCTATATCTCTTGCCCATCCCAGGATTCAGCTCAGAAACAATCGTCCTAAACGCATAGTAGCCTGAGAATACCTTTATACTAAGATTCATGATATGGCTCTCCAACCTCAACCAAGCCCAAGAGTTCTTGTCTGGTGACTGCTTAAAAGAGAGGCACTACCTTGAATTTGTTGATATTCATCATGAGCAGATTGGAGTCCATCTTTTCACTCTTCCCAGGTCAGCAGAGATGGAGTGTACGCCAGAGTATGGTAGTATCCTCCGTAAATACCTTAAACTTTTCCTTGATATCCAGCAAAGTAAGATCAATAATATAAATGAGGAAGAGGGTTGACCTAGAACTGTCATCTGGAGGACTCCTCGATCATTAAACATTTCATCAGAAAAAGAGGAGCCGATGACCTGTGAGATAAGAATTTATCCAAGGATAGGCAATTGATGACAAAGCTTTTAAAAAAGAATGGCATGACTCCTTCATTAAGTTTTACATACCAACTTTTCAATGATCTCCAATGGAGTCATCAAAATATAGAGATCTGGAAATCGGAAGGAGCATCAACCTTATTACTGATTACTGGATAACACACCAGTTTTCCAGGAGGAATTTATTGCTTCTGAAAAGGAAAAAACACTATATGGCGGATTGATTAGGATTTTTGCTGACAAACCCTCTTCACCAGAAGAAATCTTGTTCTTAATAGATGCTTGCACTTATTTGAGCTGTAGAAGAAAATTGAGATACTCCATTGGATCATTAGTTGAAGGCAATGATACAATAAAGCCTGTTGGATTGAGTTCAACAAAAATAAGTCTGAAAATCTTGTTGTTGAAAGTTCGTCCATAGGCAATTAAGACATCTATGAGTCTCATCATCTTAGTTCTGTGGTCAGAAGATCCTGCACAATCAAATTTGACCCAGTTCAATCATGGAACATCGTCCATAATGGAGTTAAACATCAATGAATCTGGAAATCTTCAAAGGTAAATGATCTATGAATCTCATCATCTTCATTGTGGAATCTTGGATGAACGCCAAAAACCAAGTTTGAGAGCAGTGAGTCTCGTATATTGTAATATGTTCATTTTCACAACTTTAACAGCTATGACTCTCATCATTTTTATTATTTTATTGTTCTAAGAGGTGAGCACAGAAACTGTAACGGAGAGGTGTTGTCAAATGCTTTCTCCTTACCAAGAAAAGCTTCTTACTCTATTTTTTGAGATGATGAAGAGATGTCTCAGCTTATGTCGTAAGAGAACTAGATTCTGTCTGAGCTTCCGATTTTGTCCCTTTATCAGGTTGGTCCCGCTCATAGAACCTGCTGACCTCAACTGTGAGATCCAGTCTTCGGATAGATTACCAGCTTCTTATCTTCAAATATCTTTGCCAGTTTTCTTCAGTTTTCTTGGTTTTGTTATCAACAGCTTGGGTATCACAATGTTTGACAAAGGAGTTGGGGTCCACTTCAACTAAGGAATCTAGTTCCTACTTGGGCTGTTGTTTTGGTATAATGGCTAGATCACCAAGCAAACATGCTTGTACAAAAATCTTGGTTGTAAGAAAACTATATTCTGGACCATTTTTTAGTTCCCGATTTTGAAGCTCTTTCAGGTTGGCTCCCTCTTTTTCTTTCCACTGGACTCATGATATGGAACCTTTGCTTCAGGAGCTTCACTGTAAGACCCAGTCTGCGGAAAGGTTACCAGTATCACAATTTTTGGCAACGGGATGGGGTCCATTTCAACTTAGGAGCTAAAATGGTTGATGTTATGGATGGCGGACCTGCCGCATTAAAAAAAAAATCGTATATTGTCATAGTGATGACGATGACATTATTGTGGTTGATACTGGTCAACGGTCTGCAGAATAAGACAATCTTGAAGAATCAACAAAAAAATTACTTTGACAAGCTTAGAGATGAGTTATGCATTCTCAGGAAACCATAGATAATGTATACATGTGAGCGCCCTTATCACCTCTCTCCTCTTGACCAAATATGTTTAGAAGCGACCAACGTATCCTTAAAGACCATTTATCAATTTCCGTGGAAGCTCGAAATCTGTCCCTTGAAGTGCAGTGAGGCGAGAGCGCGGGCTGATCAAGATTAAGGGCATCGGGATGGGCCGGTGGCGAATTCTCAATTGTCTGCTGTGCCAGAAAGATAAGCGAGAGACACGCCGCGACTCTCATACTTCATTGGACAATTGCTGCCGGCAGTTTTTTCATTTTTCTGCGATTGTTGACGACCATTGACTATCAGCGAGTGGTATTGGACGATAAGGGTCTTTTCAATCAAACTCGTGCTATTTGTTGAACAGCTATTCAGTCGTAGAGAGGTAATCAATCTTGTGCGGGGGACAGATTGTTTGCTGAATTGATTTGGGAGTTGGACTGATCTCCCAAGGTATTCAATACTTCCCAGGCACATCGTAGGTGAGCCCATTACCACCGATGTCAAAAGTGAAAATTAATTCAACACCGGGATGGTGGCCGATAAATTGACGTCGATAAGCGTCGGGGAAACGGGCGAAATAAAAAAAAGAGCGGAAAACAATCCGCTAATCAAACAGACTGGCGCGATAACATCAATCGCGGAATATTTATGAATGCAAATTTGGAAATCTCTTCTTTATCGCGCGACCAAGGCCGCCGAGAATGAATATAATCAGGCCCTAATAACTAAGGTAATTGCATGTATAATGTAGCAGGAGGTGCAGAAGATAAAACCGTAATGGATTCAAATTTATGCCGAGGCTACCACTCGATGGGGGTCTTACATCACATCATGGGTGTTGGGAGTTTTCTCTCTAATGTCGCAGGTTCACCATTTATATCTCTGGAAAGTCTTCATAGAACATCAACCATTTTACAAGACTCCTTAGTTGGAGTAGATTCCAACTCCCTTGCAATTGACCAAGGGGGTTGTACAACCTGAGCAGGAATCAATCAAAACACAACTTTATCATCTGCTGTCAGCTGTCAAACTTGATTGTTAACATTGTTGCAATATTGGACAATGAAGACTGAGAGGCAGCTGTTGAAATAAAAACAATTAAGATGATGAGACTCATCGCTGTCGAAGCTATGAAGATGAACAGGGTTAACAGATTACAATGAAGAACGATACACGACACTCAATGTGTCAAATCAAGTATATCTCTACAATGTCAAAACTCCACACGCCTCTACGCCCCTACCTTAATAAAAAAATATATTTTTGTTTTGACATGCCCCTTCCTTGATAAAAATGTGTTCAGTATTGACATGCCCTTACCTTGATAGAAAAATGAAATGTGTTCAGGGTGTTAGGACTTGATACCTTGATAAAAAAAATTAATGTATTTAGTATATTACAGGTCTTGATGTCCCTATTCAGAAAAACATTCAACAATCTTATATTATTGAAGCAGGTCGATTAACTCCAAAATCTGTGAAGCAACTGCATCAACGAGACGCTAATAGAGCACACAACTACTGGAATATACAGTAGATGAGCCTCAATTAGAAAATCTATGGTCTGTTCTGCATATTTTTGTACCGTTCAAGGTCATCATCGGAAAAAGGCAGGATGAGTAATAGGTAAGATGTCCAGTTTAAAAAGTGATATTTACTAGAAAGATGGTTGATTTTGGTGTATAGTTAATTGATGTCCGAAAACATTGTGAGGTTATGTTGTTGTTTAAATGACTTTTCAGTCTATTCTGATGAAATTGGTTTTGAAGCATGTCTTTCTAGAACTAATTTTTTCTTTGAAACGACGATGAAACTATCAATTTGATAATTTTGGAATTTCCATAACAATAACAATTTGTACCATGCATAACCTCAAACTATTTTCAAGCGTTTTCAATACTTGAAGGCTCAAAAACATACTTTGACGCTATTTTTTTTAGGATAGTTTCGATATAAATGATGAAAATGAAAACAACATAACCTCAAAATGTAGTCAAGCATTGATTATGCACTAAAATCAACCAACCAATGCGAAAATTCGAGTAAATATCACTCTCTTTTAACCAAAAATCACTGCCGGAAATCTTATTAAACTTGTAAAAAATCCAAAATTCCAAAAACAACAAAAATTTGAAAAATGTCTGATGATGAAGACAGTCATCATCAGACATCTTTCAAATTATTGTGCTTTTGAAACAATTATCTTTGAAATTTGCCCGTTTTTTTCATATTTTGGAAAAAGTGTGTGATTCCGGTTTCAGCGCAAATTCAAATTTAGTTCCACTCGAGTGAAATAAGTTAATTTTGGGATCAGGAGCATTCTGCTACCGGCAATCAACCGTATCAGTATTTCAAAAAAAATTGTATCGCCGGCGCTGTTTCCGATTTATTATTATTTTTTTTGAACATAAAACCATGATTTAGCACTCTTCGCCGTTTCTCTTACTTTAATCAACATCCTTTCCCAGATAATTTTCTGAGAGTAGCAAAGCGCAAATAGATCCAGAGGGTGGCGCCCGAGTTTTTGGAAACTGGCACGAATGTATTAATAGGTTTGACAGTGTTAAGTGGTCATTAGTAAATAAAAGATACGTGTGACGTATAAATCGGGAGTTTTTACCACACAATAGCAAACAAATCCCCGTACTAACAATATGGAACATTATAGGTTTTGGTATGGTCATTATAATATGTATATGGACGTCCAGATTCAAGATAGCATTGAAGCCAATGCCCATAATCCTGTGAAGATGAAGCAAAACTCACCTTTCTTCTCCTCACCCTCCGCACCACATTCCATAGGACTATCGTGGCTGAGTTCATCTGAAACAAAAACCAAGATCAGAAACCAACACATTGTAAAATGCAATCAAACCACAGCCGTTTGAGAACGGGTTCTCTTGGCGGAACCTGATTTTTCCGAATCGCTTCGACCAATCAGGTGGTACTGCCCGCCTATCTTGTCAACGGGTACCGCGACCAGTTTCGTATATTATGGTGGTCAATTGTTTTGGCTTTTAACGTAAATGTGGGGGGAAGATGCATGGGAAAATCGACTAACAGGAGTGCAAAGACAGGAAATGGAATAGCCGTCTCGGAGGAGAAACATCCCGCCGTTATCGGCGGTGGAGCTTTCAATTTATTTTAATAAATCTAACCGTTTGGGATACATCAGTGCATCGGCCAATCCGGAAAGCGGGATCGTGATAAGGCAGAGTGAGAATTGAGTTTGCAGGGTTGGAGAGGCAATGGGAGGGAGCCTCCGTCAAATCCTTCCAGAAGATTCAAACTAAAACGCATTTTTCAACATTAATCCACATTTGCGATAAATTCAGCGTGGTTCGATTACGGAAGATTTATTAAACCCGCTGAATATTCATGAACTAGTACGAAATGCCAATTTGAAGACAAGGTGTTAACGGATTAAAATCCATCCAGATAAAAGTGAATTTTTCCATACCGGAAGCCTGTGGCATTTCCAGAGTTAAACTGGAAGTTCCTGCAAGATAAGAGAACGCTGCTGTTATAAACAACATGTCTGAGTCAGATAAGCATCGTGCTTTTTAAAAAGTCCGCTAACTTCAGACGAAGAATCATTAAGATAAAAACGCAGATTAATGAAAAGTGTAGCGGAAAATGTTCATGTAAAAATTACGCTACTTTATATCATTGCCCGGCAGTGATAAGTATGAAATATCTCTGGGCCTGCAGGTATGGAGCCCTGGAAAAAGTGGAAAAATAATTACAGTCTTAAAAATGGCGCTTTTTATTGTTTCGCCGAGAAAATTGCGGAAGTTTCGGTTTTTGTAAATTGCCCGCAATTAGGCTTGACGACCCTTTTAGTCCCTTTATGGTGTTTTTCGAAATTTGCTGCAATTTTGGAGGGTTAATTCGGCAGCACACGTCTAAATTATGTTTTTCTGTTTCCTTACGGGATGTAGAAAAATGTGAGGTTATAAATAACACAAAAACCAATCTAACTCCAGATATTCTTTCTCATGGTCCAGGATTTCTGGATGCAATCGGCAAATGAAGGCGGCAGATTTATTAAGGACGAGGTTTCAATTTGTTTTACGTATAGTCATCGCTGGGCGCTAACTGGATCCAGATCCTGGAAATGCATTTCGCATTTGTTGCCGGAAACCTCGCTCGCTTCGGCCCTTTGTTTCATTCCATTAAGTCGAGTCCGATTCTTTTGCTTTTCGAACGCATCCAGACAGATTGTGTCTGGAGTTCGAGCTATGGAAATTCGGAAGATCGCCCATTCGGTTGAAGGAAAATTGTTACAATGTTCGTATAGAACATGATACTAACTTTTATTTCATACCTTACCGTGAAGTATCTTTTACCGGACCCAAAACCAGTCCGGTGAATGACACTTCACATCATCAGAGACTGTAAAAAAAAATTACTTGACTACTCCAAAAATGACATTTAGCATCATCAAAGACTGCAGTGAAATCGCATTGGCAGCATGGTTTGGTTGGCGCCATCTCATGATTTTGATTAATAACTTGACATAGAATGTTGGTACATAAATTAACCTATCTATTAGCCAAGTGGTGACATGGTTAAGAACGTGAGGCGGACTGCCACTCTAAGTGTATGGTTTGACAAGAAAGCACTTTAAACCGATCCAAAAAAAAATTCATAGCATGAAACAAAACAATGTACGATACACAGCCGTTAAATGTCATTAAACTACTCGTCTAGAAATTCCAGACTCGGCTCCTTCGTCGCCTCGTCCATAAACATCTCGACTCGTCATTTAAAAAGTAATTTACCGCCTTATAACGTAAATTACTATTATTTCATACTGCAATGTGATAAATGACACTTTACATCATCAGAGCCGGTAAAATTGAATTAGCAAAATACATCATGTAACTAACTTTGGAGGTTGTGACATGTTTTGGCTCATGGCTGGCGCCATCTCATGGCAAGAATGTGATACGGACGGGTTTGACAAGAAAGCAATTCATCTTTCAAACGGATTGAAAAAAATTGACACATTATGAAATAACAGTAATTTACGTTACCAAGCCGGTAAATGACTTTTTAAACTACGGGTCAAGATGTTTTTTTTTGTAGACGAGTAGTTCAATGACATTTAACGGCTGTGTATCGTACAATGTTTTATTCCATACTGTGACCATTTTTTTCAATCAATTCAAGAGAAAAAGTGCTTTTTAGTGTCAAAGTACTCATGAAGATAGGTCTGGTGGCAATCCGTCTCACATTCTTACCATTAGATGGCGTCAGCCAAATCATGTCACCACTTGGGTGAAATAGATAAATAGGTTACTATGTTGGCAAAATTTTATGTGAAGTTATCAATTAAAACCATGAGATGGCGCCAGTTAAAACATGCTACCACTTGGATTCTTTAGATAGGTTACTTATGTTACCAACATTTTATGTCAAGTTGTAGATGGCACCAGCCAAACCATGCTACCAATTCTATTTCACAGTCTTTGATGATGTAAAGTGTTATTTACCGGACTGGTTACTTCATAGTACAGTATGAAATAAAACATCGTACGATACACAGCGGTACATAAAACTACTCGTTTAGAAATTCCGACATCTTGACTCGTACTTTAATGAGTCATTTCCGGGCCTAGAATAGAATTCTTACTTTTCTGTAATTTGCCCACCAACCTGTCAACCTGTCAAAATTCTTAAAAAATAGACGCTTACGCAACAAAATCATGCATAAAACAAATTATTATGCTGCCAGCAACAGTCATACTGACTATCATTGATAGATGGCGCTAGTGTTTTGAGGCATTTTCTTTTGGGCAAACTAGCTCTAGGTATACCTCCAGCCTCCAGGTACCTTTTATTTGTCATAGCAACATAATTTCCTTAATCCTCTAGGTCAAAAATTGATCACGTTACACAATTCTGTTGCAAAATAGAAAAATATTTATCTATTTTGTAATTAGTTTTTTAAAATTTTAGATAATATTAGAACAAATTATAATTTTTACATTCAAATGTGTTTTTAACAATCTTGAAATTTTATGTTGTTTTTCACTTTTTCATTTCTATGTAATTTTGTTTATTCTTTTTCTAATTTCACAAAAGGAGGTAAAGCTATTATAGGTAATATAGGATGGCAGTCAGAAATTGAAAAAAAAGCTTTGAAATAAAAATTTAAACTTTAAAAAAATATTAAGCGAAGCGCAAAATATTCTCTTGGTTTTAATTCATTGAATGAAATACAAAAAAATTAAAAAAGTATAAATTGTTATAAATAATAGAGAAAAAACAATACATGTTGAAGTTTTAAAAAGAGGATAAACGACAATAAAATTGAAGAAGTAAAATACGTATAATGAATAAAGAATTTTAAACTTTTAAAACTTTTCCAACAAAATTAAATAAATTTGATAATCAATAAAAATCTACAAGGTGAGTTTTATAGTTTTATAAAATTCAACAGCAGCTTGATATTTAAAAAAAAAATGATTTTTAGGGATCTTGCAAAAAATTATTGTTGTGACAAAAAAAAAAAAATTTGTGTGTTGTTTTATTTAGATTCAATTTTCCCAAAACTTTTTCTGCTACAAATAATATTTGCGGAGCTGAGCGTTTTAAAAAAATCATCTTTTTTTCAATAGCTGTCAAATTTCAAAAAATTAAAAATGGTTTGAATAAAGCTGTCAAATCTGTAAATATTTGTGTATTGAACATTGTATATTTGCACTTTATTTAACAATTACGTATACTTTCACCATTTTATAATGAAACATGTTTTTTTTTAATTGATCTTTTTCATTTCTGCTATATAATTTCCGAGATCCCTAAACAAAATAATAAACAAAATCGACGCTGTATACAAAATCTTTTACCAGGGGGATAACAAAATTGAAATAAAAAGTTTAAACTGTTAAAAAAATAGATTCAGCCAGAAATATCTGCTTGATTTACAATGATAATAATCTAGTGTAGAAAGAAGTGAAAGGATACATAGAAAAAATTAAAGATAATGATCGCTAAAATGCAAAAAAACCTTTGAAACAAAGTAACATAACCTAGAAAAAATCACAACAAAATATCACTTGGAATTCAAATTTAAAATAAATCAACAAATTGATCCCTTCATTACTTGTTTAACATTTTTGTAATTTGTTTTTGTGTTGTATTATTAGTTATGTCAACATTTTATTCTAAAGAGGATAGAAGAAATTATAAACTGAAATTATAAAAATATCGAATAAAATATTTTTAATTGTGAAAAAAATATGAAATGGGAAATATTCTCTTGATAAACAATGAGGTTGTAGTTATTGGGTACATCTATACAGGGTGTCCGTTTATTACCGGAATAGTACAAGATCGACCGAATGGGAGAAAAGTTGCCGTTTTTGATGAATAATTCACTGTAGGGTGGATTGTGAAAATGGCCCTCTGGATTTTTTATCATAATTTTTAAAAAGTTTCTTCATATTCTTTCTAATCACCGTCAGGAATTAAAACATACAGGGTTGTAGATCAAAAGGACTATTATTCAAATATCTTTATTTTCAGCAAATACTCAGTAGATGTTTCTGGAAATGTGGAACCTATTACGGAGCCTGCTGTGACTCCTACAAGCAGAAGTGTAGCACTTCTGCTGGAAGAAGCATCAAGAAGGGATCTAAAAAGCATGAGAGGACGCCTCAGCGACAGGAACAATTTCAGTGAACGCCTCGGTGTAAGGCTTTCCATGGTGATGTTACTGTCGCAGTGTACTTACCACATACAATAAGGCAAACATTTCTCAAAAGCTATCGTTTAAATCGACATTTTCGCCGTAGGCGAACCAAGCATACCGGGCAAGATTACATTGTTTCTCCTCAAGAAAGGTACAATGTTTCCGCCCACGAAAATTTCGCACCATATCACGAATTCCGCGCGACGATGAAATCCATTTTATATCTTGTCAAAGGCAAATCTCAAATTCACATCTTTAATTTCCTTTCACATCCAAATCGATTTGCTAGTTGGAATAATTCATTTATAGTTATGGCACCTTAAGGGATTTTTCGTTTAACAAATCATGATACTTCTCAACGAACAATCCTATCGTTTCTAGCCATCTCCAAATCGTGATTTATTATTTTATTATATTAATTTAGATGCGATATCTTGGAACCAGAGGGAGATCAACACCTCGAGGTGTATCAGCAACAACGGGGGGTCGTGTAGAGTGAAATTCAATTTTGAATCACCTGCAGCGACGCGATTGTCTGTAAAATGATTATTAGAAGATGAGATGTCATTTTTGTTGCAGGAAGTGTGCGTCGATGCGTTTATGCCATTTTTATGGTTTAATTTCTCAATGCAGTCACGCGTTTAGATGCGTGCAAAAAAGATGCCTAATTGAGGATGTGATGATACAGGTGATTTTTCATCTATAAGGAAGGGAAGAAAGCACATCTCTCACCCTTGTCCTGTATAGGTAGAAGGATATCTCCAATTTCCTCCGACGTTTTATTGTACACTTCGCCATTTGAAATTATCTTCGCTACATTATTTCAAACTATTCGAATGATTTAAACTAATTTATTTACACACACAAACACTTTATTTATGTACACACACACACACTAATACTAATTTATATTCGCACTTATTTTGGCAATCTTTATTTTCTTAATTCACCAATCGGACATCCGGCGTTTCAAGTGTGGACCAGGACCAAGATCAGTATACAAGAGGTTGTCTCCCTTCGTCTGAGGTAAGAGACGGAGGAGGGGAAAATATGACGTCATCGGTGTCTAGCGTCTGCAGTAGACTGAATCCTGTCGTTCGATTGCATCGGTCTGCGTCGTATGTCATGTGTCATTCGCAAAGTTGCCAGAAGTACTGTTTTACCAGAAGATCTACTGATTTCGCCCATGGGTTTCTGTTGTTCTGTTTTTGATAGGGATAATCTGGCAACACCTGACACAGATGACGTCATGGCCGTAAACGTGAGGCAACCTGTTTTATACTGATTTTGGACCAGGACGTGATCACTTGGGTTCTTATTTGTACTACATCAATAATGTCAAAACTGTCAACGTAAATGGTCATTTGTTGTGTCGAAGCGATGTTGAAGTTAACCCAGTGTTGTCATGTCTCTTTTGATATTTTATTCATTTAGAGTTCATATAATTGGGCACAAGGTGGACAAATAATCAAATCCTTTACTCTTCTTCAAGACTTTTTACTCATTAAAAAGTTTTTTTTTCATTTTAGCAATCTTATTCATTGTTTTCTATTTCACATTTTGAGAGTTCATCATTTTTATGTCAACACTTTTTTTGAATTTATTTAGTTATTCATAATTTCAAAACGATTTTTAAACTGTTCTATTATTTTTTATTTTGCAATAACTTCGATACTTCTCTTTCTCAAGTAATCAATTTATCTTATTTTCAAGAAGAAAAACCTAGTCTGGCAACATGGGATTCTTAACCGTATGTGACGCATGTAACGTTGCCGTTGTGACAAAGTTTTAGGGACATTCCTTGAAATTAACATGTTATTTTATTCCGTTTTTCAAAAAATTAAGGAAGTGTTTCAAGATTGTCTTGCTCCGCTCGAAGAGTTTTCTACTGATTTTATCTCTACTTTAACAGATTTTTTTTTTATTTTTAATTTAACTTTTTTTAACTAAGAATTATTTGTTTCAAATATTTATCAAAACTTTTTTTAAATTTATTTCATCCTTTTTGTTGTACAGATTTGCATTATCTTTGAAAAACTTTAATTTTACTGACATGGCTTTTTCCTAATCACCTAAAAAATTTTTATAATTTCAAAACGATTTTTCAACTGTTTTATCATTTTTTTTATTTCGCAATGATTTCGATACTTCTCTTTCTCAAGAAATCAATTAATCTTATTTTCAAGAAGTCCGGCAACATGGGATTGCCGATTAACCATAAGTGACGCATGTAACGTTGCCGTTGTGACAAAGTTTTATATAGGGACAAAGTGACATATTATTTTATTCCTCTTTTCGAAAAATTGTGGAAGTGTTTCAACAGATGTTTTTATTTTATTTTCAATTTTACTTTTTTCAACTAAGCTTTGCAATCATTTTCACGCTTTTAGAGACATTTCTTTTCTTCTCATTTTTCTTTTTATCAAGTTAATTTTTTTTTCCTAATCTACGCTTATTAAGCTGGCAGTTTTTAACATTTTATATATTCTTGAAGCATTCTTTGTTTGACTTTGTTGTTCATATAATTTCACTCAATGACTAAAATTAAAATTTCATGCTTAGGTTTTCATTCACAGATCATTTTTTTAATTTAATTTTTCTGTAATGGAAATTTTTAAAACCTTCGCTATTAGTTTTCATTCAATATAATATAATATAACCTAACTTACCTTGACCCAACCAACTCAGCCATAACCTAACTCCTACAATAAAAACGTAGCCAAGTTCGGAGTAGAACCAAAGGAATACGGTCCGCTGTCAAAGCCATTTCGTCGATTACTTTGTATATTTTATAGATCATGTCAAAAACCGCGATGAGTTCGGAGTAGAACCAAAAGAATACGGTCCGCTGTCGAAGCTGTTTTGCGAATATTTCATCGAAACCACCATGACCAGAGTGCAGGATTCATTGATTTAGGCTTGTTGTTAACTTTTTGTCAATAATTGATGATAACACTACAGCGTAGTCAGCTTCATTATCCGTTCGACATATAACTTAGAACTAGTTTGGATTAGGCTTAATAATTAACAAATGCCGTCCCTGGTGAAAACCCTCAGTCCTGCTCATATCAAGTTGTTGCGCTCAGGTTATCATCGTCCGCCTCGATTATGGAATGAGTTTTACCTATTTACTTATCACAAGGGAATAATTTATACCATTAACAGGCCAAGATTACATTCCGAACGTCTTGCAACTTATCTCGTCATATCTCCCTGTCCATTTTGCTTTTAGTCTGTCTTTGCTGGATATCTGCGACTATCCTCGATGATTTTTCCCGGTTAATTGTTGCTTTTGGATACACATGTTGTATCCTCGATAGCAATCAATCGACATGAATCATCTCGCTATCGATGCGTGTATCTTCGTATACTTTGTAGTGTGTGCCATATGTTCTACCCGCGAAGATACGAGTGACATTTTCTGAAAATGGCCGAAGAATAAATTGCTCAGCAACGATCAGATAAGTTAATTTCTTGACAGAACAGATAGTACTGCGGCGTACAGCCCACGCAACGCATGCCCAAATACGAAACTCGATGTTCAGATAATGATTGAACAAATTGGGAACATGAATATGGAAGGGCCCAGAATAGATGCATGGTCAGTTGTCACACTACCACCACCATCAAAGGCAACACTGCATGAATAATCAGGACATCATTAACAACGTGGTGTTAATTAACAAACGATTTGTAGGTTTTCCTGTTAATTAGAACAGGCCGCACTCATTGCCATGCAAATAGAGTGTCAGCTAACCCGGGGCTATTTGCATCTAGAAAAATCCATGACAAATTTAAGCCCTTGTAATCGGAACAAGAGAATCCATTTAAAACGAAATCTTGACCAACGTCGATAACATCTCCGAAGAATGTCGCGACTAAATGCCGGACCGTGGGTGGCATAAATAACTCGTCTTACATGTAAGTCTGTGAGTTACATGGCTTTTTCTGTTGTGCTTACTACGTGTTTACAGCAATAGCGATATGGGAATAGCCGGTAATAGGTGTCTGGTCGGAACCATAGCCGGTACTACATGTTCTCTTATGCCAATTGATGCAGAAGTAGGGCCAATGTGGCTAAATGAAATTTCACATAACGTAACCCTATATGTGAAAAAAAAACAGTTACCGTATAAGCGTAAAGTTGTTCTGTGTTCGCCTATATTTTATCAATTTGCTTGTGATAAATGAGGATCTCGGGGTTACACCAAAAGAATACGGTCTGCTGTCCTCGTAGATCATTTCATCCATTTTGTCAATGAACACGTTGAGTTCGGAGTAGAACCAAAAGAATACGGTCCGCTGTCAAAGCAAATTTCAGAGCGTCAGCTCAATTTTTGAGTAACAAGAAAATTGAAAAGTACGTGTCTCCTTATTTTTCAAGGACTTTCGAATCCAGCACTAATAGTACATTTTGTATCAAGGGCGGAAAGAAGATGATTTTGACGAGGGTATAAGTAGCAGCACGAGCGAAGCGAGGACAGATATTAGCCGAGTCACAATCATCTTTCGTCCGTGGTGCAAACAATGCTTTTTGTACAACCAGTTTGTGATCGTTTGAAAAAGAATAATTATGAAAATCAAAAATAAATAATCGATACACTGCACTACGCTCTACACTGCTGACAAGTCAGACAACTGACAACAGTCAAATCATGGTTACAATAGGTGTGTTCCCGTATTCTTTTGTGGTGCGGATTCATTGTCACCGAGATTGTCACGTGATAAGTTCCTTTTAGTATGCTAGACTGTCACGTGGTTATTAAATTCAGAGGCGTTGGGATCCAAGGAACCGTTGCTAAGCGACCTTCTTTTGCGCCCCCGTAAAAAGATTAACTGGAATTTCTGGTTGAAAGTCAAAATTCAATAAATTTTTGGAAAGTAATATGATTTTATCAACCAATTGAAATATCGTTGTGGACGTGATTTCCGGATTTATCAGTCTAAAAGGATTATAGAAAAAAATCGTAATCTCCTAAGGAAATTGAAATTCTTTGAGCAAACCAAAAATTACCAGTTGATACAAAATTGTAATTTCTCGAAAAAGTCATTTGGCATTCCCTTAAAAAATTGTGATCCAAACAGAATCATAAAAATGACGAAATTCCCTAAAAGAGTTGCAATTCTATAGAAAAAACTAGGAATTACCTATACTGTATTGTTCAAAATCGAAAAGTCGTAATTCCCTCAACAAATTAGGAATTATCAACTGACAGAATCAAAATCTCTAAAAAAGGTCATAATTCCTTAAAAAAGCTGTGCTGCTATCAACTAACAAAAATTCATTATTTCCCAAAAAAAAGTCGTAATTTCCTGAAAAATTGTGATTCTATGAACCAAGTGGGAATCACTCATTGATACGGATCATTCCAGGGCGGATCTTCAAGAAAAGCAATAATTTCCCAAAAACAAATTGTGATCATATGAAGAAACAAAATCGTAATTTCTCAAAAATGGGCGTAATTCCCTAAAATCGGAATTCCTCAATAAATGTCCTAATTCCTTGGTTGATTCTATGAACAAACTAGGCATTATCAGTAGATACGGTAGAAAGATGTGTAATTCTCTCAACAAATTAGGAATTATCAACTGATCGGGATTGTTGTACAAAACCAGAATCTCTAGAAAAGGTCGTAATTCTCTAAAGAAGCTGTGATTCTTCAAACAAACCAGAAATTAAAAACTGGTTTATACTACGTAAAAAAAGCTGGTAGTGGAGACATGCCAAATTTGAGGCGACTTAAAAACGCACACCGGACGTTACTGTCACAGTTAATATAGAACATTTGGTGAGGTCAATTGGCCGCCCAGATCCAGCAATCATTCAACATTCAAACAAATGACCCAGTTGCTTCCAGCAAAACAAACCATTGAAAAACATTCCATCCGGCTCGGCAACAGACTGATACCATCAACGGTGCAGATGGTTATCAACGTCAAAGAGAATTCATCAGTCTGTGTCATTATAACCATTGTTCGGTTTTATCAGCAAAAACTGTGTTTTCTCTAATGGCCATCCCAGATCGAGCTGATACGGTGAATGTTATCCGAAGAATTTTTGAACACATATCGCAGGAAGCGGCGATAAGCATTTCCTGCATTCTAGTTTCGATAGCTTATCAATGAAATTTTGTGGTTTAACTCACAAAGTCCGTAACAGGAGGCGGAGAACGCCCTGTAGCCGATATGCAAATGATTATGAGTTGATTTATATGGCAAGCGTGTGCCACAAGACTATTTTCTGTATAAGCACATATGTGTTGACAATCTGATTTATGGGTTATGGTGGATTTATTATGACGTTTAGAAATGCAATTCTTATTGGAGAAGTCCGCATAGCGCTCGAGCTGGAACAGCCAAAGGGTATTTGATGATCGGCGTTGATATGGAGGCTAAGGTGCGTCCGCGAACAATGAGCGGTCGACTTTTTTAAAAATCCACGCAGAACGAATGAGAATGATGATTGATTTGGTTGAAACCGTTGGCGAAAGGTCGCAGGTCGCAGGATTGTTCTTCCTTGTATTGATCATGATCTATGTTTGTCTGTTTTCTTGTTTTCATTTTTTTTTAAACTTCCCTTCAACTATGAAATCGCTATGATCATTTTTTTTATATTTTGTATACATTCTTTATGGGGGTGGTTTTGTTTTTGCAAGCGTCGTTTGTTCTAAGAAAGTTATCTTATTTTATCTTTACTTTAACAACTTTTATTTTCACTTTTTTCTTGGTTGTTATTTTTCGCTTTGGCAGCTGGACCGTATTCTTTTGCTTGTACTCCGAACTCATCGTGTTTTTTGACAGGATCAATGAAATATACAAAACAATCGACGAAATCGCTTTGACAGCGGACCGTATTCTTTTGGTTCTACTCCGAACGCATTGTGTCTTAGCAGGATCGATGAAATAGACCATGGGACGTAGAAAAGATCTGATTCCTAAAAAATCATGTTACACGTTAACAGTTTTTTTTTTAAGTAAAATGACAGTTGAAAATTTTAGGTTAAAGTCGTTAAGGTTAAGGTTGTCAAGATTGTTTTTATTACAATGATTAAAAATTAAACTGTGATTCGTTCAAAATGTATTCGCTTTGACAAAAAAAAACATTTATATCCACAACTTACAATATAAATGCCTATTATAGTTGTCACTCTACCAATATTCATTCTCTACAACACAACAGAAGAAGGTATTTTGTTCATTCCAATCAGTGATCACGTTATAGCATTTTATTTTTTTGATCAACTTCAACCAAAAATTCTAAAATCTGTCATTTTTCAGGAATCAGCTGAGATTCGTGACCTACTACGATATTTATACAAAACAATAGAGGAAATCTCTTTGACAGCGGACCGTATTCTTTTGGTTCTACTCCGAACTCTTCGTGGTTTTTGACAGAATCGATGAAATAATACACTGCTCCTAAAAATGTACGCACCACCTCTAGCTTTTCATAAGACTAAAGATGGTTTTGACAATAGAATTCTTATCACTAAATTTTACAGTGTTTTAAATTTTTACATCATTAAATTCGCATTTTAGTCCATGCATGCTTAGTAGGTATAGGGACACTATTGCTCTGAAAATTTAAAACACTTTGCAGAATTTAATGATAAGAATAGGATTGTTTTATTGTCAAAACCTTAAGCATTGCTCTTTTTAAATGTTTTTTTTCATGATCAGCTTGGTAGGTTCCATAGGTTCTTTTTTAAAGGTGATTATATCAAGATCAACCCTAAAACATATTTACACATAGTCTCATGTAAATACTAGAGGTGGTGCGTTGATTTTTTGGAGCAGTGTACGAGACAATCGATGAAATCGCTTTGACAGCGGACCGTATTCTTTTGGTTCTACTCCGAACTCATCGTCTTATTTAACAGAATTGTTAAAAATGTTTAGCCAACTTTTGTAATGACGTTTCTATGACTGATTTCTTTTACATTATTTTTCCGAATCTACATTTTCTATTTTACCTTTTCTATCAAGAAAAAACAATAAAGAAAAAAACACGAAAACACTAAAAAAAACTTCCGGAAGTATAGTGATAAAGTACAGAAGGGTTACTCTTAATTTCAACAAATAAAATAACAAATGAATGAAGGCAAATTCTTTAAAAAATGAATAAAATGAAAATAAAATGAAAAAAAAAACAAAATTTACTAAAAACGAAAGCGTATATCCATATAAAGGGGTGCGCAAGATTTATATGTCTATAGATATTATAAAATATTTAAAGACAAGATAAAACTTGAAAAAAGTTTTAAAAAATCATATTTGATAATGTGTGGGCTTGTGGAAAGGAAAATTAGTTTTTTTAGCAAAAAAAAACTATAAAAAAATGTTCAAAAAAAAAGTAAAAATAGTTAATAATTAAATTAAATAGAAAATGTATCCAATGTATACTATAAGTATAAATATACAATGTTCAATGCAAAAAAAATAAAGTAAAATCATTTATATGATAACAGATCATTGTGGAGAAAACATAAAACCATCTTTCCCAGTTAGAATGCGAAACGGAACGGTCTCAAATATCGGATGGCAGCAAGATTGGTGGCACATGACAAGCAATGCATTGTCGCAGCAAACATTCGCAGTGCGCTTATCGGCGTGCAGGAAGCCAGATATCGGTTGATATTTAATGTATTTACACATCCAGCGTGGCTTTAGACAGTGCTCTGGCTCCGCTCAAAATGCCTCACGAATAATGTGCCTGCTGCTGGCCTGATTCTGATACTGTCTGCCGCCACATACAAAGAACTGACGAGCCAACAAAGAATTATTGTTTCTTTTCACCAGATTTCGCCGCAGACCGTCCAGACAGCTTCCAGAGATCTTTTTAAACTTGTCGGATCGGTGCTGATAAGTTTTATGTGTAAACACTTCATCAGTTAATTGAACAATGATTTCTTTCTATCTTTCTAAACTGGGAGGTTTTCTTAGGAGTCACCTTCAGGTTCGCCTTCCTGCTTCCTGCACCAGTCTTCTACGATGGTCAAGGCATCAGTTCTAATAACGTTATAGTGTGCTTGCCTATGGCTATGCTTTGACAGCGGACCGTATTCTTTTGGTTCAACTCCGAACTCAATCGATAAAATGATCGGGAAAATCACATTGACAGCAGAGCGTATTCTTTTGGTCTTACCCCGAACTCCTCATTTATAACAAGCAAATCGATAAAATAGGCGAATACAGAATTGCTATATGGACCACTTTTGACTATACATAAAGTTACGGTCATTATGTTAACATTGGTTAACATTAATGTGATGGAGAAAACAATCACAAAATAAACTTAAGACAACGAATAAAATTATTGAAATGGTGGAAAAATTTACATTTTCAGATGATTATTTTTTTTTTCATTGTTTGTCCCCATATATTTTCTCAAGAAAAACTTTTTTTTGGGCTGGGAAATTGCAACACAATCACGAAATAAAGGGGAGAAAATCAACAAAAAAGTGGATTACACAAAAAACAAAACCGTAAAGCTGGTTTTTGTGACTTGGCAACGTTGCGATCTGTCATCAATGTCAGAAGGAAAGCGGTATTACGTTGTTGTCTATATTTGGGCCCTGTGGACCATTAAATAAATTTGATAATATTTCCTTTTCATGGTTTGTCCTATAAATGTATTTATAATAATGCTTATTGTTCAGTGGTCTGACGGATTAAGACTCTGTTCCCCATAGATTTTTTATAATAAAAAAATGTCATTTTTATTGGGGAAATGAACCAATGGTGTTTTGCGACTTGGCAACGTTGCGATCTGTCATCAATGTCAGAAGGAAGGCGGTATTATAGATTATTGTCTATGTTTGGGCCCTGTGAACTTTTCGTAATTCAAAATATTCGTTTTTTCGACAAAAGTCGAATTTTTCATTTTTTCCACATATGATCAAATTTGCTCCTGAATTTCTATAAGAAGGATTATTTTAGACAAGCCAAAAAAAAACATGAGAAAGTTACATGTTTTGCGAACAAAATGGCTCAGATTTTATCTCGATATCTCAAAAAATCAAAAAGTTATAAGCCTTGGTAGGTGCAAAAACATGGAAAAATTGATCGGTTATTATCATAGATTATTTATAAAATAAAAAGTGTTATTTTTACTGGAAAAATTGTGGCACAATCACGAAATAAATTGAAGGAATTAAACCAATGATGCCAGTTTTTGCGACTTGGCAACGTTGCGATCTGTCATCAATGTCAAAAGGTTGTCCTGTGAACTTTTCAATAAATTCAATAATTTTTTCTTTTCATGGTTTGTCCTATAAATCTATTTATAACAATTGTTAATGTTTATTGTTCTGGCGGACTTGGACTCCTTGCCTCATAGATTTTAGTGGGAAAATTGTAGCAAAACGAGATAAACATCAGAAAGAAATGAACAAATGATGCTAAGTTTTGTGACTTGGCAACGTTGTCATCTGTCATTAATCTCAATAGCAAGGCTACATCAAGTTACTGTCCATGATTAGACACCATAAACTTCCAAGAAACATTTTGATTCATTTGAAATAAATTTGTTGCCAAAAATATGTCTATGGGATTCCATGTTTTTTTCGAAATGGTTTATTAAAAAGCTTTATTAAAAGTAAAGGATTTGTACTGTAAATAAATAGGATTCGAATAAAATTAAAATCTCGCAATAATCCAATGATTAAAAATTAATCCACAGTCTTTTGCCTCAGTGTTGGTTCAAAATTAAATTATTTTCAATCCATTTTCCATCAACAACATCACTAATAACTATACAACTGTTGACAAAAATAGCACAGATATTATTATACATAGACTTCTCGAAAGATTCACAATTTTCGAAACGAAAATGAGATTCTTCTTGTGGTCTCCACCATTATGTTCAAGCGGTCCTTAACAGTTTAATAGATGTCACCCATACAAGGAAAAAGGGGAAGTAAAATTATGTCGAGCTCAATATTCGAACATTTTTGCCTATTAGGCGTCATCAGCGTAGTTATAGGTCTAACTGAATAAGCATCCCAAAATAACATCCGCATCTGTAAGACAAGTGAATGAACTGTCCGATAGATCCTTATTATGAGATGTTTTTTTTTTCAGTCGGACCTATAGCTGCGCTGGTGATGCCTAATAAGAAACGTTCGTAGATTGGTCTGACTGCGGAAACACTGAATAATTTGTCCATGTTTGGAATCATCACCTTCACAAGTAACTGGTTAACTTCCTTTATTACAAATCAGGACACTACCAAACCGGTGATGGTGGGGACAGTGATGCAATTCACTGTAAATTGTTAACTCCACCCCTGGCAATTTGATCCGAAACCCCATGAAATACACCTGAATCGTCCCCGTTGACAGTTCATGCTGTCAACGATTAGTTGCGGCTAATGAAATGTCAGCAAACAGTTTACGATGCGCACGATTCTATGGACCGTCCATCTTGACTCGTGCCGACACAGGCACCCATTCAATAAATTTTTCTAACCTTGGCGTATTTTTGTTTGGTGGCGCCCAACAATCAAACCACTGTGCGCAAAGATAAACATCGATGGCTAATGAACGTTTTTCCAAATAATACAGCCTTTGTGTCATACAGCAGATATGATCAATGGTGCTCGTTGCTTCTTATCTTTGTTTAGATAGCCAAATGTCGATAACGATGGGAATTTGCAAGCGTTTGTTGTATATGATCATGTATATAAATTAAATGTTTGTCCTCTTATAACTCAAGAACAGCAAAAAGAAGTTGAATGAAAATTTGCAGAGTTATCAGTTTAATTAGGGAATAGTCCAAGGGCATGGTTTTATTCGTCCACTGATAGCTGATTTTGAGAAATTGAGATTTATGTTCAAATTTTTGAGCATATATGACATTTATCAGCATTTGCCATTTATTAATGACATTTGACGAGGCATGTTCTATTGGTACGTACAAAACATAAAGCCGCGTTTACATAAGATAATCAGGTTCAAGTCTAAGGAGGCCGAAGTGATACTTCTCATGCATTTTGACCTCTTCCAACACCCGAGGCAATTATAACAGTACCATGTAGCACATGAAAACAATAATTAGTAATTACTTCAAATGGGTGTTCTTTATTCTTAATGGAAGATGCTAATCTAAATTATCACAGTGGCATTCGAGGCCAAGGAAATATCATAATTATCACATCGTTAATCGGGTGTAGTGACAGTGATCTATACGCACTGGAACAAGTGAGTTCAATGGACGCGAATAATCAGACTGTGACCATTCTACCCTCAACACCCAGTCATAGGAATTCCATCGAAAATATCTGCTGATCAAAGAAACGGGCTACTGAACGTTGAATAATTACTAGAGTGTAACTGATAAGCTGATTTTGTTAAGATACTATAGATATTGGGTTGGTTGCACAATCGATGTAGCCAAACCAAAACCAATAATAAATTCAAATAAATCTCCCCGACAACTCTTTGAAAAAAGCAGCTTCTCCAGCTCATACACAAACATATAACCAGGTGTTATTAGCGACGCGGGCAGTTCGCATGAAAAACACGTATCTGGCTGTCTCCATCTCCACTGAATAATACATTCGGTTCGGTCGTTCGTGGGTTTTTCTCTTTAAGATCAAACAGAGGGATAGAAGATTCGTATCGGAATTCTGAGACTCGCGGCATATACGGGATGATTGAAACAATTGATAGGGTTGCTAATGATCTCAAATTTTAATACCGCTTCGTCTGCCCTCGACTGGGTTGAGATCGGTGCAACAGATGGAATAAGGATTTTTTTCTGAACATCGAAAAGGAATTACTGGAATTCTGCATTTTAAAATTTTTCTTCAGTATTCTATTCAGAAATCCAAAATTTGTAGCCACTATCGTCTAACACCAGGTCTGGACGTTTCATGTTGTGATCCGGCGCATTCTACAACTATTTGGTTAGCCAGAACCTAGGGCGAAGCTCCAAAACCGTCCAGTGGTCCGTCCTGTTCTTGGTAGGCGGAGTCTGGAACCGTTCAGTGCTACGTCCGGATTTATTGAAATGCTTTAAATTTTGTGGTGGTTGATCAATGGACAGCTGACTGCTGGAGAGGATTTGGCGTTCAAACAATGTAAAAAGATTGGGTCACCAAAGGGATTACCCCTAACGTCCTTATGGGGAGAGTTTTAGTGGGCGAACCCCACTTGGGTGTATGGTTTCAGGTTTCTCTCCTTTGGGCCGGATCCCATAAAAAAAAACACTAATGGACAGCTCATGTGAACCTATCGACACTGACTGGATTTCCTCTCTTATTATCCTTTTGGCTAGTTTGGATAGAGACGAGAGGATGCTGATTGGCCGGTACTCTTCCGGCTTTGAGCTAGGTTTTTTGATCAGGATCACTTCCACTGGTTAGATCCCGTCCACACCAGGACATCTCTTGGAGTTTTAAGAGAGCGGCTGTTCTTGGATTCTGGAAGGGTTGAGGTGGTCCAGGAAGCGTGTATTGTCCTCAATGTCAGGATAACAGGACTGGTTCTCCATTAATTGCGATTGGAAATGGGTAGGTTTAGATACAGGTCTTCCCCGGGGGCTCCGTTAGGTTAGGATTTCGTTGTTTGATGGGATGATGACATGGGTAACTTACCTCCCTTGGTCAGTCCCTTTGCCAGATGTTGAAGATTCTCCTCCTCGTCCTCGTTGATTCAGTACAGAAATGATTTCAACAACCTTATATGGCAAAATTTCGTCAAACTCAAACTCTTCACCCACTCTCTCCAATTCACGAGGGGCGGAGTCTTGAAACCGTTCAGTTATCCGTTCCGTTGTTGGTGGGCGGAGTCTGAAACCGTTCAGTGCTACGTTGGCGACTTGAGCATTGTTGAAAGGCGTTAAATTTTGTTGTAGACTATGCAGTAATTTTTCAATAATTTTAATTAGGTATATATGTTTATTGTTTTTGGAAATATTGATTTTTTAATGAATTATTTGAAATCTTAACAACATTTTCCAGTTGAAAATTCCTCAAAATCACATCCAAAAATTCATAACTGGTTCATTCCAGTTCCTAGTTGACAGGGCGGAGTCTTGAAACCGTTTAGTTACCCGTTCCGTTGTTGGTAGGCGCAGTCTGAAACCGTTCAGTGTGCTACGTCGGTAAGTTTGTTGAAAGGGGTGTAATTTTTTTTGGACGATGGAATAATGTCTTGGTCATTGTTTGTACGACTGTAGTTTGTCCAAATAATAATTTTGTATGAATTATCTAGAATTTTTGCAACATTTTCCAGTTGGAAACTCATCAAAATATTCATATCAGGTCTGTTCAAATCACTGGTTAACGAAGGGAGAAGTTTTGGAACCGTTCAGTTATCCGTTCCGTTGTTGATAAGCGGAGTCTGAAACCGTTCAGTTATCCATTTCGATTTTGTGGGCGGAGTCTTAAACCGTTCAGTGCTACGTCCGTGAGTTAAGCATTAAATTTTGTTGTGGACTGTGAAATAATGTTTTTATCATGGTGTGTTGTTTGTCGATGTATCCACTTGTTTATGCATTATTCAGAATCTTAGCAATATTATCCAGTCAGAAGCTTCTCAGAATCGTATTAAAATATTCATAACAAATCCATTCAAATTTTTGGGCGGAGTCTTTGAAACCGTTCAGTTACCCGTTCCTCTGTTCAGTAGGCGGAGTCTGGAGCCGTTCAGTTCTCCGTCCGTGCACTGTCAAAGGCGTTTACTTTTATTATGGTCATCAGTTCAATGTCTGTTTTATAGTTGTTGGGTTTATAATATGCTTACTGAAGAAAATGTTTGATATTTGAATGAAAAATATATAGCTTTTTCCAAGCCTATATATATTGAACATTACGGATATGACTGTAAGAGGAAGAGGAAACAACGACCACCTGGCAGTACTTATGTTATGTGTCGATTTTGTTCCCAAGAAGATTATCAATGGTAGATATTAAGAATGGAATTATAACTGATAAGAAAGATACTGAGGCTAACCAAGAAAGTAATATGGTGGAGATAATGGAGAAGAGTAGAGCAGACCAGGAGAACATCCTCGTTGCAGGGATACCAAATGTCGTCGCAACTCCAATCTTGACCAGTAGATCAGCAACAGATAGTCCGTACGACCGGCCGGTACCGAAACGAACCCGGGGAACAAACAAGCGATATCCCAAAGATAAGCCCAGGTAATTGCTGTACAAATATTTTTATTGTGGAGCCCTATCGATCGCCCCATATGACGTGGGGAGGCGGTACCCATCACTTCGTGATCTTGAGGCGGGGCTCCCACTTCGTGAAGTAACGTGCGTCTTGTTAACTTTCTGATTTATTGTCCGATCTGGGGCCCCGAGCGACGCTCATTTAGTAATGTAGTAATAGTTTTAGGCCGTACTTATCCGCCAGTTATCTCGTGGTCTCGCTGAAAACGATCGTATCTACGGAATTTGCCGGGTAAATGTGTGTAGAAAGGATAATACAATACCATCACGTTCGACGATTGTGTTTACCAGCACTTGGCTTTGTAATAATGCGATAAGTCGATTTATTAGTTGGGAATTGAGAGAAATTTCTTGCAAGGTAATAATGTCATAATTGATCAGCGTTGGGCGCCAGGAAAAACTCATTCGGCGTGAAATCGAGTACCATCAATTTGTTCACACAAGTGTTTGGGCCAAGGTATTTAATGGGCCCATTGTTTGGGGCACACCTGTGGCGAGGCGCCTCCGGATGCCAGCAGGTCGCCGCGTGTGTAAATGGGGGCCCTATTATTAGTTTGGGCTGCCTAAATGCCCTATTTGTGTCCGGCCCGTCTCACTTTTAACAACTTCAATTTGGGCCGCCTGCTATTAACAACTTTGTTAGTGCCTGTTGTCTAATATTTTCGAATTCCAGCCGTAACTCTTGCAGATACGTATTTAATGAATACATTATCGCTCATATAATATACGTGGTTTTGATTTATTTAACAAGGATTATAATTATTATTCTATCGCGCCATCGAGATCAGGCTGTTGTTGGTATTTTGCGTGGCCAACGGCCAGAGGCGTACGTCAGCTCTGCAGCTATAAGTACCGACGTGATTTATCGACCGTGATACTCGAAGGGGAATTTTTCGAAAATTACCAGCAGATAACGGCTTATTAGTACAGACGAAAAATGTAAATTAACATATTATTGGATTGGTGAGTTATTTAATTCAATAACCACATAGTGACCAACAGACTGTTGTTTTTGTTATAAGTTACACTCTATCAATCAAATCTCCAAATAATAACACATAATATCAAGCACTGAACCTAACGGATCTAAACTCCTCCCACCAACAAAGAAACGGAGCGCTGAACAGATCAAGGCCCCGCCTACCAACAAGACGGAGCACTGAACGGTTTTAAAACTCCGCCCACACGGACATGGAGAATCGATGTCAACAGAGGATGTAGATTTGGTTTTGGGCCCACAACCTAAGGTGAAATAATATGTATTGAAGCCCAAACATCAGACTCCTCCCGTCACATCTATACTGCCTCTTCCACGACCCATGGGAGCACAAGGAATGGTGTAGCAAGACCATGAACACCAGAGGCTGAGGTTCACTTGATTAACCTGGGTATCCCAGACTCTCCCACCCACTTTAACTTGGCCAGGGTAGTCTTGAGATCCTGGCATTTCCAACACCAACTTCAAGAAAATCCTGGAGAAGTGGGATTTCTGATTTTGAGTTTTAGAGCCGTGAAGACATTAGGAGGGGAATTTGCCCTCGTTTTACTAAAATACTCATATCTCTTTAACTAATAAACAAAAATTCATGAAAATCTCAGTATCTCCTTGACTAATCAATAAAAATTCATGAAAATTTCAGTAGAGACGCAAAAATTGATTTCAAACAAGTTGACTTCAATGAAAAAATCTTCTATCATTTTTAATTTTCGAGTTATAGAGCCGTAAGGACATTTGAACGGTAATTTTGACTTCGTTTTACTCAAATACTTATATCTCCTTGACTAATAAACAAAAATTCATGAAAATTTCAGTAGAGGCGCAAAAATTGATTTCAAACAAGTTGACTTCAATGAAAAAATCTTCTATCATTTTTAATTTTTGAGTTATAGAGCCGTAAAGTCATTTAGAGGGGAAGTTTTCCTTCATTTTACTAAAATATCCATATCTTCTTGACTAATCAATAAAAATTCTTGAAAATTTCAGTAGAGACGCAAAAATTGATTTCAAACAAGTTGACTTCAATGAAAAAATCTTTTATCATTTTTAATTTTTGAGTTATAGAGCCGTAAAGACATTTAGAGGAAAGTTCTTCTTCATTTTACTAAAACATCCATATCTCCCTAACTAATCAACAAAAATTCATGAAAATCTCAGTAGTGGCGCATAAATTGATTTCAAACAAGTTGACTTCAATGAAAAAATCTTCTATCATTTTTAATTTTTGAGTTATAGAGCCGTAAAGTCATTTAGAGGGGAAGTTTTTCTTCATTTTACTAAAATATCCATATCTCCTTGACTAATCAACAAAAACTCATGAAAATCTCAGTATGGGCGCAGAAATTGATTTCAAACAACTTGACCTCAATAAAAAAATCTTCTATCATTTTAAATTTTTGAGTTATAGAGTCGTGAAGTCATTTGGGCAGAAATTTTTTCTTCATTCTTCTAAAATACTCATATCTTCTTGACTAATCAATAAAAATTCATGAAAATTCTAGTAGAGGCGCAAAAATTGATTTCAATCAAGTTGACTTCAATGAAAAAATCTTCTATCATTTTTGATTTTTGAGTTATAGAGCCGTAAAGACATTTAGAGGAAAGTTCTTCTTCATTTTACTTAATATCTCCCTAACTAATCAACAAAAATTCATGAAAATCTCAGTAGTGGCGCATAAATTGATTTCAAACAAGTTGATTTCAATGAAAAAATCTTCTATCATTTTAAATTTTCGAGTTATAGAGCCGTAAAGACATTAAGACGCGGTAATTTTGACTTCGTTTTACTCAAATACTTATATCTCCTTAACTAATGAACAAAAATTCATGAAAATCTCAGAAAGGGCGTAAAAATTGATTTCAAACAAGTGAACTCCAATGAAAAAATCTTCTATCATTTTTAATTTTTGAGTTATAGAGCCGTAAAGTCACTAAGAGGGGAAGTTTTTCTTCAATTTACTAAAATATCCATATCTTCTTGACTAATCAACAAAAATTCATGAAAATCTCAGCAGGGGCACAACCTTGATTTGAAAACTCTAGTTTGGAACACAACCAGGTCCTTCTACTCCAAACAAAAGCAGGCTCCCAATACCTCCCAGCAGCCAGACTGAGCGTGGAAAGGCAAGGTTGTTATATCAATATTTCTCTAGAAAGCTCCTCCCAAAAACCATCGAGGACCTTCGGCACTCCGTCCACTCCACTCCTCCCTGGCAAAATGGCAGAGATGATAGTAAGAGAAGAGCTAATGGACTAGGTCTACCAAGTCTTCAGCAATTGACCAAACCATGTATCAGGTTGACGAAAATCATACAAGCAGTCAATAATATAAAGACGTCTCAATTCTTGTGCTCTGTTGCTCTACTAGTACTAGTATGGTGCGACGGCCTCATCTACAAGTTGATCTCTTTTCACTTTCCAGAGTACCTGATCCGGCTGGTCAATAACTTCCTCCTTGGCACCACATCCGGAGGATTCCAAAACCAATATTCCATTGCTTGAGGTGATGTTTGAACAGAAGCTGACCTTATAGTTGGAAGCAGTTTATCTTTCACTACGCTCTCCAAAACTATGATGCGACTCCTTCCTATTTGAACCACCATGGTTCCTGACCATAGAGATTGCAATATTTCCTCTTCTCTCTCTCGAACACTCTATGCTTTATCAGGAACTCAGCCATCCATCGAGACTCTGATCACTTTTCTCTGGAAGAGCATTTGGGAAAGCTCTGGTTCAGTTCCATGGTGATCTCGACAATTCCAAAATTCACTTCAATTGTCGTAATTCACTCAATATCCAGATTGTTGTGGGACGGAGCATTGAAAGCGTTCTGTGCTCCGTTAGGGTGTTGGTGGGCGGAGTCTAAATCCGTTCAGAGCGCCGTCCGGCTGTAAGAACTACTCTTGAAATTCAAAAGAAGAGCACAAATTATGTTGCCTCAGAATTACTTGACACAGTCAGATCGAGTGATAGGCGGAGCAGAGGGCGGAGCCTAAGACCGTTCAGTTCTCCGTCCGCTGGTTTATAGTCAACCTCTGTTGATTTGGGTTGGATTTTTTATGAAGGTTTATTATTGTTACAGGGGGAAGACTTAACCTGTTGCCCTCCCTGTACATTGCCATTGTTGTCAGATTTGTACGTCAACAAAGCTAAGAACAAGATTCTAGCTCTAACGTTGCCATAACTCTATAAAAAATCGTTTCCAATAAACAGTATCGGCTCTTTGCCATATCTAAGCACACAGTTCATCGCCTATACATATACATCCAACCATCAGACTGAGCCTGACAAGATCGTAAAGATTGAAAATAAAAAAGCGCGCTTGTTCCAATGAAAAATGCGCGATACCCACCGTCGACGGGGTTGAAATGTGACCCGCTAACCGCGATAACAGTGCTCTCGCATAAAACTTGATCACTGTCATACATTCGGCTTACTTCCGGATTATTGAGCACCGGTATATCCGATTTATTGATTCCGCCACAACATTACACCATACATATGTATTCTTCAGACTTCGGCGAATCGTGAGAGCGGCGATCAGATGAACGTCCAACCAAACCTTTAAGCCCTCAAGCTGTTTGATGATCTCTATGGAAGATCTACAGGGGAAAAATGAAGCCGAGCTGGTCAAGAACAATAGACATTTGTTAGAACAATGGAGTGTGAACATTTACACCGCCCCTTTGCTATTGGCTCTTTGGGGATTATGGTTTCGGAATGTTTTATGACAGTTTACTGAGAATTGAGACATAACATCCTGGTATGGTCTTTATACAACCGTTTAGTGCTCCGTACGTGTGAACTAGTCAGGTGACAAGCATTCCAATCAAAAGCCGGCATTTTTTGGTAGGCGGAGCCTGAAACCGTTCAGTGCTCCGTCCTTACGTATGACATAAAGAAGAGTTGTAATGACGTCACCATGCTACCCAATAAATCATTTTTATAATCATAATCTAATGATTAGAATATCAACTGCATAAGTCCATCCAATGATCAACTTATCGTGATTTATTCCTGATACGTTGACCCGACCTGACCTGCAATACTGATAATAAATGATAGAGTATCTGCAGATAATTTTGTTTGTTGCTATCCGTTAGATACGGCGGGGGAATTGGATTTGTTGGAGGGTTTTTGTAGATAACGCCCCTGTTTGGACTTTCTATCTTCTATGATAAATGATCATATTATACTTACAATTTGATCTGTAAATTTCAACAAGTCCCTCTGTATCTTCAAATCTCCATAATATGGTACTTTCTCAACACCACGACTCCAAGTCACACTCGACTACCCATGCTAAGTACCGCAATACTGGCCACAGTACTACGTTAGAAATCGTAAATAGGCATTTATCTAATCGGAATCATAATAAAGTAATCGAGAGTGGGCGTTTAGGGAACCACCCACCAAGTCGCCGAAAAAAATCCGGGGTACTGTTTAAATAAATTGGAACGTCGCTGGACGATTACCATCTTGATTGGGTGCAAGGGTGATCGGGTACCCAATTTGATATTCAAGCATGGGTGGCAACTTGTACAATTCGATAATGTCACGTACTGTAATTTTATACGGAAATGTTTGATGTAAATGGAAAGATGATATGAGTGATTACTGGGAAGTGACATGAGTCAAAAGTGTGATAAGCATGACCTTATTGTTGGTGGTCTAACGGATGCAATTTGATACTGATTTGTATAAAATAAATGTATAAATAATAAATAATAGACATTCGGACGGAGATCTGAACGGTTTGAAACCCCGCCCACCTACATCCAGACCCGGACGGAGCACTGAACGGTTTCAAAACCTTGCATGGTGGAACCTGAATTCACAACCCAAAACCAACAAAACCAGTACAACTGCAACATTCAAACATTGAACTTTTGTACGCCAATGCATAAAACTGATTATGTAGGCTGCCATATCGCTTACAATATAACGTTCCTGGGTATAATTTTAAAAACTTTATCAGCCCGTATGCGGAGCGTTATCGCTCCGCTGCGATAACAGTGTACCATTACATTACTATTTTAACCAACACAAAAATATAGTATAGTATACAGGGTGACGATCCAAAAGCTGTCAGATGGCTATCGCAAACTCCTCCATTTGCGAGGGGAATTATGACCAGGCGATTGATCTCCAAGATAAGATTAGTGAAAGAAGTGAGGACCGTTAAAAAATGTTAATGATCAGCGAGAAAGCGACCGTGACGGATGGGCTTTTCTTGGCAGGTAGAGGTTAAGTCAACAGTTGGATTTCGGCTGAGCAAAATGGGCACGAAGTGTGTCGTTTCAAGCGATTTGTTTAATTAACAGTTGGGAAGTTATCAGCGAGAATATACGGCTCGCATCACGATAGACGTGTTTTATTAGAAATGGACATGAACAGTACAATAATACTGTACGTTGATTATTTGAACTAGACCAGCAAATGTTAGGACAAGAGAAAATACCAATACATTTATTTTTTTTTTTTTTTTTTTTTTTTTTTGGCGGTGTACCTACATATACACACTTAAACTTCATTTTTGATGAGTTTTGCGTCTTTTTGTAGGGAATTTCTTCTTCGTGAATGTTTGTGTTTTCTTGTCTTGACATCTTTTTTCAAATACGAATTTTTCGATTTTTGAATTCCACATTGCGATGAATTATTTTGTTTGATTTGTACTTCTTCCGAACAATTTATTTTAGTTTTTTTTCTGATTAATTAATTTTAATCTGTCTTCAGAGTAGTTATTCTGCTTTCTTGTCTTTATGTTTTTAATTTGTCTTAATTTTCTTTTTTTTTGTCTGTCGGAAACCTATTTTGTTTAATTTTTACCGCTTTGAACGGCTTGATCACTTATTTTTCTTTAAATCTGTCGTCAGAAGGGTGATTTTGATAAATGATTTTTTTGTAGACGTTTATCGGGAAAATATCCAATTTTTATTTCTTTAAAATAACTATAGTTTCGTTTTTTTCCACCTCAAAAAAAGTATTTCTTTGTCTTTTTTTTCCTGAAAGAAATAATTTTTTTCATCAGAATGTTGTTTCTCGATTGATTTTGACACTCAAAACAGTTTTTTCCTTAATTTATCAATTATTACTGTTTTGTGTTGTGTTTGTTTAATTTTTTGGATGTTAATCTCCAATTACCTAATCAAAATATTTTTTGGTTTATTATTTGTTCAACGGGAAATGAATTTTTAATTTTGTAACTCAGTTTTCGATTTTTTTTCAATTAATCAAAATATTGTACTGTTTTTTCTGGGTGTTTAGCCAAAACTTATTTTTGTTCAATTTCAGTTTTAAGTCAATTAATCCGAATGTTTTATTGATTTTCAACAGGAAAATTATTTTGTTCAATTCAAGCTTTCTAATCTGTTTCTAATCAGGAATTTACTCTGGTTCAATTTTAGCTTTTTAATTCAATTTTTCTCAGAGTAGAGTGGCAAATTATAAAAAAAACCCTGTACATCGGGATAATTAGCCTCTATTTTCTTCAATCTGCTTAATCTTCTTCCATCTTGATGTTAAACTCGTTCTATTTTACACATTACGCTGCTTTTGACGCACACAGCTGAAAATTCTTCACTATCTTCAAATTCACCAATAAATCTTCATGGAGATGGAATTTCAACCCGGTTATTTTTAGATGTGATTTGTTCATGATATTGGATGCCAATTACAGATATCGATAGTTCCTTATCAAGTGGATTATTCAAATTATCTTGAATTAATTAAGCTTGCTACGTAAGAGCGTAATTCTAGAAATAAGTTATATGTATGGTAATATCATTAAGATGGTGTTGGAGATATGTGGGCTATAAAAAGATTAATTAAATGCCAAAGAGATACAATGAAGTCATTGGTTTGTGAAGGTGCAAGAATATAGTTTCACGTAAACAATTTTGTAAATTGAAAATAATCGATGAGAAAAATATCAAATCATGTTATTTGTTTACAATAATCATGACATAATATTTTGAAAACCCTGTACAAAATACTAAAACTTTATTCATAAAATTGGTTAATTAAGTTTGCACTAAAAACATAGGTGATTTTTATGCAAATTTCATCAGATATGGGTTTTTATGTGGTTCGTTATAATTAATTCTGATTTTTTTGTATGAAATGAATTTAAAAAAATATGCGATCGTTGTTTTGAGTATTCTTGTTTCATCAGATGATTTTTCAACTCATTGAAGTTCGTCCTTCCTTTCTGTTTTGAAGATATTTTTTTATTTTATAAGGGTGAATTTTTATTTGAAAAAACTGACACCTCACTATATTGACACTATTGACAGTATGCAGCGTTGCCACATGAAGCCAGACTTAATTGTTCACCTAGATAACGGTTGATAAATGAAGTGTGGAACGGAAATTATTTTTTGTCCATATATTCCACACTATACCTATATTCTTTATTATCAATTTCATCACCCAAAACCCGCTCATTAATAGTTTATTCAATGGATAAATCCTTAAATGTCCCGGTTTTCTTATTTCCCCGTACACTGTTTTAATCCTAAATCCTACACGATTCCACAAATAATATAATGTCAGTGATGATTGCCATGAAAACAATAAATACTTGCATGTGAATTGAATCGCCTGTTTTCTGCAACACCCTGTGAACAGCACATGTTTTTACCATATTCAACACGCAAATTCACTTATAGAGTCACTAAAAGTACAAGAAAAGTTTCACAAGTACCCATGATATTTGATCAGAGTATCAAAGCTTTGATCCGTGACTTTGACAAGCTGGTTAAGTGCGGCGTTGCCGAGTTGGCGGACTGTAATATTATAGTCAGGGGCGAATTTTATTTTAGTAAAATTTCTTTAAAACTATTATTCTAAAATATCAAATACACTTTCAAATTAATAAATAATCACGATTCCTGCTTGGAGAGGATTAATAAATCAAAACTTGCTAATTTGACAAGCTAGAGTACCTGCCGTGAACAAAACCACCCTCTCGCCCCTGTGCACATGTTAAACTCAAAATCGTCTTGCTAAAAATACTACAAGGTTTTTTTATTGTTCAATTCCCATTTGTTTATTTTATATTTTTTATTTTTTTGCTCCTTTGTAAGTCATTTTTTGATTAGGTAAGCTGTTTGTAAACAGTAAACCTAATCAAGGATAATAACCGTTAATTGATGATAATAAGATGGATAATCAATGGAAATTGGCGTAAAAAATGTTATAAATTACCAAAGACGAAAATTACAAAATGAAACTTCTCAAAAAGGACCTTGAGTATAATAGGCATTAAACGCAACACAAAATAAATAATTTCATTATTCACAGACATTCTAATCAAATCTATGTAAACAACATAGAAGGTCAGCTTTTGCACATAACGCGTTATAGCAACAAATGCACATAACCATACATAAAGCAAAACACTCACTTTTTAGCGGCTTCGGATTGCTCTGCTTTCGTCGAGACATCTTTTATTTCCAAAACAAACAAATAAAACAAAAATTCAGTCACATGACAAAACACAACATACCAAAACACATACAACACAATGCACAAATAATAATAAACGGTTACAAAAACGTGTGGAAAAAGTTCAAATTTTTGAAAAGTGCCGGCAAAACATTGGGTTTCGCGTAAGCGTCAGAAGGGGGCGCGTTAACACCACTCACTTTTAACGGTTGGTGGCGGACTGGTCGCGCGGCGTTTGTGACTCACTGTTGATTGTTGCTTTTGTAGAGCGGTGTTGGCAAGTTTAGGCAAAGTAGCAGTTTTGGGAAGAAAAGAGGAACAAAGTGGTCACTCTAACATGCTTTTGAATAGTAATCTAGGTATGACCTTATCTATAAATGACAAGTGAGTTGTCAAACAAGAACCTGATATGTTTAAATTCAATTTCACTTCGAAGTGGAAGTGACAGATTTCCGCTTGCCAAACGGGAATCATACGCTACCACTACATTGAATTTGTGTTCGAAGTCACTCTTACATCAAATTCAATGTGGAGGGTATGATTCCTGTTTGGCAAGCGGGAAATCTGACTCTTCCACTTCGAAGTGGATATTGTAACTCAGACATTATTTTGAAATACCTCTCAATCATCCTTATTGCTATAATGTCTTCAAATGACAGATCAAATGTCAAACACAAACATTTTGAAGGTGACTTAACTCCATATCTACCTCCAACTCATGTCTATATATGACTGGTCAAATGTCAAAGTGGTAACCCTCATCTACCTACGACTCATGTCTATAATTGACAGATCAATTGTCAATGTCGTACTTCTTTTGATTTTAATACGTTATTTTGACTAGAAAAAAACTTAGGAAATCCTATAAATAAGCAAGGCAACACCGCCTTCAACACTGGCCAGCGCCGCTATTCCTTGTAACCTTATCAGGAACAAGACTTATCAATCTGGTAAACATCATGATATTTTTTGTTGTTCATGTAAAAAAATAATAATATTTGTAAATATCTTCTGGTAGAAGCAGACGATGGTGCATCAAGGAACAATAATCAGAGAAGATCCAAGCCTATTCATCTTCCCCAAGTTCCAGAAACTCCATCATCTTCAAAGTTGTAAACTTTACAAATTATGGTACAAGTTTCAAATGTACTGTCTAAGGCACTCAAATATGTGTGAGCCTCTTTAGCTCAGTGGCAGAGCACTGGTCTTGTAAACCAGGGGTCGTGAGTTCAATCCTCACAGGAGGCAAGGAGTTGATCCTTAAAATCTACCTTTTTACTTTTTTGGAGTTGATGACTCTCCTCTGGAGTCAAGACAAGATCAGCAACATATTTTTTTTAAGGGAAAACTCAAAAAGTCTGTCACCAGCCACAGCAGGCACCTATAGTACAGTCATATGAGAAGGAACATTGTGTAGCTGCAGTGCTGGAACTTAGAATTCAGTTGCCGAGTACTCAACAATCCCTCGAGAATCTTCAATTACAAGGCAAAAGTCACAAGTACCGCAGTCCGGAGTAGGAGGAGGCCATCAGGAAGGCCATTGTATTGCTAGTCTGGTCCCACATACCAGGGGGTCAATTCTTGACCCTTCGCAAATTTGAAAAGCATACGCAAAAATGCGATCACCATGTTGTTTCAAATGCTGATCGCACAATTGCGTATACGTTTTAAATTGCGAAGGGTGAAAAATGGACCCCCAGGGTGCTGAAGGATTTGTTGTGGTAACAATAATTTTGAGAAATATATTGAAGGCTGCTCTCAAAAATCCTTAAGCTTAAGTTTTGCACAAGTTTCTGTTGACACAGAACACGGAAGAGATCTTGGAAAAAATCCATTAGTCATGATCATCTTCAATTTTTGTGGTAAAAGAGAGATTTCGAACTCCTCCCACAACATCTTCACTCCCATCTAAAGTACCACCACCAACCCCATAAGATAAAGGACAAATATTCAGAGTAGAAGTAATGGGGTTAAGACGAACTCAAAGGTGATTTCCTTTTCGACTGAACTAGTGTATTGTATATTTTAGTCTGTAAGCTTCAAGCAACATGCAGTGGCATCTAGTGAGGATACAAGCCAAAGGAGAAAGGGGAGCATGTCACTTAGTGAAGATCATTGGTGGAGGCTCTAGTCTAGTTGCACTTACTACGTAAAGGTGGCGCAGTTTGGTATATTGAATCAATTCCTAGTGTCGGTTCATAGCGGTCAGTTTGGTTTTCCAACCGTCCACGTCACCTAGAGTACAAACATATAAATACAAGTATATGAGTACAGACGACAAAGATGAGGCAGTGTGTTTGCTTCGATTGCCTTCAGCACGCACAGAGGGCGCGCTATACCACAAATCCACATTATTATAGATTGGAGTACATCTGCATATTGCATAACCCCGTATATTGATCCGAGAAGGAACTAAAGAATTTGTGGTAACAATTTCGAGAAGATTTGGTCAAAATCTATTGAACGCTGGTCTCAAAACTCAATCCAGAATGTTGTCCTCAATTTTGTCAATTCCAGAGGTTAAAAGTGTTTCTTCCGCCTTGGCTTGAGTTTTGCAAAAATTTCTGTTGGCACAGAACACAGAAGAGATCTTGGAAGAAATCCATCGGTCACCATCATCTTCAATTATTTCTGTGGTAGGAGTTTTTGGTTTTGTTGAAATTTTTTAGAACTTCAGCGAATTATTTCACTGTGCCATGCAGGGTACGGTCGACGTGAGTCTTGGACACATCATGATTTTCTCAATGAAAGTTTCGAACTCCTTCCACATCATCATCACTCCCATCTAGTACCACCACCAACCCCATAAGTTCTAGTAGAGTAGTGAAATTTTATTTAATAATAGCATTTTATAATAAGACTAATAAAATGCTAATATGCTAATATTATATATATGTATATATAGTTCTCAAGCGACATGCAGTGTCATCTAGTGAGGATACAAGTCCGAGGTGAAGATCATTGGTGGAGGCCCTAGTCTAGTTACACTTACTACGTTAAGGCGGCGCAGTTTGGTACATGTTGAATCAATTTGTAGTGTCCGTTCGTAGCGCTCCGTTGTGTTTTCCAACCGTCCGCGTCACCTAGAGTACAAACGACAAAGATGAGACAGTGTGTTTGGTTGAATTTCGTGCGGCACGCACAGAGGGCGCGCTATATCACAGATCGACATTATTATTGATTGAAGATTGTAGTGCATCTGCACAACTCCTTTGTTTGATAACTCATATTGATCCATGAAGGACAATCGATTTCAGGGAAACTCAGGAAACATAACTAAAGATCAAGTTGGGCAAAGATGACCTTGAGTTGAGGTGGGAGTGGGATCGCCCGCATCCGGGGTCCAAGTTCAAATGTGGCACAGACACGCCGTCGATTCATGATGTTTTGTCACTACTGCTGACGTCATTGCAGTGGAAATAACGCCGAGGTTCAGCAATGCAATTTTCATGCAGGAATTGGGTCTTGCATGGGGATTTTCAAGTTTATTTCTGCTTGATCGCGGAGTTTTTTTAAGTCATACGTGTGTTTGAACAGGGGATATGACTTGGCTCTAATGCTTCATACATGATATGGTTTAAGGAAATATTGAACATTTAGAATATCTTCAGAACTAATCGGCTTGGATACCATTTGATTCCTGACAAAATTCCCCTTCTAACCATGTATTTACAAATAGGGGAACCTGGTTGAGAAACCATAATATGTAACATTCGGACATATATATCTAACATCTGTTTGAATATCTTGAGAACCAATGAACGTATCGGCTTGAATTTGATACCATTGATTATTAGATAAAATTCCGCGTCTTACCATGTATTTACAAGTTAAGTACCAGTCAACGAACCATATCAAAACGAGCCGCAAAATTTGGACATATGTATATATATCCAACACAGCTCTACATTTGTTTGAATATCTTGAGAACCAATGAACCTATCAGCTTGAATTTGATATCATCAAATTCTACACAAAATTCTGCGTCTTACCATGTATAAAGTACCAGTCAAGGAACCATCTGAAAACTAGCCGACAAATTCGGACATATATACAGGGTGTCCGGGAAAATGTGGGAGATCTCTCGGATTCAGATAGAACATTAAAAAATAAGATGACAAGTTCCCATAATTTTTTTTCCTAGCGGCCCTCCCTACGGAGATACGGCCCCCTAAGGGACCCCACTGGAAATCGGTTTTTCTTGAATAACTTTTAAACGACTCAATATAATTCAATGAAAATTTAATATGATAAACATTAGTAAGGACCTCTCAAAATACTTCCCTTAAAACATAATTAGCTTGTTTAGTTTACCAGGGACGGACTAGATTGTACATTTTAACGCTCAAATTTTTAACACCCTGTATGATAAGGAGTTAAAAAAAATAAATTTGGATACCTTGAACATTAGGCTAAAGAAAAGGTACTCTTGTTCATTGTCGATAAAATGAACCATTTTCGAGAAAAAACAATTTTTAATAAACAAAACCTCGAAAAAAGCCATGACGAAGTGGTGCTCCTGACGAAATTGTGAACCTAACGCTAGGAAAAAAAATTATGGGAACTTGTCATCTTATTTTTTAATGTTCTATCTGAATCCGAGAGATCTCCCACATGTTCCCGGACATCCTGTATATATATATATATATATATAAAGAACCGCTCCCGGCTTGACTTATGGACAAAATTATCCGTCTAAAATATATAAATTAAGTCAGGAACCAGGAAAATGAAAGTTCCTATTCATGTACAGGGAACGATATTTCACACAACGACCATGGTACCTAAAATCTCTAACAATTTTACAGAGTGAATAATTTCGTAAACCCTAAATGAGAGGATCTAATCTTATTTGCCCAAAATATTCCCAAAATTCCACACAAAAATAATTCTAAATATTGATAAAACCTTATGTAACCTTCATACAAATTACACGTTGAGTTGATCTAAACGCTTATTTACAAACTACATGTGGTTACAAAATTTCCGCTGCGCAGCTCGGAACTCGAATTGTTATAAACAAACAGAAAACTGCGTTCTAATTCAAACTTAGACAAGGTGCGTTCAAAGCGATCCTGACGATCTCGGAATCATTGAAACTGGTTTGATCCACTAATCTGAACACACCTATCAATTATTTCATTGGCGCTTAATTAAATTGGCAGTATTAATAGAATTTCTATGATTTTGGAGGTCAAATAATAAACTTCTGCAGGAATATTTCCACTGCGAATTTAACTCAATTATACTTGCCAAGGAAATCCAAAGGTATAAATTCAATGTGCAAACGTCAAAGTCCATAGGTCTTTGGAATTTAATTAAAGTTACTAACAATCACTAATGTGGGTCGTGATTAAACGCCCACCAGCACAACAAATCCGTGATATTATTAAATTTGAAGAATATCCTATCAGCCTAAAAATTGCCAGACTGTGACATCACATCACGCACGTGAAGCGTGATTAAATCCAGGTAGACATTTGTTAATTATTGTTATTAGAGCATGGGATAAACAGTTTTAGAGTCTCTCTATACGCCCCCACACAGTTGTGACATCACTCGATTCTTCCTGGTCAACGTCATGTCTGACCTCCTGCTATTTTTAGCTATACTTCTGCAAAACACCAGCTTTGTTGTTATCTTTTAGTGAAAATATGCTGGTTTTGATGTAAACAGTGATGCGATCACGGATTCTCCGCGTGGTTTGATGACGGAGTAATCATAATTTGATGGAAAAGTTTGCTTTTGATTGTGATATGAAGATGATATTTGATTAGCAAACACTTGATTGTAATTAAAATAAACAAAGTAATTAAAAGCATTTCATTGTTGGACAGAGCTACCAGAGTCTCCAAAAAAATTATTGAATTACTATCGTCTAAAAATTCCAGACATCTTGACTTGTACTTTGATAAGTCATTTCCCGGCCTAGTAACGTAAATCACATTATGGTTGTACAGTGTGTAATGTAGGAGAGCTCCATAGCAGAAATACAGTCGTATAAACTGTTTTGATTTTTGCATCTATTGAAATATCACTTCATAGCTCAAAAACTATAGAAGATAGAGATTTGATTTTTTCCACCAATGAATTTTTCACACAATCTTCCATAAGAAACAATTAGAAAATCGCAATATTAATATGAAACGATTTTGACAAAAATCGACTTGATAATTTGCTATTCCTATTTTTACAGATGTACATTCAAAAATAAATTCGTAACTCAAAAAATATAAGAGATAGAGATTAGATTTTTTAACCAAAGGACCTACTCCTAAAAAGATTTTGGTTCTTATACCAATAATTGTTTCTCATCTCAACCGATTTTTGAAGTTTGCATTCTGTGCATACTGTGGTTTTTCCAGTATCTTCTATTCAAACCCACTTATCATTGTGTAAAAGTACTTTCTAGGTACTATTAGTACTATTTTCTCAAAAAAAAGGATCAAATTTCGTCTACCTAGACTAATAAAAGCCAACCTCATTGACTTCATAACTGAATTCAGGTCATTTTTCATTTTCGCAGTGACAAAAACCCAAATCCAGATGATAATAAACGTTATATTCTCATTTTTCATTTTATATACAAACATATTACAAAATCCAAAATAAATAATGAACAATCAATCACAGATCAGGATATTATACAACACACACACGTGGAATGTGTAAAACAAAAACAATCAGTCAAAGACATGGTGCATCATTATAAGAGGTACAGAGTGAGATCGCAACTTGCACCATGTCACCTAGCTTTATACACTTAAACTTAAAACGCAGGCGCAGGCTGCAACTTCCTCAACACCGGCAAGGTACTTTTAGCACCAACTCTATCTTTGGCGTGCCTCTTTACATGCTTAGCCAAATGGTCACTCCTCATGAACCTCCTCTGGCACACCTCACACTGGAACTTCTTCTCCCCAGTATGGGTCCTCTTATGTCTGGATAATTCATCCGATCTGGAAAACCTCCTGCCACAGTCTGCCCATTGACACACAAACGGCTTCTCCCCAGTGTGGGTTCTATTATGGGCCTTCAAATGGGACGATTTGAAGTAATTCTTGCCGCACCCCTCATACTGGCACTCATAGATGCGCCTCCTTTGAGGCTGCGGAGGTGCAATCAACACCAACTGCGTAGGCACCATGGTACCATCCGGAGACAGAAAAAACGTCTGGGGCTGTGTGTGAACCTTGGGGGCCAACGGCCGATTTAACTTGAACTTAATACTCTTCACGACATTCTCCTCAGGACACTCTGGCATGGGTACTGTTACACAAGAACCATCCTGATTGGCTCGCATTATCACACTGACAGTCCTCAAAGGCACTTGTGGTTCAGTAACAATGATTTCTGGTATTTTCCTGGGTTCGGGAGGAGGTGTGGCGACTTGCGGGGGTGGTGTAATGGATTGATGGAGAAATCGGGCGAATTCATCATTGCGAATGTGGCGTTTCTTGAGGGGGAAGTCGTGCTCCTCACTTTCAGAGTCTGACGGTTGAGGTGTGGGCGGGAAGGCTGTGGCGGCGGGCCGTTTGAGGAACTGCCGCAGCTGGTAGATGGTTCCTTGTTGGCTGGATTCATCGTCGGAGGAGATCTGTAAAGAGAAGGTTGGGGTTAGATTGGGAATTCTTTTATTAATCCTTGGGATGGCGAAGTGTGCATCAACAAAATGTATAGGGAAATGGAGATATCCTTCTTCACCATCTCAATATAGCGTGTTTAACAGTTGAAAAATGGTTCTCGTCGAAAAGTCCACAAAGGAAACTGTATCATATTCCCTACAAAATGTGTGGCGGAGAGATCCTTATTCTAACTGTAAGATAAGGATGAGAGATCCCCTTTTTTGTCTTCACTATAGAAGGAATCTCCATCACAATGACGTTTATTGCACACTTCGCCATCCAAAATTATATTTACTCTTACATTGAAATAGTTTTATGATAAAATAACTTTGAAATTAATCCAGCCAAAAGATATTTATAAACACAAGGCAAACCATGCTTTGGCCTCATGCACAAGCCACTGGACTTTGTCGCTGGGTTTTTATTTATAAAATAACAACCGGAAAATACAGGATGTATTATTTCATGTAATTTGTGTTTTGAAAAATAAATCTGATTCTTTATACAAGGGTGTTGTGAAAACCCTGTATAGCGTATTTTCCAAAATTATTTCAAGAACAGCTTTCTCTTTGTATGCTGAAGACACGCGCCCAGAATTTAAATACCGCGCGATCACTCAATGGGTGCGTGATCAACGAAGAAATTGCGGTTGGCCTGATTAACTTTAAAAATATGATCTATCTGTGACTAGATTGTCTAGGACATGGACGCACGGCAGGATGCATGGATAGTAAAAAAGAAAAAAAAAACTTACCAATTTAAGCGGAGGTGTTGCAGGAGGACTCAACAAACCAACTTTCACATCCATTATGAAAGCACTCAATTATCACTCAAAAACACTTGTGGCAACTCAAACTGACGACCACAAAATGATCCGAACTTCTTATTTTGTTGTTGTGTGTTGGAGCGGCCAGGGTGTGTAGCGTGTAGCGTTCGATGTCCGACCAATGAGAAAGGGAGGCTCGTCTTTGTCGGCCAATCCGTGTTGCGTGATCACGCAAAGGCCGCGTGTTTGTGTGCATGATGTTCACGTGCACACCGGCTGATTGCCGGGGATCCGAGTCGTGATGTTGACGTGCCGGCGGTGTGACGTCATCGCCAGGCCGAGGTGTGCGAGTGTGAGTGATTTTTGGGGTGCAACGGTTTTAGGTGTGCGCCAGACGGGAGGCGCGGGGGCGTGTGAGGATGTGAATTTGGGTTCCGGCAACTCTTTCTTAAAGGGCATTGATCTGAACTACCAAAAGGACGTTTTCATTTTTCACCTATATTTTTTTAATGAATCGCTGAAAATATATGCGTGTTTTCATAATGCAATCTACAGATGTTGAAAATCTGAATTAAAAAAAATGCAAGAATTAAAAATCTTAAATTATTATACAAAATTCCTGAGATTTCTACAGGGTGATTCTTCAAATGTGAAGAGAACAATTTTTAAATATTCAAGTTCCAACTTATGTGGAGGCTCAACGAAGTGAGCTATTCCCATTGAGTTCTATGCTATTCCACTCAAAATGTGAGGAGGTCGTCTTCAAAAATACTCTTTTTCAATATAAAATTATCAATCCCAAAATCCTTTTTGGTGGATTTATTTATTTGACAATGAAAATTTTATGATTGAACTTTGGAGAGCTGTCAAAACTCAATCAAGTGAGATATCCAACCCAAAATTTGAGGAGGTCCTCCTAAAATGTTACTCTATCATTTCAAATTATCAAAATTGAAGTGAACCCCTCAAATCTTTTTTAAAGAATTTATCAGTAATGTATGACAATAATATTTCATTATTTCACAATTTCCATGTTTCAACTTTGAAGAGCTGTCAAAACTTAACCAAGTGAGATATTCGACTCAAAATTTGAGGCCAGTCCTTTTCAAATTCTCCTCTTTCATTAGAAAGTATCATATTTGAGGTGAACCCTCAAATTTTTTTTTGATGATTTTATTTGTGAATGGCATCAATTTCTCATTATTTTTTGATTTTCATATCACAACTTTGATGAGCTGTCAAAGTTCCACGGAGTGAGATATTTATCTCAAAATTTGAGGTCCACTTCAAATACTCGTCTTTTCTAGTAGATTATCAAAATTGAGGTGCCCCACTCGAATCTTTTTTGGTGACAGTCAAAACTTTGGGGAAGTCCCATTTTTTTTCGAGCCACTTATTGGAGGCCTCAATTTTAGACTGAGTACTTCTCAATATATCCTCATTTGAGCTCTGACTCAAACTCTTACTCAGTAAATTTTTTGAAAACATTCACATTGCAGTTTTAAAAAAAAAATCATATCCCAAAAATCGTTGTGGACTTTGGGGGAATGCCAATTTGTTTGTAAGCCACCTGGAGGTTTCAATTTTGGACCGAATCCTACTCAATATATCCTCAATTGAGTTAATTAACCTCCGACTCAAACTCTTGCTCGGTGAATTTTTGGAAAATGCGATACATTGCACGATAACAGAAAAACATAATAAAGTTATTCAAGAACTTTGGAGGAATGCAATTTTTTGTCTAAGCCACCTGGAGGTTTCAATTTTGGACTGCATCCTCCTCAATATATCCTTAATTGAGTATATTAACCTCCGACTCAGATTCTTGCTTGGTGGATTTTTGGAAAATGCATACATTGAACGATAACAGAAAAACATAATAAAATTCCTCATGAAGTTTCGAGGAATGCCAATTTTTTTCCAAGCTACTTGGAGGTTCCAATTTTTGAGTGCATCCTCCTCAATATATCCTCAATTGAGTAAATCAACCTCCGACCCAAACTCTTGCTCGGTGAATTTTTGGAAAATGTATACATTACACGATAACAGAAAAACATATGATAAAATTCCTCATGAAGTTTGGAGAAATGCCAATTTTTTTCTAAGCTACTTGGAGGTTCCAATTTTTGAGTGCATCCTCCTCAATATATCCTCAATTGAGTAAATCAACCTCCGACCCAAACTCTTGCTCGGTGAATTTTTGGAAAATGTATACATTACACGATAACAGAAAAACATATGATAAAATTCCTCATGAAGTTTGGAGAAATGCCAATTTTTTTCTAAGCTACTTGGAGGTTCCAATTTTTGAGTGCATCCTCCTCAATATATCCTCCATTGAGTATATTAACCTCCGACTCAAATTCTTGCTTGGTGGATTTTTGGAAAATGTATACATTGAACGATAACAGAAAAACATATAATAAAATTCCTTATGAAGTTTGGAGGAATGCCAATTTTTTTCTAAGCCACCTGGAGGTTTCAATTTTGGACTGCATCCTACTCAATATATCCTCAATTGAGTATATTAACCTCCGACTCAAATTCTTGCTTGGTGGATTTTTGGAAAATGTATACATTGAACGATAACAGAAAAACATAATAAAATTCCTCATGAAGTATGGAGGAATGCCAATTTTTTTCTAAGACACTTGGAGGTTCCAATTTTTTAGTGCATCCTCCTCAATATATCCTCCATTGAGTAAATCAACCTCCGACCCCAACTCTTGCTCGGTGAATTTTTGGAAAATTTTTACATTGCACGATAACAGAAAAACATAATAACATTCCTCTTGAAGTTTGGAGCAATGCCAATTTTTTTCTAAGCCACCTGGAGGTTTCAATTTTGGACTGCATCCTCCTCAATATATCCTCAATTGAGTATATTAACCTCCAACTCAAATTCTTGCTTGGTGGATTTTTGGAAAATGTATACATTGAACGATAACAGAAAAACATAATAAAATTCCTCATGAAGTTTGGAGGAATGCCAATTTTTTTCTAAGCTACTTGGAGGTTCCAATTTTTGAATGCATCCTCCTCAATATATCCTCAATTGAGTATATTAACCTCCGACTCAAATTCTTGCTTGGTGGATTTTTGGAAAATGTATACATTGAACGATAACAGAAAAACATAATAAAATTCCTCATGAAGTTTGGAGGAATGCCAATTTTTTTCTAAGCCACCTGGAAGTTTCAATTTTGGACTGCATCCTCCTCAATATATCCTCAATTGAGTATATTAACCTCCAACTCAAATTCTTGCTTGGTGGATTTTTGGAAAATGTATACATTGAACGATAACAGAAAAACATAATAAAATTCCTCATGAAGTTTGGAGGAATGCCAATTTTTTTCTAAGCTACTTGGAGGTTCCAATTTTTGAGTGCATCCTCCTCAATATATCCTCAATTGAGTATATTAACCTCCGACTCAAATTCTTGCTTGGTGGATTTTTGGAAAATGTATACATTGAACGATAACAGAAAAACATAATAAAATTCCTCATGAAGTTTGGAGGAATGCCAATTTTTTTCTAAGCTACTTGGAGGTTCCAATTTTTGAGTGCATCCTCCTCAATATATCCTCAATTGAGTATATTAACCTCCGACTCAAATTCTTGCTTGGTGGATTTTTGGAAAATGTATACATTGAACGATAACAGAAAAACATAATAAAATTCCTCATGAAGTTTGGAGGAATGCCAATTTTTTTCTAAGCTACTTGGAGGTTCCAATTTTTGAGTGCATCCTCCTCAATATATCCTCAATTGAGTATATTAACCTCCGACTCAAATTCTTGCTTGGTGGATTTTTGGAAAATGTATACATTGAACGATAACAGAAAAACATAATAAAATTCCTCATGAAGTTTGGAGGAATGCCAATTTTTTTCTAAGCTACTTGGAGGTTCCAATTTTTGAGTGCATCCTCCTCAATATATCCTCAATTGAGTATATTAACCTCCGACTCAAATTCTTGCTTGGTGGATTTTTGGAAAATGTATACATTGAACGATAACAGAAAAACATAATAAAATTCCTCATGAAGTTTGGAGGAATGCCAATTTTTTTCTAAGCTACTTGGAGGTTCCAATTTTTGAGTGCATCCTCCTCAATATATCCTCAATTGAGTATATTAACCTCCGACTCAAATTCTTGCTTGGTGGATTTTTGGAAAATGTATACATTGAACGATAACAGAAAAACATAATAAAATTCCTCATGAAGTTTGGAGGACTGCCAATTTTTTTCTAAGCCACTCGGAGGTTCCAATTTTTGAGTGCATCCTCCACAATATATCCTCCATTGAGTAGATTAACCTCCGACTCAAACTGTTGCTCAGTGAATATTTGGAAAATTTTTACATTGTACGATAACAGAAAAACATAAAATTCCTCAGTTTAGGAGGAATGCCATTTTTTTTTCCAAGCCACCTGGAGGCTTCAATTTTGGACTGCATCCTCCTCAATATATCCTCGATTGATGTCAACCCATGAGTAAGACCAAACTCATGCTCAGTGAATTTTTGGAACAATTTTACATTGCACACGATAACAGAAAAACATAATAAAATTCCTCGTGACCCTTGGAGGAGTGCCAATTTTTTTCCAAGCCACTTGGAGGTGTCAATTTTGCACCGAGTACTCCTCAATATATTATCGATTGAGTAAATTCACCTTTGACTCAAACGCTTGCTCAGTAGATTTTTTGAAAATCTTTACATCGCCCTCTAAATATAGAAAAACATAATAAAATTCCTCGTTGACTTTGGAGGAGTGGCAATTTTTTTCTGAGCCACTTGGGGATCTCAGTCTTGGACTGAAGTACTCCTCGATATATCCTCAATTGAGTAAATTGACTTCAAAACACAAACAAGTGAGCTATTCGAACTCAAAATTTGAGGAGGTTTTCATATAAAATTATCGAAATCCAACAATCAAACATTTGCATATCAAAAATAATAATTTCGAAAAGTGAAAAAAGAGTATTTTTATAGTTCTTTCTTTGTCACCCTGTATAAAAGAGGTTTTGGGAAATTTATTTTTTCAAACAAAGGTGAACATTTGAACTTTGTCGGTAAATTTGTTTAATCACAAAAACCATTTAAATCAAATTAAATCCCATCTGATTATTTCTCCTCCCACATTGCACCCAAACAATAGAAATAACGCGTCATTTGTTGTTGATGATTATTTCACAATTTACACTTTAAATCATCATAAAGCAACGTGAAATCTTGTTTCGAAAATCTTGATCAAAATCGAAAATAAACAAATCCGGCATATCTCCAGATAAATAATCAGGTCAGGGTCTTTTATTTATTATATTTTGGGGGATTAATGATGACACACCCATAATGGTTCCATCATTTTGTGGGTCATGAGATTTTATGCAATTCAAGTGATTTATTGTTAGTTTTCATTTTGATTATTTTTTTTATCCAAGGTACTTCTCCTATAAGGAAAAAAAGAAATTTTAATTTTACAAAATGAGTGTCTACTTTGTCTCTCTTCCTTCTTCAATTATTGTATTCATCCTATAGTTTTCTAACACACCACATAAACATAAAGACCATCAAGATAATTGATTCTAGATTCAGTGGGTCACCTACAAAAACCAGTACGGTCACCTAAGCGACATGAATCTACAGGTTCCTCTTTTCTATCTGTGCAAAACAGAGAACCTTGTCACGGACCTTCCTCCGACACACCTCGAACATCAATTTTTCAATTGTCCACCAGACAAGTTGGATAATTTTTACCATCCGGTAATGTAGGTCATTACCACATCAAGCTTAATATAAATTAACGTTAATTCCGTCAACAGCAGTGGATTTTCTTGTACTCAAGGATATGGTTAATATCCGTATTGTACAAAAAGTTTAAATATGGGTTAAACCATTACTCAACAAAAAAAAACGGTATACACCCAAAATTTTCGCCTTTGTTTGGACTTAATTAATCAATTCAGCATCTTCGACTTAATAATTTTCAAGAAAACCTGACAAAATAACTAAAAAGTGCTTTACTTATGATCAACATTCTTTGGCACACCCTGTATACTCAAAATATTGCTGAGTATACAATAAAGTTATCAGAAAGACAGCTGAACAATGAATCTATGCCATAACATTGTCAGTTGTGAACTTAGAATTAGCAGAACAGCCATTCAAAGCCCTATATGTCATAGTTTTGAAAAAAGTCGATATTTCAAAAACGAAAGAAGATATCAACAAAAATCCAAAAATATCCCGAGGTATGGACGTAACAAGCACTTGGGCATATCGAAAAGAAGCTTCAAAAAATCTCTGTGGAAATGGGGGGACATTAAAGAAAAAGAAAATTTGCAGTACTTTTTTACCACCCTTTTCTAACCTAACTTTTGTATTGTTGTCGACTTTTTGAGAAGTTTTGTGTTTTGAGTTTTAATGCCTTTCTATAAATCAAAACCAGTTTTTTCATAACTTAACAAGTGTTGTCGCTGTATTTTTGCGCACTTAACAATCCTCAAATGCTTCAAAATGAGTCCGATTCTGTAAGAAAAAAGGTTTTAAAATGTATTGAGGAAGGGGGTGGGCAAGTTCAACATTTTTTGTAATAAAATGTATTAATTAACTTTCCATTTTATTAATTTTAAATTTAAAAGAGGCACGGGGAGTGGTAACGGGTAACAAATAATGACACTTAGTGACAGTTAGAAAAAGAAAACCAAGATGTTGGAAGTTGAATAAATCCAATAAATTACCATACATTATTTAATAGATAAAATAACAACAGGATACAAATATACACAACCTAACAAAAAAAGGCATAAATCTAAGGCAGTAAAAGTCAACGATCAATGACAAGCCATTTTTCATGGACCTGTTTGACTTCTTGCGTCACTATGGGTGTTCGTACACGCAGGCGCACTTCAATCTTACCACCAGTCTTCCTTCGACCGTCCATTATCTAGAAGTCACTTGTCAAAAAGACCCAGCGCCCTCTAACAGTTAACTTACATCAAAAGAATCATGCATCTCACACTGTGTCTCCAATGGCTGCAGTTTCAAATTCACCGTTCCAATTAGAATGTCGCTCCGGAAAAATCCACTGAAACAGGAAAAAATGCAGCTAGCGCCACTGCAACAGTCACAGCTAGCCGACAACCAATCATGGCACCCCACTGAGGTCACGTGTTTACTTAAATGACAGGGGATGGGAGTTTAGGGGGCACCAACTTACCCTTTAGAATAAATCTCAAACTTAATTCCATGTCTTTTAAACACTCTCTGACACTGTCTCGAGTCTCTTTGAATCGGAACCATGAAACTTTGCGTATACACCGGGTTATTTGAGTTTTTCACTGTTGTGGTTCTGTCATAGTACGGAGACTCCTATAGTGAAATATTCATACAAGGTGAAATACTATGGTGAAACTCACAGTGGGAAAAGGAAACTCGAATTTCACGTAAGTGTCAATATCCTTGGGGTTATCAGTTTTGTAATTGATGCCCTCGCCGATGAAAACTTCCAGCTGATTGTCCGTCAAGTCTGTGATTATTTTCACGAAGGAAAACTCACGGTTGTCATAGTGGAATTTTGGAATTTCCATTCCGGTGCGTTTTCTTGAACGGACCAGGTCCAAGTCTTTGGTTACGTCCAAAGCGACACGTTCAAACCTATTTGAAATGTCATTAAAAGTCGAAAATGTCCTAAAATTGGTTATCAAATTGGACTACCTGACGAAAGTTTTCCTCATTGACTATACAGGGTGTTTCAAAATTGAGGATGAGGATTTTAAGGGCATATTCTCCTGTCAAAATATAATTTTTCTTCACATAAACATATGTCCTAACTTGCTTCGTTTTTGTGATACAATGTGTCAAAGTTTTTATCAATTATTATTCAAAAACCTGATTTTTATAAACTTTGGCACGATTATTTTTGTCGTCATAAGGGTCATTTTTTTGTGTGATTAAATTAAAATCATTCATTCCAGTGGCGTCATAGAGGGTAGTCTAATTGATATTTATACATAAAATTATGGTACACCGCTGCTTTTTAACAGAATTTGTATTTTTTTCCAGGTCAAGTAAATAAAAATGTATTTTTTTGTCTTTTCCGTTTTTCTGAATGTTGCTCCGTTTTCAAGATTACAATCATAAACTGTTTCCCTGATCCTTGTAAGACAAGGATGCAGTGTTTGATTTTTATCTTGAAAACGAAGCTTATTTTATTAGTTGATCTACAAAAATGATGAAATTCACACAAAAGCAGTAGCGTACCATAGTTTTATCTATAAATATCAATTGGAGGACCCTATGGGACGCCACTGGAATGAACAATTTTATTTTAATTATACAAAAGAGAGACGACAAATGAGCGTGCCAAATTTCGCCAAAATCAGCTAACAGGTTTTTGAGTAATTAATAAATAACCGTTTTTTTCTTAAAACTTTGACACACTGCATTGCGAAAATGAAGCAAGTTGGGACACATGTTTATATGAGCATCTTTTTATTTTTGGCTGGAGATTTTAAGAGCATATAAAATCTTCCAACTCCATTTTTGAACATCCTGTACACCATTAGACTGGGCATCGTGGAATATGCTTGACGCCATAAACAAATCAGCGAGTGAGACGCATTATCGTAGTAAGTAGGTACGAGATTGTTGCCAAATTGTCGAGATTGGCTTATCTACGTGTCTCAAATTGCAGTTTTATTTAAATATATTGAGATTTTGTAACTTTAACAATTCAAAAACGTTCCCCAACCTCAACCTTAACTTCAACAAATCTGAAAAACCCCCTCAATCCCAACCACAACAATCCGGAAAGCTCCCCAGATCACAATCTCCTCTTTTCCGGGACAAAGAAGATGTTAGGAAGGGGGGGAACCAATAATCCGGATATGTCATCTTCCCAAATCCCAACATCCAAAAATCCTCCTCCAACGTCCAAAAATCCTCCTCCGTCACTCAACGACCACCTTCCAAAATCCCAAAACCTCCCCCGATCCCAACTTCAACAATTTACTGTTATTTTCAACGAGGTATGTTTTTTTGTGGTTTGTCCACACAGAGCCACAGAGAGAACTACGATTATGACAATTTAACGGAATTTTACCAAATACCCCAAGATTTTTGAAGATCAATCATCATATAACACGGCAACATTGCTTTGACGACAAAACTCTGCTCATTGATAAACAGGTCTGAGGAAGGCGGGTCTTCTGGTTTTCAGTGCAGAGTTGCCAACAAGTTTAACAGAAATGCGATATTGCCAACAATATCCCAAAAACCACTCTTTTCTCATTGCACTAATGGCGTCAAGACAATCTTCAATTTATGAATAGATGCCTTGTCTAATAGTATATAGTCAAAGGTTTTCCTCAACATCTCCGAAATCATAAGGTCCTTCGAGCCTGATCAATTCCTTGTTTTTTCAAAATTCCTACCCTTTTAATCTTGCGCCAATCTACTACCTGTTAGCCTCAGCAATATTCCCAATCTCCTTATTGTACTTCCTGTTCCGCATACACAGCTCAAGCTGCTTCGACAGCTGATTCTCCAACCTTGTCAGCACATCCACATCCCCTTCATCCTCAGTACACTCCTTGGTCATAACCATATCATACCTGCAACCCCGTCAATTATCTTCAACCCATCAACTCCACCAACTCAACTCATCATCCAACTGCGACTTGGCCTCTGGGTTCACAGGAATGGTACCCCAATCAATAGGAAGACCCGCTTGAGCTGCTTGGATCAACTTGTCAAATCCTTTTGCTTGTTTCAGAAACTCTTTAGCCTGCTCAATCTCCCCCTGTTTCTTTGCATTGAGGGCGGCTTGTTTGAATTGTTTCTGCTTGGCTTGCAGAATGAGAACCTGTTTTTCCTGATGTGACGTTGATAGTTTGTTGCCGGATTGTCTTGATGGTGGTGGTGGTTGTGGTGGTGCAGGTGCAGGTTCTGCAGGTTGAGAGGAAGGAAGAGGTCCAAAACCTGGAGGTGTGGGCAGTTCTTCTGCGTCTATTGCCTTTCCTGACTTAAGAGCTTTGATGGCTTGTTCGTACTGTTTCACAATACGTCCATAACGCCTTGCTTTGCTACTATTGTCCTCTTCCTTGGCCTTTTGTTCGTACGTTTTGTAAAACTCCAGTCGCTGTAGTAACGCTTCAGCCATTGACAGTGGCGCCTCTGGTACTTCTGGTTGTTGTGGTTCCGTTTGTTGTTGCTTCTCCGCCTCTTGTAGCTTCTCCAAAGTACCATCCCCAGGCGGACCAGGCATGTCGGATAAATCCACAGCTTCTCCATTTTTAACAGCCTGAATCACTTGATCGAAAATTTTCGCTATTTTCAAATAGCCAAGGGCAGTATCAGTGTTGCCGCTCTTCTTGGCTTGGAGGGCGGCTACTTTGTACTCTTTTTGCCGCCCCAGCAGCATTTCTAACAGTTCCTGGTCGATTTCCTTCTTGACTTCAGCCACTTTGGTTTCGATGGGGGTTTGAGGGGCTGTTCTCGTAGGCACTGCTGGAGGTTTAGGCTTTATTTGTACCTCTGGTGGAACACTATCGTCTGATAAATCAATCACATCGCCATTTTTGGCCCTTTTTAGCAAATCGTTCAGGGTTTTAACAGCTCTGCCGTATCTTTTGGCCTTGCTGGTTTCACCCCCGGCCTTGGCATCTGCCTCCAAAGTCTGATAAGTCTTGACCCTCGCAGTTAAAACATCCACAACGTCTGGTTGTGGTTGACCCACTGGTTGTTCCACCTCTTCCTCTTCCTCCTCCTCACTCCCAGCAATTCCCTGCAACTCACTCAGCAGTTCCGGATCGTTTTCGTCAACATCTTCATCTTCGATTTGGTCAATATCCTTTAAAGTTCCCGAAACCATAGCATCGAGCTCTCCCTGGGATAAAGGTTGTTTCAAGGCCTTTTTTGGTTTACTTGGTCTGGAAGGTCCTCCAGCAAGGGCGGCCAGCTCAGCTTCAAGATCGCTGTCCCCACCATCGGAATCCATGGGGTTCATGGGGTTGAAATCGTCGGGAATGTCGATGAGACCAAACTGGAATGAGTTCATTGAAATTAACTTCAATTAAAAATAAGCTAAACTCCAATTAACTAAGTAATTAACACGGCATCAACAAATCCCATGATGATTCATATCGATCAACACCCTTTAAATAACAAAAAATCAACAAACAACTCACTTGAGCCAGATTTCCCGAATGGTCGCGTTTGGGCCTTTCAGGCTTTTTTCGGCCAAACATCTTCAGTGCGGCTGTTTTTCGATAAAATAGAAGTTACATGGAAATGTTGCAACTTTTATTTTTAGATTTTCTTGGTCATTGGTAAAATGGTAAACACAAAGACGTCATTAGTGTCACTGTCAAAGTGAGTTGAATGACGGACTATTTCCTTAAAATGGATACAAATTAATCATAATGATCCTAAAGTCCAATACTGTGTTGCCATTTAGGGCATGACTTTGTTCACTTTATACAGGGTGTGTCCTAAACATTGCTCAAATTTAAGGTTATTGCATGGGCGTTTTTATGAAGAATATCGAAAACAACAAACAAATCCTGCATCAAATGAGACTTCTCCAAGTCGGACAACGCGTGTGGCAATAGAGGAACTTTTTCCAAACTGGGGAATGAAAGAAATATGAGTTGAGAACGAGAGAGAAAGGGACAATTAGGTGTTCTTGTTATTTCGGTGTAGGATAGTGTAATGCAGATTGATGGTGTAACTTATGGCTCCCAATGTAAAAGAAATTCACCAAACGCGTTAGTACATTTAGTGAAGATATTCTTACCTAAAGAGACAGACAATCATTTTACAATGGAAGTCACAATGAGTATTGAGTGTAGCAGTGTAAAAAAGTGTAGATTCGTGTGAATTAGTGGAGGATAACAGACACACCTATTAAGACAGTACAACATTTTTGTAATAAATATTCGGTTTATTCATTATCTATACATTACTATCGGTTGGTGGTTCAATTGGAAATACTGTAACAATCTAGGCATTTGAAGTGGGTGAAAATCGATCGAGTTCCAAGATTCCGTTGCAAACTTATAAACAAACATACATACGAGGCGTATAGTTGCAGATTGAACCCGCCAAGTCTAAAAAATTCGAAAAATATGATTTTACTGTCAGATGGTAGAAGATTGCAACTTGCCACGCATTTATCTGTGTTCAATTTTGCTGCCAGAGCCTCCGTCTGTGTCGATAATTCCCATGCAAATGTTGACGTTATTGGAGCGGTTATTGACGTTCAGTTGCAGAACCCGCAAGGTTCATTTTTCATAGAAAAATACTTCTGGGGTTTCAAATCTAGACCCCTCATCTATAATCATCCCCTCTACCAGCTCCAATCATCACTTTTAGGGTCTATTGATTACTTTTTAGCTTTTGAAATTATTGTATTGTCATCGGTTCTTGACAATTAAGTGTGCAAAGTTTTGAATCAATCCGGGCATTCGAAGTGGGTAAAAACTAAAAATCGAATTCCAAGATTCCGTTCGGTATACAGTAGCTCTCTTTCTCATTCTCATTACGTTATATCTTTTTTTCTCTCTCGTGTAACGAAATCTCGAAACATTACATTTTTTCCAATTCACTCTCCATTCTTGTCCAAACATCAGACCGCCACCAAAGAAGTTTCACTTCAAAATAAAATGTTTCATTTTTTTGTTCCTTGAAAATATCAAACTTTGAAGCCTACCATCCCCAGAAGAGCGGATCCATCTGATGGCCTAGAGTCCTAACCTCATTTCTGTACTTGTAGTAAGCTCTAAACCAATGTTAGGGAGCTGCTTCATATGTTTGTGGTAGGGATGCCAGTTAGGTTGAATTTAGATTTCAGAAAATACAGGTCGAATGACAGTTAGTCCAAAATATCTCTTGTCCTACCTCCGTAGAAGGCTTTTGAAAATCATAGACCGCTTTGCCAAAAGCTTCAACACGAAAAGAGGTTCAATTTCTTCGAGAGAGTCTCCCCTGATGCTAAGAGCCAATGGCACGACATGATCTTGCAAGATATCCTCAAAATGTATCGATGTGCATTCAACGCATCATCGATTACTATCGAATCTGATTGTGTCCTCAAACATATCCCTGCTCGAAGAAGTAACTGAATCTTCAACGAAAGAGGCAGTTGGAGTGAAATTGAATTGTTAGTGCTGTTCTCCTCTTCGACGATATATTTTTTCGCTTCCATCAAACGAACTTACGCAAAATCTATCCTCATGTAAACAGTCCATGCAGTCTTCGATACCGTTGTTCTTCTGATTGATCTATAATTTGTTCATGTTCTGCCGATTCTGGGACCGATAGAACGGTCATATCAAGAAAAGTAAACGATCACCTCCATATACTTCAACGTTTACCTATCTCTATATGACCGTTCTATCGAACCCAGAATCGTCATCCAGGAGATAAGCGATTTGTGGTACTGTTCTGCGTATATGTTTCGTAGATTCCAACACGCCTTCGTTGATCGTTTCCGGCCTACACTTTTTTTTTGTAAAACTTTCCGTCTGTCCCCTATCAACGTCTCACACTTCGGTAGATTGATATGGTATAGAGTGCTATAACTTCTCTCAAGATAGAAATATCGCAATGATTAGAGAAAGCAAATTTAAGAAGAGATGAGGCTACAGCTGGATGTTGTTCAGCATTTGCACTTGACACTGATTCACTTCACAGGACGTTCTGAGAAACATCTTTTATAACTCCATTTTTTTGCTTAGCCCTGTATATGACAAGAAAACGAAACAAATCAGAACGGAACTGGACAGTCATATTCTTGAGGAATCTAGGTTCAATTCCCAAAGTTGCTAAAATCGGTCAAAGGATTCAAGAGAAAATTGATTTTTTGTGCGTTTCCCTAATTTTACCAGTGTGTATATTTACTCTTTACCTAAATTGTGATGTTCATTGAAAAATTTGGTCCTAGGTGGCTGTGGTTTTCTCTTTCTATCATGACCGAAGGTCGTGACTTAATTCGTATGGTTTGATGGCAACGGTCACAAGATCAATTCAAAATGTTAGGTTGAAGTCGTCAAGGTTGTCAAAGTCACGCTTACGCCAAATTCAATGTGGATGGTAGCATATGAGTCCCGTTTGCCAACCGGAAATTTGACAGTTCCACTTCGAAATTTAATTGAATGTAACTCAGGCATAACTTCAACCTTGAATTCTCAAATATGTCACAATGATTTTAATTTGTCACTTTCAAGAATCAGCTGAGATTCGTGACGTACTTGGAAACGATCTGAATCACTGAATGTCTTCTATCGTCATTATTTTTTGTAAATTTATTCTAGTTCTTGTTTAAAATGATATAAAATCCTCAAAAACATTGGCAATCGGGCTTTTGCGCCCGCACACATTTAGCACAAAAAAAAAATTACCCCACAAGCGGTATCTCGGTGGAACCTGTGAATTTTTGGACGATTTTTCGAATGTGGCTTGACCTTTACCTCTCCCCGTGCCTGTTTTAAACCTGGATTATATAAAATGGTTGGTGAATTAATACATTACAAAAGATGTTGATCATGCCCACACCCTTCTTCAATACATTTAAAAAAAATTATCTTACAGAATTGGACACATTTTTAAGCATTTGAGGATTGTAAAGTGAGCAAAAATACAGCGACAACACTTGTTTAGCTGTGAAACAAACTAGTTTTGATTTAAAAAATCAGGCACAGTAACACAAAACTCAAAAAGACGACAACAATTCAAAAGTTAGGTTTGAAAGTGGATTTAGTGGTTTCATGTGATATATTTTCGATTTTAGCCGAGATATACGTTTTTTAATACAATAATTATTGTAATCCATAGCAGGTGACCTAACCGTATTTTTTACTGAACCCTGGTATAACACACTTATCAATAATTACACTTGGCAACAGGGCATTCCCCATACAAAATACGGATCAAAACCGACTTCGCTTCTTATTTTTATCCACAGACACCTCACTGGCCTTGACCCAGACACTGTTTTGTTTGGAGCTGTCAAACTAATTTTGAGGTTATCGACGTGGAGGTTTCAAAACTATCCTATTTTTTCTGTGCAAATTTGTGAAAAAACCCCGCAAAAATGGCCCCACATCGTAGAAACATCGACGATGTGTTGGCGCGCATCAACTTTCCATTGTTCACCCTACAAATGCTGACAAATAGGCATGTTTTAGTTGGTGGAGGAGGTGGATCGTCGAAAACAGGGGTTGCAAATGGTTTTGTAAGTAATTTTTTACCATTGTTTGTTACATTAGGCTGGGTAGATTGTGATGTAAATTGTTTATGCATGGAACAGCTGTTGTTAGTAGTGATAAGTTCGTCTGGAATGCTAAGTAGTAGTAATTAGGGTAATTAACAGGTTTCATTGATTTTCGTTGCTGGAATGTCTTTATATTGATCTATTTATTAATTTTGTAGTATTTTCGATTTTTCACAAGTGATCAAATACAGAATGTATCTTCAACCTTCAACGATAAAGAAAGTTAGGTCGAAGGGATGTTCCATTCAAATAAAGTGTCTACCTGTCAAAGTTTGACAGATAGAAATCTTATTTTTGATTTAAAATTGGAGAATCAGAAGGAGAAATGAAAATCGGTTCTGTTCAAGTTACCTATAGTTTGGGCTTGTTTTGTAGTTATCAATTTTAACAGGAAATCTTCGAATTATCCCACGACGGCCACAAATTCCACGTGGAAGAAGTAACAAGACACGAAACCGGCCCCAACGTAGTAATGAACTGTGCTGTAGCTCATTCGAGCGATAAAAGACACACCTATCTTGTAGCAGGACAAGAAAGCCATTGTCAGCTCTATAACGTCAATACTGACTTAGGTGAGCTGACTAAATAGATTTCATGAAAAAAAAAAACGACCAACTTAACCCCACACCACACATAATCCCAATTTGACCCTCCATCTTGAACTCTGGCACCTTGTGACGTCACATTTGTGTGTTTCGCTTCTCTCTGCAAAACACTTTTTTTCCAGTAACCATCGAAACCCTCGGCAAAGACCCCGAACTCCGTCAACGAAAAAACGGCAAAATAAAACCGTCCAAAAAACGCCTTAAATTCCTTCTAAGCCCATCGGACAGTGTTCAAACCGACTTTAACGGCCCTGAACCTCTGTCCAGGGTAGTGCGGGTGCACCCTAACGGTACCCTAATGGCAACGGGGGGTACTGATGGGGATATCCGCATGTGGAAGTTCCCATCGTTGCAACCTTTAACGAAACTCAAAGCACATACCAAGGAAATCGACGATATTGACTTCAGTGGGTTTGGCAATTATTTAGTTACAGTTGCCAAAGACGGTTTGGCTATTTTGTGGGATTGCGTTAAAGGAAAGGAGATCAGGAAGCTCACGTGGGATCAGCCGCAAGGGTCCAAGTATTTGTATAAAAGATGCAGGTTTGTTTTTCACAACCCGAACTCTTGAATATTTCCAAAACTGACAGCTAACACTGTTGCCAGATGTAAACGGAGATATTTAAGAGTTGCACTTCTCCCTACCAACCCAGTATAAACGATTTAGGTTTGGAGTGATTGAAGGCGAACATAAAGCAGCCCTGTATATGCTGGCCAATCCTACAGGGTTGGCCAAAAAGCAAAAGTCCTACTTGCAACAGTGGTATCCTGAGGAGGGCGTCCTGAAAAGGGTTGCGGAGTTTGACGAGAGTGTGTCAGCTTTGGCGGTTAGAGATGACGGACGATTTGTGGCTGTAGGGACGATGTTTAGTGGGTCTGTTTCTATTTATGTTGCTTTCAGTTTGCAGGTGAGTCGTTACTTAACCTGTGTTGGACTTCCAATCCTTGATTTTTCAGCGAGTATTAAACATCCAAGGTGCACATTCCATGTTTGTAACTGGTCTAGAATTCCTTCCAGTAGCTCAACAAGAAAACCATACAGGTTGCAGTGTTGCCGAAGCGGCTGTTTTATCTATTTCTGTAGATAATCAAGTTTGTATACACACCTTGCCTTATAGAAGTGAGTATAAGCACATTAATCTACAGGGTGTGATTGTATTTTTTCCAGAATCAATTCCTTTGTGGCTGGCTCTGGTGATACTAGTAGTAGCGTTATTCTTTACGTTTCTGTTTTGCTCGTATATAGATTTGTAGGGTTATTTATTGTTTTGAATTCTGTGTATATATTGTATAATGTAGGTAAATATACAATTTCTTATTTGAGATTCTTGTTTTCATTTTACTACAGTTTGAGATAAATTATCAAACTGGACAAATTGACCATTTTGACGAAAGTTGTTGGTTGCAAACGATTGAATAATTAAAAAAACTCACCATATGAGTGAATTTCACCAATAGAAAGTTAATATACACGGTGTTCATATAAGATCCTCTATTTTCTATCTCGGAAGATGTGCGATTTACGAGAAAAAGTTTAATATAAAGTCTTATTGTTTTTGAAAGGAACTTCATTGGTATATACAGGGTCTCCGGTAAGTATATGGCATAATTTTGGGAGCGTCAAAATAACTTCAGTTTGGCATAAATCTTTTTTTGCTTAAGTGTCTCCTAACGGAGATACAGAGCCCTAAAGGCGGGGTGCCCATCGATTTAATTTTTTAGCTCTAACTTTTGAACCGGCTTGTACAGTTTGATGAAATTTTAGTATGTTGTGTCATAAAGACTCATAAAACCATAGTGAAGTCGGATTTTGAAGTTGTGGGGGGAACCAGGAACGGACTGGCCACCAAACCATTTGCAACCAATTTTTGACAGGTGTCATTTTACGGAGCTGAAATTACTTTTTCAAATTTTCTGACCTTTTTTCCATCCAAAAAGGTGCTCCTCTTTTGCTCTGTTTTACAGGTTATTGCAATAATACACAAAAATACTACTGCGAGACACCAGTTGTTGGTATTTTTGGTATTGAAAACATTTTTTGACACTCAGATTGACTGCCTATACTAGAATTAGTTGAAAACTGAAAAAAAAAACGAACCCTTATCTGTAACCCCTAAGACAGGGTGAGTTACACCCCTGAAATCTTATAGAAAGGGGGATCGAGTAATAGTAATACCTCATTTTGAAGGGTTTTCGACACTGATTACAACTGCCGAGTTTCAAGTCTTGGCTGTCATTCCTGTTGATATATTATTATCTATATAACTATTTTAATTATACATGTCATACAAATATTTTGAGTAAATAAAAGTTGAATATACAAAAATACACTGGTCTACAAACAATTGTATACAAAAAAAAATTGACCAAAAATCATTGCAAATGTTCATAAACACCATCCAAAATAGAATTCAACACTCCATGCACTTTATCCGATAAAACCGACACGATCACAGGATGCAAAACTACAGTTATCACCCTCGTCATTGCATTCGTAAACCAGTCCAGCAACTCATTACCAGAAAACTTGACTGTAATTTTCCTAAAAAAAACCCTTAAATTTTCCTATAAATAATGAATCGACTCACCCAAAATTGTCCATGCTCAAACTATCCAAGCTAAAACCATCTTTTACTCTGTCATAACTTAGTTTCAAATCCATCAAGACATTATCGATTTTTCCATGGACTTCCCCTTCAAGGACCATCAGATTCACTGATGTTTCGTAATCGTATGTAAACTGACAAAGTACAATAATGGAAGGTTGACTTATTTGGATTACCTACCAAAAGTGATTTAAAAGTCAATGGAACCTCAATAGTAACCTTATTCTCATCCGGGTTAGTAACAACCACATCACCACTCCTCTTAATGGTGGACATATCCATCAACCAACCGGACTTCAAGTCAATACCTGAAACTCCCAACTGCAAAGTTTCATTGTTCAACTCCACAGGGTCCAAGCCTTTTTCAATAATCGTAGTCTTAGTATAGTTCATTATGGTGTCTGTTATGAGGTTCTTGTCTATGGCTAATAAGGCACTTGCGCTGAAATACCATAGATATGGGGTACTATAATCAAAGGGACTATACTCACTCTCCATCTTTGAATTTTTTCAGAGCAACCCTAAAGGTCACGTTCGATTGTTGAGCAGCTGCTGCTGAAAGAAAATACAAAAACAGCAGCAGTTTCATGTTGCAATGATGCATTAAAAATTGGTGATTTTATCGGGGGATTTTTATTGATGTGTTATGGCTAAGTTACATAATATTTCAGTTTCACATATAGCCACATAAGTTTCGGAGAATATGCTTTGTATGTACCTTTCAGCATATTCCGCAAGATCAGACACATTCTACATGGCAAGAATATGCGCGTGGCATGTGCTTGGAATATTCTTGGTTCCTATTGGAATATTCCCAGCGCATGCTCATTAGTTTTAGAAAGAATATTTTTTTGTGAATAACCGACCAAACTCAAAGAATATGCTTTTTGGGAACATTTTTCACATATGTTTATCCCAGGATATGCGTTACTTATCTTGTTTTAGTTTTATAAAGTTTTCCCATAAAAATTAACTTTTTTTAAATTAATATTTCTACTAATGGTGAAATTTTTATGAACTTATTGGTCAGTTATAGTTGAGGAAGTATGAGTTTCTCAGTAAATAAACTTTCTCTGAATGACTTTGAACCTCTATACCTCAATAAACGGGATGTTTTTGACAATTTTCCTATAGATGTTGATTTTTTTTAAATTGATATCTCTACTCTCGGTGATATTTTTATAAATTTTCATCAATTAGTTGAGGAGATATAGTGTTTTAATAAAATTATGTAAAACTTTTTTTAACATCATTCTGCACCTCCGATTACTCATCAAAAACTATGTTCAAGAGAATTCTGTGAAATAAAATTAAACTATGGTCAAAATTGCAGATTTGATGGTGATTTTTGAAAATAAGTGTCACAGAATTGGGTGGTCGTGGAATATTTTTTTTCACTTTGGAAGGCTGGAAAAATTATACCTACGTTTTTTAACCTTTGTTTATATGAGTTAAAGGAACTATTTTTCTGTAAAATAATCCAAAATTCAACCCCTTATCATCAAAATTGCAGAATCTGTAGTGATTTATAAAAATTAGATTTACAGAAATGAGTGGTCGTAGAGGATATTTTTTTCTCACTTTGGAAAAGCTATTTCTATGTTTGAGATGAGATTCTTTTTTATGAGTAACAGCAATCATTTTTCTTTTAAACAATCCAAAATTCAACCCTTTATCATTAAAATTGCAGATTATATATGTGGTATTTTATGGAGATGAGTGTCACATAATTGGGTGGTCGTGGGACATTTTGTCTTAATTGGGATTCTTGGGATTACTGGATTTTTTTTTTGTCAGTTAGTTGAAAGAATATTTGTGCGAAATGATTCGATATTTACTGCAAATAAAACTTTTCATTGATGGTGATTTTCCTATCAAAAGATCATTAGATTTTTCATACACTGCGTTACACCAAAGAGTTTTGGGTTGCAAAGTGATAAGAAAGATCAGTTCATACCTATCAAAACGCAAATTGATTATGCGTAAGTTGTTTATATCGATATTACTTATCACTGAAGTGGCCACTGTTTACATTATCATCCACAAATACGTCTAAGAATTCGCACCCTCCAAATCCTGATATCTTGCAACATTCTTATCAGATAAAATTACTTATTGCAATCCTATTGAAAAACATCAATCAGTAGTCATTTATCCGTAACAATGAAAGCTGTTTTCTTGTTGCTCTTAGCTAGCTTGGTAGCTGCGTCAGAGGTGCAGCTGCGCGATGGAGTCACCCCTCAGAAACTGGATGTTGCTGAGCTGTTGAAACAGCAAATCGACTGGGATTACTTGAAGGAGGTTGCTTTAAGTGAGGGCGGGGAACAGAGGTGAGTGTACTTGAGATTCACAGCCACGTTTCTTCATTTAATCTGTCAACATTTGACGATAAGGATTCAAAAACACTCTAAATTTTTAATAGAAATTTGGCAACGCAGTTACCGGATCTTCAATGGGCATCAAAAACGGCAACTTTTCTCTGATTTAATCGTAACTCACGTACAAATGATTTTTAAATTTAAAATAAATTCCAAAGTAGTCGAGATAATAATTTCTATCCATTTCCAGTTCAGGTTACGTTTTGGCTGATGTAACTGAATATGTCCTCGATGTCCTGGCAAATGTCCAAGTCTTCATTGTGGAAAAAGGACTTGATCCAATGGAACTTTCCGATCAAAAAATTAGCGTAACTAAAAAAATTAAACTAATGCGTGATAATCAATGTTATCTTTTCAGTTGATTCCAACAGGTACCATCAAGCTAAACGATGGATATTTCACCGATTTGTCAACAATAAGCATCAGTGAAAAAGTGATGGTGAAATATTCAACATCCACCAATATTTTGGAGCTCACATTGCCCTTGTCTTTCAATACACTTTTTGTAAGTTTTTTCGAAATTTATGCGAAAACACTCTGATATCAATTAATTTTAGATCACCTACGACTACACAACCACAATCACGCTGATTAAAATCACTGGTTCAGTTGCTGCCGAGATCAAGGATGTCAAACTGGATCTTACCATGGGATTCAACTTTACCAGATACCATGCTTATGTTGATGAAATCAACTTTAAGAATTCAGGGTAAGGGGACGTAAATCTGGCAATCTAGATGGCACAACATTCTCTTTCCAGATCCATCTCCTTCAAATTCACCGGTCTCGGACTTCTAGACTGGATCATCGACGCTATGTCCGCTGTCCTGCTTACTCTTTTCAAGAGTATCATCTTGGGTGTGATAAATAAGGTTATTTACACTCCTGTTCTTGATGTTGTGGACAGTATTAATTCAATAATTGATGAGTTGTTGCAGAAAAACGGCACTGCATCATTTGGATTTTAGGGTTATGGAAGATGTTTTCGTTAATATCGAATTGTTAATATACTTGTTCTATTTTGACAAATGATTTATTGTTCAATCCATTCAAAATAAACCAGTGGGATGCAAAATTTCATTAATTTGATCCACAATCGAATTCAAAGGACCAGCCACGATATTCCTTACAATATCCAAAATCAAATTATGCAGTATTCCTGTGATCACAAAGGACATGGAATTGGTGATCCAGTCAATGGCGGCATTTCCTGACACATATAAAGTGATCTCTCTATAAAAATAATCATCAATGCCAATTTAAAACTCAACTCAAAACAAACCCAGTATGTTTAAAATCAATAGAGTCAACGAAAAATAACCCTGTAGCAAAGTCAAAGCCAAATTTTACATGAATATGAATGTGCTCAATGTCCCCATGAAGATGTCCAGTCATGCTGATCAATGTCACCTTGGTGTGGTACTTGTAAAGGAACTAAAAAACACTTTCAAAAGTATTCACTTAGTGCGCCAATTTACCTTCAAATCCTCAAACCTCAGCACCATGTCAAGAACAACTTGTTTCGACTCACTGTTGTAAGTCACAATGGCATCTTCGTACCTCATTATTGAGGAGGTGTCATTGAGTTGTCCTTGAGTCAACGTGGAATGTCCGATTTTAATCTGAAATATTTTTTATGTGCGGTTGTACCAAAATTGAACTTACGTCTATGTATTGATCTGGAAGCGTTGTGGGATCCAAACCCTTTTCTATGATCATTTTTTGGGCGTTCGCAAGAAATCGGTCCAAGAATTCATTGAGGTTCACTTTTATGTCGATTTCTCCTAGTTGTCTTGATAAGATTGTTATATTGTAATATATATATATATATGTATAAGTTAAACTCACTCATGTTTCAAATTATATAACATCTTCTCTTCATCAACGAACTGTAAGAGCTTTTCTACATCTTCAGCGGAGAGATCTTGGTCCATGTCGAAGTGGGGTAGTCCATCTTCAACCTCAAAACCCTCAATGTAATTGAGTAAAACAAATATGCAAAGAACAACCAACACCTTCATTTTCTCAATTTTTAATTGTTCAAATGATTTCATGTATTGAAAGAAATTTATCAATTATTGTGATAAGTTAAAAATTTGGAGTGATTTTTTCAAGTGTTTATTGATTTGCCATTAGACGTAGCTATGATAAAACACTTATTTTCTGTAATTTTCAAAATTTGAAGAGTTTTCCTTATTTACTGAACCAGGAATTTCCCTAAAACTACGTCACAACGGCACCGTGGCTTGCATCATATTATATGGTCAACTGTCAAGGCAGTGTTGTCGGGTTGTATTTTTCTTCTGACAAATTGAGAAAGGTGCAACTTTGCATGACGAACTTCAACAACAAGAGGTTCTTCTATAACTTAAAACCCTGAGCAAATTTCAACCATCTCAAGATAAAAAAACAATTGCAAATCTGTTATCAAAAAAGTCCTTCACTCAAGTATCTGCCAATAGCAAATCTTATTTAAACTGGATTACGTTTATAATTCCAGACAATTTATCACAATGATGAAGTCTACATTTTGTATCTTACCATTTTTATTGTATCTGACTTGGGCCAGCAAAGATGCCTCTTACCAGACGTCCCTTCTGGAAATCCTGGAAGAGGACATGAAAACCTTCTTTAAACAGGAACAGCCTTTGCAAGCAGCCGCCAATTTGAACGAATATCTGGATGTGGTTATACCAAAAATCAACCAGGCTCTTGTGAATGGAGGGTATGATCCTACTTCGTTGCCTGATCAGAGTCTAAAAGTAAGATCTACGAAGTTACCTTTGATAATCCTCGCTGTAGATACTTGCAGGTAAGGCTACGCTCACTGAAGGTACGCTAACTCAGTTGAGTACCATGGAACGGTACGAAGATGCCACTGTGACTTATGATAGTGATGCCAAGAAGGTTTACGTGGAGTTTATTTTGAGATGGCCAGACTTGGAGCTTAAATATAAGTACCATAGCAAAGTGACTTTCATAAGCAGTACCGGACATGTGACTGCCAATGTGGAGCACTCCAAAATTCACATGAAGTTGGGTTTCGATTTTGCTACAAATCACGTTTTTGTTGTTTCTTTGGACTTTAAGCACACTGGGTAAGTTGATCCAGGACTAACTAAGTGTAAGACACGTGTTTTCAGGGATATAACTTTGAAGTTCTCTGGTAACAAACTTGTGGATTGGCTTACCAATGCTATGAGCGACGTTTTTACCACCGTTTTCCATAATCTGATCCTGAATGAGCTCAAGAGTATTGCCATTGACCCGGTTCAAGCTATTGTGGATTCTATTAACGCATCTATTGATGATTTTTTGAACCCTCATCAAATGTGAGAATTATATAATTATTGATTGGCAAGGGCTGTTGGTTTTCTTTCCCTTGTTTGATCAATACACCATGTCCCTATCCCAAAATATCATCCTCAACGTTTTATCCCAGACTTTGGACCAATTGGCCATCCTCAGGCACATCAACGGATGGTCTCTCGATGACCAAACCATTGTGGAGTACCAAACAATAGAGCAACAGTGTACCACCATCAAAAATGACGTTTTGCCTCCTGAAAGTGACGATGTCATCGATTTGCGGGACTTCAGACGGGATTGTGCCTTTATCGAGTCTACGATTTTGAAGACTTTTGATGAAATCAAGGAAAAAGGTACTTATGAGACGTTGCAAGGGTTAAGGGAGGTGTTTAAGCGGTTGGAACGGGAGGAGAGGGAGTTGCTGGAAGATACAGAGAGGAAAGAGGAGAGGTATGTGGAGCTGCAAGATGCGTACTATAGAGAGAGGATGGAGTTTCGGAGGAAAATTGATGATGTGATGGTGAAGATTGGTAATTTGAAGGATGAGATTGAAGTGAGTATTCTGCATGAGTCTCAGTCCACTCTAAGAAAAAATAATCCGGCAACGTTGTACTGACAGATAGGCATGTAGTAAGATACATGGAACGATGTCGTTGTGACACAGTTTTGGGAAAATTTCTGGTTTTTTTTCGAAATTATTTCTGGTTAGCTTCGATGCTTGTCATTGTCTTCATTCTGCACAGGATTTCGAACAAGAAGGTGAAATAAAAGGAAAATACCTCAGCAGCTGGCAACAGTCCAAAACCGAGATGAGCAACTACATTAACGAAAAAAATATACAAGAAATTTCAGAAACAATCAAAGAAAAACACCATGAATTCACCAAAGAGGACAGAGTGCATGTGGAGGTGAAAAATATATTTGGGGAAATTGCTATGGTGATAATCTATGACTTAATTGGGCAACAATGTAAATAAAATATTGCAGGACCATCAAAAGGACATGAAAAAATGGAGACTGAAGTACGAAAGCGACATGATGGCCATAAATAAGAAAATTGACAATTTGAAGATAAAACGGGAAGAACAACAAGAGAAGACAGCGGAAATGGTAAAGAAGGTATCTAATACACATCTGTAGAAATGTTGAATTTTATGCTTTTGCATTATTATAGTATATCAAAAGGCAGCAAGAAATCGACGACTATGAAAAATATAAAATAGAGCAAGAGCAAAAGAGAAAGGTGAAAGAAGAGAAGGACAAGGCAGCTACCCGGATACAAGCATGGTGGAGGGGGACAATGGTGCGAAAGGGATTTGGGAAGTTCAAAAAGAAGAAGGATAAGAAGGGGAAGAAAAAGGAGGAAAAGAAAAAATGAGTATTTTGTGTTTTGCCTTTTCAAAGCTCTAATTTATTTATTTCCAAAACGTTTGGACAAATACATGCACGGATCGCATTCACCAGTTTTATTATTCATTAATTGAGTTGTTTTTATTCAGGAAGATCTTCTCTTACTGGTTAGACCTCTGGGAGTAATGCTACTTTTTTAGCAAATACGGAGAACTCAAAAAAAATAGTCACCCACACTAACGCTTGACCAATAGGAGCGAGATCACAACAGAATTACGGAACGCTTTCCACGTGACTTCTACCGGCTGACCAATAGAAACGAGAATATGCACGGTGTGGGGCGCGTTCCGTTCGTAAGTATGGGATAAAGACGTTCGTCTTCTATTTTCGTTTATTTTGAAAAACATTACCGATCTGCAATTTTCTAATCAAATGCATGCAAATGAACCTAATTGGATTTAGGTACTATTTTAGGAATTGGCCTAATCACCTAAAAATAGTAAAAAATGAAAATTTGAACTGAGCCTATGCTATCAACAATTAAACAACTCCATGGTTGATACCAAGCTAAAACAATCAAAACATTCATAAATAAACTAAAATGACGGTGCTTGTTAGAGTGCGCATGTCATCCCAAGCGACTCCAACCGTTTAGAATATAAGTATTAGTTGATGAGATTTGACAACGCTGGCAGTGATGAATTCACATTTAGTTCATACAATGGCGTAACCCAACTCTATAACTAACACACGGCGTCGATATATTTTTAAAACTAAATCATAAATGTCTCCGAAATTTAATACTTGGAGATAAACAGTCAGTAACGACAAAAACAAGTGTAGGTATCATAACCTCAGATTTAAATGATTAACAGAGATAATAAGTGGTCTTCGAGGGAGCATCAAGCTCACCCTAACGTTCGTGCAAATGAAAACTTGAAGTTGAGGGTTCCTTTTATTAGCGTTAAGTATCCCTCAAATGGGTTGGTGCAATCCAAGATCAGTATACAGGGTGTTTCAGAATAACATGCTAATGATAAAGGTGGTGATTCTTGGGCTCATTTTAAGAAAAAAAATTCATATGAACGTATGTCCTAAACGCCTTAACTTTTGAGATACAGGGTGTCAAAGTTTTTGGTGTTTTGTGTTTTTTTTTTTTTTGGTGCATCAAAAAATGAGTATTAATGCCTAAAATACATGACCCAAATTTCATAAAGATATCTACAGTAATGACAAAGTTATTGTAAAAAAAGTATCTATTTTTTAAAACTTTGACACCCTGTATCTCAAAAGTTAAGGCGTTTAGGACATACGTTCATATGAATTTTTTTTCTTAAAATGAGCCCAAGAATCACCCCCTTTATTATTAGCATGTTATTCTGAAACACCCTGTATAACAAATACCAAACAACTTTCGATCTACGTCATTATTGCCACCAAGCACGTTGTTATGAAGTTTGCTGGTGGACAAATTTGGTCATCAGCAAATCACATAACTCGCTTGGTGGCAATTATGACGTGAATCGGAAGTTGTTTGCCATTTGCTGTACAATAGGTTGCCGACTGCCTCACTTCGCCTGAGGTAAGAGTCGGAGCGGGGAAAAAAATGACGTCATCGGTGTCGAGCGTCTGCAGTCAAGATCAGTATACAGGGTTAGGAAAAATTACCAGAACGGTCGATTATTTCAAAAGATAAACCAGCTTGAAAAACTTTCTTTTATAAATGTTGTGAAGGTTTTAAAAATATACACATCTGTCATGAATTGGAATATACAGGGTTGACCATGAAGTTGTGACAGACCAAAATTGCATTTTTTTAAATGGGGTATATTTCTATTCTTTTTTCAATTTTGAACAATTGTGATAAACATGTTGTTACTAAATTCAACCCTTATCGAGATATCTTGATTTAAAAATGACATTTCTGCACCTTTGTCATGCTATAAAACTCAAACGGTGCAAGATAGAGAAAAATGGTCTGCACTCTCTTGTCATAAGTTTCCAAGAACTATTCTGCCATTTTAATAGAAAAACCTGTCAACTGTATTTTTTTTTGACACATTCTCACAATTTTTGACAAGAATTAAACCCATTTCCTTGGAAAGCTCTTGAAAAGTTATGACTAGGAAGAACACACCGTTTTTCTGTACCTTGAACCGTTTATGTTTTACACCATGTCAAAGATGTAAAAATTTCATTTATAAAACGCGATAACTCGAATACGACTGAATTCAGGAACAATATGTGTAGTGTATTACAATTTTTGCTCAAAAATGAGGGATGAATTTAAATATCCATTGATATACAGGGGCAAGAAGCAACTCTGATCTACCATGACCTTATGCCCGAGCCTGTATATTCCAATTTATCACAGATATATATATTTTTGAAAGCCCCACAACTTTTTTATATGACATTTTTTTTCTAATTCTTGTATGTTTTGAAATAATCGACCGTTCTGGTGATTTATCCTAACCCTGTATAACAGGTTGCCTCACTTTTACGGTCATGACGTTATCTATATCAGGTGTTGCCAGATGATCTCTATCAAAAAGAGTAGAACAGAAACCCATGGGCGAAATCAGTAGATCTCCTGTTGAAACAGTAGTTCTGGCAACCTTGCGAATGACACATGACACGATACGATGCAGTCGAATGACAGGATTCAGTCTACTGCAGACGCTCGACCACTTATGACGTCATATTTCCCCCCCTCCGTCTCTTACCTCAGGCGAAGTGAGGCACCTCTTGTATACTGATATCTTGGGTATCGGTAACATGAAAAAAAAAAATTCTCGGATATACCTATTATCGGTATCTACCGACAGTAACGACACTATCGTTTGCGGTTGGCCGGCCGATGGGATCAAGGGTTTCCGACCATTTTCCGACACTCGGAAATGCAACCGACAAATAACGGTATCAACCGACACTGATCAATTCTTGTACGTTCAGCCAATGAGCGGTGAGCAGAGCTGTCAGATTCGTCCAGAGTCCAAGAGAATACGCCATTTCGCGCATACTTTCGCAGTCGTCGTTGTCGTTGACATTTTTGTCGGATCGGACGCCATGGCTTTGAAAGTTTGTGTTTTTATTTTTGTGGTGTTTTTCGATAAAATGTATCGTCCAAATGAGTGGGAAAATGTCTACAAAAGCTATAAGGTAAGTGAATTTTGTTCATTTATTGGTACATATTTATTCATTCACATATGAACGTAGGTTGAAACAAAATGAACTTGATAGTGGATTCCAAACTAAGAGTCGACCATTTGAATAGAAATAATTACGTGTCCTCTATCTTTTAGAGTTAATCTTGGTCGCTCGTATCAGTGTAGTTTCTTTTTACGTCTTTATAAATAAAGAGCTAGAAAGTTGGGGCGCCAGAATACCACTTTCTCAGTGTATTTCACAAGATTTGATGTAGATATATTGATTAAAATCTATCTAAATGTATGTTATATTATCATTTATTTGTGTATCTATGTGGCACTTAAAGTATATTTGGTGTACGGTGTACCCAAGTACAGGTTTAATATCGTTAATAAGTTGGAAAAGTTCACATTTTTAACATCTATGGCGTATTTCAGATAGTTTTTCTTGTGGTCTTGTGGGTACCTATCCAAAGAATAAAAATAAACTGTCTAGTCATGCATGATGTGTGATCAAAAAAAGAAGAAACAAAAACCAACTTCACGTTATAACATATCGCCTAACTTCACTTACCTGGGTCTCCTATTATGGATGTCAGCGTAACCTGCGCGTGAGCACATCAGTATATATATAATATAGTCTGTTCATGGCTTTCCTGCGGTTACGTCATACTTTTCCGTCTCTCTCTGTAGCTTGCCTCACTTTTACGGTCACGACGTCATCTGTTTCCAGTGTTGCCAGATGGTCCCTATAAAACAGTAGAACAGAAGCTGGCAACCTTGTCCGTGATAAATTAATCATAACCTCATTTTATTGTAGTTTTTCTTTGGTGGAATTATTCATTTGTGTTTTGAAAACTGTTCATAAGTATCTTATTCTTGGATTTGTCCATCAAATAAAGGTAGGTCTGTCTATAAATTTTAAAAATAGAGTTTGTTTACGTTTTCATTTGTCTACGTGAATCAAGCTTTTATTATAGTTCAATACTAGGTCTCTTAGCAGATCAAGGTGGGACTAATATGAACTAATAGATAAAAAGTTGTTGAAATCTGAGGGTTGATATTATACAAATCCGTACAAATCATTACAAATCTCATCGATCGAATGACATTATGTCATGACACATGACACGATACAATGCAGACCGATGCAATCAAATGACGAGAATGAAAGGATTCAGTCTACTGCAGCCGCTAGAAACAGATGACGTCATATTTTCCCCCCTCCGTCTTTTAATTCAGGCGAAGTGAGGAAACCTATTGTATGTTTACTGATCTTGCGCGTAAGCATCCTTGGCGTTTTCATGGAGTTCCAGTTTGGTCTGTCATTAACGTCAATTGCAGCTCTTCGATTGGTTGAAAGTGACGTTAATGACAGACCAAACTGGAATGGTTCCATGAAAACGCTTAGGTGCATCCATTTTTCGCAAAATGTGTGTTGTGTTTGAGTGATACCATCGAATCCTCTATATAAAAATGAAAATCTGTCTTTGTGTTCTTATCATTACACAAGAACCGCAATGGAAATTTGCAAAGACATTAGTTTAATCCAGGGAATAGTCCAAGGGTATGGTTTTAGTCGTCAAGTCATAGCTGATCTTGACTAATCAAGATTTATACTCAAATTTTCGATTAAAAATTACATTTGTCAGCATTCGCCATTTTCTTTCATTTATTGACAATGACAGTAATATTTTCATTTGAAGTTGAGGCATGTTCTATTGGTACGTACGAAACATAAAGCCTCATTTACATTATTAAATACATACTTGCGTTGTGTGGTGAATGTAACTGATAAACGGTAAGTAAAATAGTTATATTGTATTGGGTAAATAAATATTTTAGAACATAATATTTGTAATATAATCTTTTTTTTATAAAAACTATCAAATCGGAAGATTGTTATTTTTATACTTACAGACAGGCGAGGGGTCGCGGGTTTTCAGCTAGTTTTAACTAAGATGGACTTAAAATAATACACAAGATTACGATAATAGATACAATTTATTAATAAACTTTAATCAAAAAACTCGTTTTGTATGATATAGTTAATGATTATACGTACTTATCAATTAATCTTAAAACTTAACACGTCTAGCAACGTGAACGGAAAAAAATAAAATAGCAATAAAGAAATGATAACTCTCTAAAATATTGTTCTCGTTATCAGATAAAATATCCTATAGAAGACATAATGCAAAAACTTAACAATAAATTAACATTAAAATACAGGTATGTATATGAATACTCTGCAAAATAAATTATCTAAATAAAGAAACATACATTTGGTATTTGGAAAAAGGCTCGTATCCAGGGACGCTGAATAGAAAAATACTTGTAACAATACATTATTCAACTCGAAGTCTTGAAAATTTAAGATGTATGTTTCATATTTCGATAATCAAAAGCCAAGAGTATTACCTTAAATCTACACAGAAACTTACAATTACGTCTGAACACGGTTGTTATTAATATAATTATTAAGATTTACGATAATACACCTCACTTTTGACTACGCTAATACTACAAGTAACACACAAATTAAAAAAACTGCATTGACATAAATAAACAATTGACATAATATTTACAAAAAAATTCCTATTGATCAATAAACTGAGGTAGTCTTGAACTGTTGTTTATTGCAAAAAGTCAAACTTTGGTTTTGTGTGCAAAAATGGCTTCTTTGGGCTGAACTGGGTTAGTAATGTTTACTGATATCAAGCAGCTTCTTTTGACAAACTGAAAGACAAGGGTAATGACAATTCTGGATAATATATACACAAAACTGACCAGAGAAATTAACTACGATAAAATGGTGAACAATTGAGAGCACAATACCTGGCGTGTTTCGCTTAATTTACAACATCAGTACGTTTATAAAAAAAAGTCTATAGTACACATTTATATGCCACGAGTCCTACGTTATGTTTAGTAAAATACAGAACCATATCGGGTCTTAAATTTAGTGGAATTCACAAACACCGAAAGCCATACATATGGTTATTGTTACGTCGAAATGGCAGTCAGATCACTTGGGTTTATGTGAACCATAGTCCAAGCGAATCACAACCCAGAACATGAGACAGTAAATATGGCTTAACATCCAACTCGAGTTTCAAGACCTCCAGTTTGAATCTATTAAAGGTAATGTAGCGCGACGTCCACTATTAATAGTTTTATTCTGAGATCTCCTTAATACCATTTGAAATTTACCTCAACACCCAAAAATAAAGCTCTGTCAGGCGGTAACGTTCAAACGGCAATGAAACTTCAATAATAATCTCATATTAGGCAACAATAACACGCAAACTTAAGCTTATAGAAAAATGATTGCTCAAGTTGAAACCTCCCCAGTCGACTCAGGGTAGCTCAGGAAGATGGGGGACTTGTTGATGCCAACAAGTCCACCAAATTTGGCAGTGGTAAATAAGTACCCTTGCAGAAACAAGACCAATTTGGATATGTTGAGTCACTGTGCTGGCTTGAGGTGGCGCTATTCTGTACATGATTCCGTCAGCCGTCGGTATCGGAAACTCGGAATTGCAACCGACAAATACCGGTATCGACCGACCGACCGACCGAATTCGTCCACGAGAATACGCTATTTAGACAATGATTATGCCTATATAGCGCCACCTCAAGCCAGCCGGTACGCTGTGACCTGTGACTTACACCTATATCACATTACGGTCTTATTAATACAACTTCCCGGCAACATCACTCTTAAGTCTCTTGTACTGTTTTGAGATCAGGAACCCTGAGTTCCTCCCGTTTTTGGTGCACCAGATCAGTCTCCAAAGCGGCTGCACGCTTTTTTCCATTTGCATTGGGTGCACCATTGCTCCCGATGGTCCATGCCGTAGACTTTGCGGCATTTTTTGCTCTCGCTGCGCACGCGACGGGGGGATATTGGCATCTTGGGGCTGTGTGGACGGGGGGATAGCTTGATCAGCTTGTGGGGGCTTTGCGGGATGGGGCTGTGGTTGGAGTACAGGGTTTGGCGCATGGTGCCTACTAGTTGGCGCTGGTAGTCGGGGTCTTCGTGCGGGGGACGGGCCATGTCGCGGTGCGACAGAGTTGGTGGGGGACTGGTGAGGCCCAGTTCCACTTCGGTGTAGTAGAATTCCTCTTCTCGTTCACGAACGCTGGAAAAAGTAACACATTGATTGTTTTTTATCTTCAAGTATGCGTTTATCAAATTTAGATCAAAATCATCTTGACATTAATTGTCATTGTTTTCAAAAAAAAAACAATATCTGTGTCATTGATGACGATTTATTTGTTTGTTTCCTAACAACCCTTTTTTTTTTAATTTGTGATAAGACTAATAGTGTTTTCGATTGGGAAAACAAGGGTTGCACTGGGTTTGACCTCGGGCAAAACCAGTTGTGATGAAAATTTGCTCTAGGGCAATCTCAATCGAACATACATTTTTCATCGAGTGCTATAATATTGCACGGTAAAATTCCGATTGAATTGAAATTGGAATCATTGAACGTCTTGAAAATCTAATATTATGTTGTCTCTGCGTAGCGGCTGAAGTGACTCTGAACTAAACTAATTAGAAGTCCATTTCTCATTGCCAAATGACAAAATCTTGAGACCAATCAATAGTTTTGTATTATATAGATCATAGATAGGCACTGGGAACAACTTTTTTGAGAAATTAGGTATATGCACCAAATCTTAGATGAAACTAATTCAATTTTGAGTAGGTACTCGTTTTCCATAACTCGTCAACGCCAGTATTTTCTTTTTTCGGCACCACTAGATTCCAACAATAATAACTCTAACTCGAAATCAGTTGTCCACTCACAGAATCACCTCACGCGACGTTTATATCCACCATTTTTCATGATTTTTTTCAATTTTGCTAATGCACTAAAATTGCACTATACAAGCACGAGCTCAAAGACCTCGTGCCGAAAAATCTGCACTCAGTGCAAAACTCATTGACCCGGTTCCCCAATCGAACATAAAAATCCACTCGATTTCTACCAATCGAACATAAATATTGCCCGAGTGTTGCACCAGTGCTGCCCGATTTTACCAATCGAAAACGCTATAAGTATAGAAGCGGTGATAAGTGTGAATATCAACCACATTCATAGATTAACTGGAAAAATGAGCAACAATGTAACAGTGATAAAATATAATGGAGAAACTAGAAAAAAAATTACACAAAGATTTAATAAAAAATCAAAAAGTTTAATTGTTTAAATAAATAATCACCATGAAATTAGTATTGTTCCTAAAGAAAAGTTGAAAGACTAAGAAAAATAAACTAGGAGAGTTGGAGTATTCAAATTCTGAGGAGGCACTTTTAAAACCTTTTTGAGAAAATTTGATGAAATCATCCTCAAATTTGGAGGACTATCAAAAATAAACTAAAAGAGTTGGAGGGTTCAAATTTTCACTAGGCACTCTAGAAAACTTCCTCAATAACTTATAAAATTTGCATTGTATCAACTTTTGAAGTTTTGGGTTCATATATATTTTTGTATGACATTGAATTACTTCTAATATTTGAGAAGATCATCCTCAACTTTGGAGAACTATAAAAAATAAACCAGCTTAGTTGGAGGGTTCAAATTTTGAGAAGACATTCTTGAAACATTCCTCAATTATTTATAAAATTTGTACTGTATTATTATCTTTTGTACTTTTGTTTTTACTTTCTTCGGGGAATTTGAAAAAAATGATAGAAGAAATAGGTACAAAGAAAAAATATTGTTACTAGAACAATAACAACAACCCAAATAATGATTTTAATTGAGTTTCAGAATTTATTTTAGCATTTCTATTTAATTAATCCACTTTTTCCTGTACCTCGCTTATTCATCCACCAAAGGGTCCCTGCTCGGGCGCCAGTTTTGTGACGCGCTCTGGATTTTAAGACGATTTTTGACAGGAAAGAAAAGTCGTGATTTCCAACGATTGGATTCACAGTGCCTTCGGGCATCTTTAGATAAACATCGGAAAATTTGGATTGAGTTACATTCCATTCCTTTCGCGTAAAAAATAGAGAAAATTGAATTTTATGTCAATTTATGGGTAGAAGAAAGAAAATATCAAATACTAAAAAAAGATTGATAAATACAATGTGAACAATTATTATGCTATGACAAGTTTTGTATAAAAATATGGGTTATATTATCAGCAACCTTACCCAAGGTGACTTCATTCAAAATCTATCTCAAGTATGATGTAAACGATGATTTTGAGAATGGTCCAAAAAATGCACTTGGGCGTATTCAAGGTGTCGAAAATCTATTTAAAAAATCATATGATAATTGTTTTTCGAACGTCATTTCTATTTCAAGATGTGTGACGAATATTATGTAATGTATTTTTGCTTAGATTGACACTTCAGGCAAAACCCAAATTATTTTTTATATAAGTAACACAAAATAAACTGGATACCCACAACATACGCAACAATTTCATTTTCAATGACTATCTATTTACTATCAGCACACGTGTGCGTTGGTAGTGTGACCTTAGCCAAAAATTACACTTTTTAAACAACAATATACAGTAACGTATAATTAGAAAATCAGTAGCGCATCCTTAAATGAACCTTGAAAATAATTTCCTACCGGATTTTTGGCAAAATTTGTACGAGGGTGGAAAATGATCATCATTGGCAATAGACGGTAATTGATGTGACCATGAACAACCGAAAAAACACGGTAATAAAGGACATATTTTTTCGGATGTTACGTAATGTTAAACGATTTGATTGAATGAGTCGCGTAATGAACATTTAGATAAATCGGTATTAATTTGTCGGCACTGGGATGGTCAATTTTATTGTAGAAAAAAAGGAAAACGACATGGATATTTAGAGTCTGTGACGTAAGCGGCGCTATTGACCAATTCATGTCTAAAGCGCATCTGTTGTATGGGTTTCTACTGAGTGTGACAGAGAAAAACAATCATTTACAGGGAATGTTGTTTGTCACTGTACTCTTCTCTAACTGCACCGAACTTGATAAAAAAAACATCAAATTTTCTGCGTTTTTTATGGTAATCAAGTACTTAATCTTACAGTACATAAATGAATTTTTATTCGGTTCTGAATAGAATTTATCAATTATATTAATCCAGCAGTGACGAGGATATAGTTCGAACGAGATAAACTTGATAACAATTCAAGGCTTTTCAAGTGGAATTTTTGTACTTGAAAATTGGTTAATTCTCAAGAATTTTCATTTTTTTAAATTTTCCGAGGAATGAGAAAAAGTAACTATCACCCCACGTTGGGCGACAAAATATGTTACGTTGTTATAATATTATGTACTTTGTTGAAGTGAGTCTTTATCCGTAAAAGGCAAACATTTTTTTCAGTTGTGTTTAAAGAGGGATTCCACCCCAATGAATATTTTTTTTTATCGCTTTTTGTTTTAGCCGCTTTATTTGGATGACATATTTTCCTCATTTGTCGATGAAGCATTTTTTTTTAAATTTATTTCTTTTAATCTTTTTATACTGTTGACAAATTATTAACAACCATAATAAAACATTTTGATTTTTTTAACGCAATACATCTGACCCAAATTTATTACATCAAAATATAACCACTTTGCCCCTAAAATCAAATTTATGATAATATTAATTTAATTTTATCATTGTTGCAATTTTGCAAAATACTCACTTATGCTCCATTCTAACATGCAACTCCATTTCAGCACAATTATCTCCGGACTTTTGGCATCCCCTGAACGTGCATTGATACACAACTCTTGTGATGTTCTGTAACAAAAAAAAAAGGTATCAACCCCCATGATAAATTCTTCTAGCTGTGACAGTTATGGCTTTTGACTGGCAGCTGCCTCACAGTCATCCCCTATTGAATTAAATGCTCAATGGCGCTCTCAACCGGTTCTACCCCCCTCGTAAACGACCCCAAGTCCCCATTCTGTTGCACTATCGATTGACATTAAGCACGTGGCAACACGGCGCTCTAACATAGAGCGACCGCTCTAAATGTGGAGCGGTTTAAGGGCGAGAGTTGCAGCGTTTCTTTGTCCTTCGTTTGGTATTTATATGGTGTTGCCGGATTGGGTGATTTTAGGGGGTTGCAGATAATTCATTTTTTAACAAACATGAACCATGCAGCAACCTAACGATAGTTGTTTAGTTTGTCCAAAGTAAAACAGGTATTCCATTCCAATAATACCGGACTAATAATACGTAATGATACGACTTTTTTTGCACTTTTTTTTTGCGCGTATCGGTTTGGAATTCTTTTGTCGGTGTTCGCATGAGCTTTTTTGTTTATAATGTGCACAAAATGAATGAGAGGTGGCGGTTATAATACCTACATCCAAGCTCATGCATGGGAAAATCCACATTTCACATTCAATCAACTAATATAAGTGTGCGCTTGAAAAATCCCGTTAACCGTGCCATTGACACAAATCAGATTTGGTCGATATGACTTCTAATCTTTGCCGTAAAGAGAAAATAGGATTTTATCGAAAAACTGGTTTGTACTGTTAATATTTTTCCAAGACGATGCGGCAACACGGCTCAAGCACGTGGAATTGTGTATAAACACATCGATCCTAGCTGGTCTTCGATCCTCAGACAGAGAGGGAACGCAAACAAGTTGGCTATCTTTTACCGGTTTGCCTTGTTCTTTGTTTGGAGCTTTTTAATTTTCTGTTCTGTGATAAATCTATAATTATCGCGCAGCCCACGTGATCATCATCACGTGATCTAATTTGGCCCATGAAACTGACTATCAGATCACGTAAACCAAGAGCGATACGCCTCTGAAGAGTTTATTGAACCTCCACATGGGTTGCCAACAGGTGGGACAGACTATTTCGAAAAATAGGGAGGCAAGTGCACCCCTTGATTTTGAAGAATTCCACACCTGCGTGGGTTGATCCCTTCACGGTTGCTGATCTTACAATTACAATTCCCAGTAAAACAAAATAGACAATGACCCATCGTGTGTGGTCACACAAACCCCATGCGCACGTGTGTCCCCATTTTGCCATAAATTCCTAAGACAATGGGACAAAGCCCAATCTGAATATAGTATGTTTTTTGGCGCGGAAACTAAACCATAGAGTCGATGCCCCCCATAACACGTGGTTCGAATGCACCATAGTTGCCGGTCTCTATTATAGAGCCGGCAACGCAGTCCGGCCATCCCCATTTCGATGTAAACATTGCGAGTTCATTGGCCTCTCGCGCTTGTGAAGAAGTTCTTTGTTGTTACGGATTTTTCGGGGTTCCACATTTGACTATTGTCGAATTGTGGCACTTCCGCAATGATCAGTTCAAGAAACTTCTATTTATAAAGTGAAGAAGGACGGGCGTTCAACTCGATGGCGCTGTTGAACTTCTCCCCCTTTCTTCAACTTCACATGGATCATTTTGATGTTACGAATTATTTCGACTTATTGCGCAGTTAGGACTAATGGCATGCGGCGTTGCCGGTGGTGTTAAGTCTTGTTGGACTTGGAAATGAATCATGGATTAACAGTGAGGTCCGCTGATAGAACATGCCGCCCACGGGAAGTTTTATTGATGACACTGTTTTGATGTGTGAGTCGAATGGCAAGGATTTTGTTATTTTTGTTGTAACGGAGTTTTTGGCCCCCAACAGTGTTTGGATTTATTTTTGGAGTTGGGGAGCTTGGGTTTTTGTGGCAAAGTTATAATTTGTTTCCCAAGTCTATATGAATTATTCGGTCTTATTGTTGTTTTGTGGGCAATTTCTGAAGTTGCTCATATCGATTGGAATGGCGGCGGTTAAGATTGGCAACAGTGGTAGAGGTCGTTCTAACAGTCACCGTATCAAAATTTCACTCAATTCGCACAACTCAATCCGGAGTTAAACGGGGTTGTACATTTTGGTACCCCAAATTTTTCTCATCCCGGCCATCTTATAATTCCCCTAATAGTTTTGTAACAAGGTTGAGATTGGCAACAGTTATTGAGGTCGTACTGGAAGTCATCGTATCAAAATTTCAATCAATTCGCATAGTTCAATCCTTAGTTATACAGGGTTGTACATTTTGGTATTCTAAATATTTCTGATCTCGGCCCTCTTACAATTTCCCTAATAGTTTCGTAACGAGGTTAAGATTGGCAACAGTTGTTGAGGTCGTACTGGAATCCATCGTATCAAAATTTCACTCAATTCGCACAACTCAATCCGGAGTTATACAGAATCTTGGAATGGCGGCGATTTCGTCTTTGATTTGGATCTTCAGTTCACCTAAATTGTGAGGACGATGCTTGGGAACCTTTTTTTTTCAGGTAGCCCCACAGGCAAATCTTCAGAATCACCTTCTAGCTGGGAGAAAAAAAAATCATTTTGGACTCTGGAGCAGTTGCCAGTCAGTTTTGTTTGCTTACAACTACGAGGTAAGACTCTGCTGATGTTAGATCCGAAATTCTCTCAAATCCTTCGTGTACAGTTCATTTAATCAACAGGGAAGGGTAATTATTCCTGGAATTGCGCCACGATAGATGAACGACGTTGTGAAAAAGGGATCGATTTTTGGGGATAATCTTCCTTTCTTGCTTTCTATTCAGGGGGAACCGAAAACTTACCAGGAGGGATAATTTCCCATAAGTGTTCATTGTCAAACTTTTTTCATTCACTGTCATTGAGAAAGTTCCAAAGTTTTGTTCAAAAGTGTCTTCTGAAGTTGCCTCGATTTTTCCTTTAGAAACCCGCGCTGTTTTCGTCCGTTTTCTGTTTTATTGCTGCGCAGATTTTTCCGCTTTTTCTTCGTTTACGCTATGCGTCAAAAATTATCGCATTTTTAAAACTTCGTTCGCACCTCCTTTCATTTAAATTTATTATTTTGGGAGGTTTTTTATTTTTAATTATTTTTTTGTGCTAAAGTTTGAAATGTCCTTTTCAGAGCGGAATTTTTTACCATCGCTGAACGACTGGATAATGATTTTCTTCACTGCCTAAAGGCTACTCGATATGTGTGTGGGCTCCATATTCCATACCATGTAAATCCGTGAGGTGGCGCTCGCTGTGATGAAATATCCGTAAAAACCCGGAGCCTGTCACACCTGTATATATTTTTTATGCCTCACTATCTTCTAAACTCAGCAAAGTGAAGGAATTTGAATTACAGGAAGATAAACCTTTCGTTTTTGCTTAAAATTGAAAACTGTTTGTTTCTCATAAAATTCCTTGCGCTAAATCAACAAAGTAAGTCACTCGTGCGCTAAGAAGCGGGCTGTATTCAACAAAAAATTTATAGTGAACAGAGTGAAGATAATTTTGGATGGAGAAGTGTGCAGTGAAACGTGGGACGGAAATGGATAAGGGTGAGAGTCCCTTTCTTTGACTTCACTATACCTATAAGGACATCACGTTTTATAGCACACTTCGCCATCCGAAATATATATTTACATTGACCTTTCCATGACAGTTTCCTCAATTTGAACCAGTAATATACGACAAATGCATCGATAAATCCCCCTGAAAAATGTCTAATTATAAAACGCAAATTAAAACAGCCGTTGGCGCTATAAAATTGATGATGCAACCAGGAATTGGCTATATGTCCTTCGCACTGGTAAACAAATTACTCTTAGCATATTTATATCGTTGTTTGTGCATGTGTCCGAATAAAACTCTTATCTGGCCTTCGCATAGAAAAACTATCACTGATAGTGATAACGGTAGATAATCAATTGCCGCACAAAGGATTTCCAGTCCACGTGAACCTCAAGGCCCAAGGCTGTCAAGTCCACGCCCTACGGTACAATCGAAGAAAACAATCGGATTTTCTTTCGCAATAAGCCGGATTATCATAATAGAAATTATTGTACAAACTGTGCTTCAGGGTCGCGCAAATATAGCGGCACGTGTAGAGGACAAGTTTGTTTATAAATTGACGGTTGTAAATTAAAGTCACGCAAAAGTGCGTGGCAAAAATGCGTATTATGTCATGGTGAGAGTAAATTCGCACTGTAGCGACCTCACCCAATAATAATACGAGTGGCTATCGCCAAAATTTGCGAACGATGAACTCGTTGGCAACCTTGAGCGTTTGCGAATTTTTTAACGGATCTCGGGTGTCTGGAATTTCGGTTGTTACGGTTAGATTATGTGGAATTAAATTTAACAAGTGGATATCCGTTGAAAAAAATTTGATTATGATATTCGAGCAACTCTTTCAATGCGGAAGAATCAGTCCGGAAGGTTTCTTTGGTGTCTTCTTTGAAAAAATTTGAAAAAAGAAATAGGAAATAGCAACAAGTTTGCTGTAATAGAAAATACCTAAATGCAGAATTGACTTTTATAAGTTTGTATTAAATTTTTATAATTATCATTTTTGTGATTTGTAATTTAATTTTAATAATGTTTAGTAATTTCTTTGTTTCCACTTTTAAACATTACAACTATTTCCACCACCTTGATTTCTTTTGTTTTTTTTTTGTTTAGTTCTTTGTACCTTTGTCGTTTATTTTTTATTCCATGAAGAACAAAGAAATTAAAGCAGTTTGTAATTTGTGTAAACCGTTTTATTAGTTCTTATATTTTATCTTACTCTGTTTTTTTTTTATTATTAGGAAGGGTTTGTTACCTCCACTATGACAAAATAAGTTGGTATTTATGTTCCTTTATATTTTTTCTTTTCTGTTCTTTCTGCTTTCTTGTTATATTGAACTATTTTTATAATTTTATACTTGATAATTAGGAAAAAAATATATAGATTTGCAAACATATTGTTTTAAGTGGGTTTTTTTTTGTTTTGAGGAGTTATTGTTGTCATAATCAATTCTCTTTACTTCTTATAGTTTTTTCATCTGTTTCCAGATATTTTCTCTGAACAACAAATTAGAAACTATAACACTATTCCAAAACAATAAATGCTTTAATGCTTCTTTTAAATTTATATAAGATTGTTTTTGAATGTTATTATAATTAATTATAATAAAATAAACACTCCAATTTTTATTCCATTATTGTTTACGTTGTTAATCATTTTTTGAATGCTTTTCCGCTGGTTGATGTTTTATTATTGTTCGATAATTTCTTTGTTTCCGTTCTTCAAAACATTTTGGAAAAGTTTTTTTTTTCAAAAAAATGCTTATGGTTATTGAATTTTTACTTTTCTTCAATTGCTCTGTGATTTATTTTTCTTTTCATTGATTTCATGTGTTTTTTTGTTTTGTTCGTTGTACTTTTGTCGTTTTTTCTGTTTTTCATTAGTTCTTACTCTTTTTCTTTATTATTGGGAAGGGTGTGTTCATCATCTCACCTACTTTTACTATGAAACTTTCAAACATTTTTATTTTCTGCTTTCTTTGTATTTAAATATTTTTACATTTTTGTACTCTTGATCTTTAGCTGTTTCAGATATCGTTCTTCATGTTTAAAATAATGATAAAAATTTGTTAATAGAAATAATAATAATAAGCTTTATTTAGCTCTAAGCTATACAGCACATAATAAGTATAATGTAAATAATAAATAATAAATAAAAAATAAGTGTACTAAAGTTAATTACATAAGTGCATGTGTGCCCTCACCAAATGTTTTAAAGTTTCATAGTTTTTTTTTTGGTTTTTTAGGAGTTATATTTTGTCGTGTTCTTGATTTAACCTTTTATATAGGTATAATTAATTTTTTTCAGATTTATGTATGATTTCTTAATTCTTGTTTATTCCATCCTCCATAGCTGTAGTTGAAGGTATATTGTATTTTTGTTCTCGAGCATGGTATTTTTTTATTATTTATCCTCTAAATTTCTCATGATTTTTTGTTTACTTTTTGTTATCGGGAACAGATATTTTTTCTGTGAGTGAATGTGGCTATATTTTGGTCTGAATTTTGGGAATTCTGCTATATTTAATTTGTTCAAGAAAATTTTTTTGATAAATCGCAAACTTTTATAACTTTATCCAAGAAATCAAACTAACCCAAACTCAAATATAGATGTATTGGAACAAAATTTTTAATAATGAAAAAGTAGTTGTAAAATAAGTGATCTACGTTACTAGGCCGGGAAATGACCTATTAAAGTACGAGTCCGGGATTTCTAGAAGTGGTGTTTAATGACATTTAACGGCTGTGTGTCGTACAATGTTACATTTTATGTTGTAATCCAATTTTACCGGCTCTGGTGATGTAATGAGTCATTTATCGGACTGGTTTTAAGTCAAATTTCCTTTTAAAAAAACTTGAGAAAAAGAAACGTACGGAGTAATAAATAGATTACACAAATCAATGAACGAAAATTTCCCAGTTCATTGAAAAAAATGAAAAGTACGGTAAATGAAGTTTTTTGCATTTATTTCAAAAATTATGAGATTTAAAAAAAAATGATTTAAGTGAAGTTGAAGAGCTTTAAATTTTACTGAGTTAAAATGGACGAAACTTGTTTGATGATTTTTTTTTAAATTCCATTTTTTTTACTGCTGCGTCAACAATCTTCACCTCTTTGTCCAAACATGCTACTGCTAAATAATTTGTTTGCTCCAATATTCCTATTTGATTTATTTATAACACTTTCAAACGCCGACACTGTCTCTGTAATCATTTTTCAGTGACGTTGCCGACGTTTCAACGACGCAACCCAGATTTAAAACCGGCAGGCATTCATCAATTATTTTTTTACTGTTGCGTATGATAATACGCACAATTTTCAATTTCAGTGTGATTGGAACAATAGATTGATGCCAACGATGAATCACAACTGTTAAATTTAAATTAGTTCATTAGCCTTTGATATCGAACCGAAATTGATCAAACACAAGCGACACAATTCGTGAAACAAAAGCAAATCTTACCCTTGGACAGTGCACCTACTATTCCAGGTCATCAAACCCATCGTTGGGATAAACGTACCGAGTAACAACCTTGGGCTGGCCAAGAGCGGTTTTTTCGCTTCATAGATGATTTTGACGGATGCTGGAGGAATTTTTACTTTTGCTTTTTTAGAAAATTTCCTGAAAATGTTGTACCCCTCTGTATTACAGGAATTGAATAGAAAAGTACAATTATCAATAATGGCCATTCTAAAAATTAAAAAATATATAACTTCTTGAAAACAAAAATTCAGCCACACCTGTTGATGCCGTATATATATTTGCGGCAGGGGTTCTAGTAACAATGCATTGATAACGTATGTATATTCGCGGCAGTGTTTACAAAAATATAATCATTCATGAACGTAATTAATCAATTTGTTTGAGTTTTAAGAGGAGGAGCAATAAAAAGCTTGAATTTCGAAATCGAACAATTTTTTTTTATTCTTGATTTTTTATAAACTTCCAAAATCCATGTAAAATACCTCTGTGTATATCATACCCAAATTTCCAGTTGATATCACAAAAATCATCGGAGCCATGTGGAATTGGATAGTTGAGAATTAAAAGCTAGCAATTTTCACTGAGGGAAAACGTTCCTCAAACGCCCTGTATATACAGGGTGTCCCAGAATGAACGTCACAGGCCATAACTCGTTTATTTTTGAAGAAAAAAACGTAACTAAATATTGTTCGTAAATGATTAGCAAGGCTCTCTCTAAAACTAGAATAAAAATGTCCTAAAAAAAAAAACATCTTTTAAAAACCACTCCTAATTTTTTTTTCTCAAATAACCAAGTTTTCGAATGTTCATGAGACAACAAAGTCAATGACATATAAAAAATATAATTTTTAACACAAACAATAGGGAAAAAAAAAAAATGGAGTTTAAACAAACAACTTAAGGGATGTTTTTTTTTTAAGTATAGAGAGAGCCTTGCTTATCATTTACATAACATTTTTAATTAAATTTTCATCTTCAAAAATAAACCAGTTATGGCCTGTAACAGTCATTGTGGGACACCCTGTTTATATATATTTTTTTGAGAAGTGTGCTGGAAGGATACAGGGTGATTTTTTCAAATGCTTCACTGAATCATACTTGACTTTTGAATAATTGCCACGCCCTTATTTTTTGTACACGGAATTATAATTTTAAAAAATCAAGTTGTAAATAAAACCTTCCTCAATTGCCCTGTATATTTCTCTTCTGATGAAAGTTTGATGAAAATAATATACACGTTGATTTACATGTCAAATGTTTCATTAAATCATATGTAATTTTTGAAAAATTGCCACGCCCTTATTTGTGGATTGAATTTTAATTTTCAAAAATCAGAAAGTAGAGAGAACTTTCCTTTATCACCCCGTATATTTGTATTTTAATGAAAGTTTTCTAGGAATAATATACAGGGTGATTTATGGGTCTAAGTCAAATGTTTCATGTCACGCCCTTATTTGTGGACAGAATTTCAATTTTACAAAATCAAATTATAAATAAACTTTCCTCAATCACCGTGTATATTTGTTGAAAGTTTGATAGAAATAATATAGAGGGTGATTTATGAGTTCATGTCAAATTCTTTATTAAATCAGATGTAATTTTTGGAAAATGACCACGGCCTTATTTGTAGAGGTGATTTCAAAAATAAAATTGTAGAGAAAACCTTCCTCAATCACCCAGTATATTTGTACTGTACTTTGATGAAAGTATGATAGAAATAATTATTGTTTCATTAAATCAGATGTTATTTTTGAAAAATTACCACGCCTTTATTGGTGGAGGGAATTTCAACTTTCACAGATCAAATAAAAAAGAAAACCTTCCTCAATCACCCTGTATATCTGCATTTTGATAAAAGTTTGCCGGAAATAATATACAGGGAGATTTATGAACCCATGTCAAATCACTCATCGAATTGTAGGTAAAACCTTGGTCAATCACCCTGTAAGTTTGTACTTTGATAGAACGTTGCTGGGAATAATATACAGGGTGATTTATGGGCCATGATTTACCTTTTGAAAATAGTTATAGAAGAACTAGGTCATTTATTAATTTAAAATAAAAATCGATGACGTCATGCCTCAAATTTGGGAAACCCTGTATAATATTTCCATGCATTACCCTGTAAATGGAAGAATATTTGAGTAAAAAATGAATAGGAAGAGTGATATCAAGTTGAAATTTGGCATACGTAACTTTAACTAGAAGCTACAAGCAATATACACACGAGATGTTCGTGAGTTAGAACGGCTGAGGTCTGGATATCGCGCGAGCCATGCTGTCTATGGGAAACCCCGTATAAAAAACCGCTGCTCCAAATGAGAACTATCATTGTTCATTACCAAGGAAAAATTTCCGTTCGCACGTCATACATTCACATTACTGATAACAATACACTGACGTCTGCACTCGTGTGCATTTTTCCAAGATAATTGAATATATCAGCCTTGGCGTAGATCAAAAAATGCCAAGGTCCACTGATAAAACACACCTAATGTCAGCTATACGTGTGGAATTATCAAAACGATGTCAATTAGTTCAAGTGTTGTTGCACTTAAATTGGCTGCGATGACCTCAATTTAACAGCTTCCTATATAAATCTCGATATTCCTGCACAAAGTGAAAGTGGCCAATTACAATGATAACGTTTCGGTTGCACAATGGCTTGTCCGCATTATCCTTTCACCATTTTTGTCGTCATCTATGACGACACTTATTTTCAAACAACATTTTTCTTGTTCACTTGATCTGCTGACCTAAAAATGTGTTTTTGCATGTCTGCAGCATATTTGTGAAATGGTTTTGCGGCTGTAACTTATCGGGTTGTGATGAAGTGTTTTATAGTGTGCATGAGGCAAGAAGATGCAAGAAAATATGTTTTCGTGTTGAATTAATGCGTGCTATTTAGGACAACTTTTGACGAAATCACACCATGTGGAATATTGTTTATTTTCTGTGAAATCTACTTTTTAATTACTGTTTTTTCAAATGACTTTGCTCAACTTCTTATCTAACTTGTATCAGCTTTTGAATGAGTTCAACATACGTATTATTTGATATTTTTTACTTTAAGGCACTTTTTATTATTATTTAAGTCCTTTTTAACCCTTTAATCATGTTTTTTTTACATTGTTCAACTTTTCATTTCAGTTTTAGGGTTTGTTTATCCCCTATAAATAGTTGTTTTCTATTTGCTAACTCTATTTATCTTTTGTGCGAGTTAAACATGCTTAGTATTATTTATTAACTTGTTTGTTTATTTTTCATTGTTCTACTTTCTTCTTTTTAAAAAGTGTTTAATAATTTTAAACAGTTTTTTCTACTTTGTTGAACCTCTTAAAGTATTTTTTTCACTTTAAATTTGTGTTTGTGTTTTCTATTTGCTTCTTTCATTCACTTTTTGTATTAAATATTTTCGTTTATTATTGTGCGTAAATAGTTTATCCAATTTCTAAAAAAAAACAGATTTCAATCATTTGCCAATAGTAGAAGTAGTTATATATATAATTCAAAATACATATTGAGTACATTTGATAAAAAAATCTTTAACACTAAATGTTTAAAAATCCATTTTTCTGAACTTTTTTGCCAATCACCCTGTATATTTTCCCATCAATTTCTATATAAAATTGTCTGAAAAATTCACTGGTGTCAGTTTTAAGTCTATTTTTTGTATTTTTCGATGAGTTTGTCTATTAAGATCTTCAACACATTTTGGGGGCAATATTTTTTTTTTGAGTCGATGTATTATGGAGAATTCTCCAATACATTCTGTATACTTTTCCTTGTTTTTTGATGAAAATTTTATGGTAAGTCCACTGGTGAAAACGGCGCAAGACTATCTTTTTTAGTTTTCCAGATATAATTTTGTTCCTCATCAAACTACATGTTTTCTCCACCTGAGTACCCTTTTTTGTTGTTGTTTACTGATAAGACGAGCCGCGGTTGTTCGTGAATAGGTAGTTTGGTGACGACCTTACTACCAACACGCTCGTATTAAAAGCCGCTCGAATTATTTAGTCTTCGTTTGAAATTTTGAATTTCTAGTGAACTTTTTAGTGAATTAGATTGGTCCGTCACGCGAACGACCAAACTGTTCAAACTTTTTAAATAACAGCCATTATAAAAATACTACACATTCATTATAAATGCATCACTTAATAAAATTACAGATCCTCCCAGATAATCTCCTCGCTCAACCAAGGTAAGCAGGTACCCCCAGGGACCCGATAAATCCACATTACCGCAATACCTGCCCATTTATACACCATATTGAAGATGACTATCGTTTTTTAAACAGCAATAACTGTTCATATAGGCTACATACGAAATTTGTGATTGTACCCGACGATTAGGTTGTGCATTTTAATTGACCAGGCTACTGTGCACGTTTTGTAACGGCAACTTGCTGCTGTGTTTAGATTTTCAGTCAATTAATTAAGGCATGCACAGCAGGGAAGAATGTCATCTTCATTTTTTTGAATACGTTCTCTCGTTTTCGTCACAAGGTTAAGATTGGCAACAGTGGTTGAGGTCGTGATAGAAGTCACCGTATCAAAATTTCACCCAATTCACATGAATCAATCCGGAGTTATACAGAGTTGTACATTTTGGTATTCTGGATATTTCTCATCCCGGCCATCTTATAATTCCCTTAATAGTTTCGTAACAAGGTTAAGATTGGCAACAGTGGTTGAGGTCGTACTAGAAATCACCGCATCAAAATTTCACTCAATTCGCACAACTCAATCCGGAGTTATACAGGGTTGTACATTTTGATATCCCAAATATTTCTCAAGCCGGCCATCTTATAATTCCCTTAATACTTTCGTAACAAGGTTAAGATTGTCAACAGTAATTGAGGTCGTACTGGAAGTCACCTTATGAAAATTTCACCCAATTCGTACAAATCGATCCGGAGTTTTGGAAGCTTACCTTTTTCTTGCGAGGATGTTCCTCATTCATATAATCCATAACAATGCCCTCATCCGAGCCCGAACTGAACGAGTGGATGGGCGAGTGGCTCAATTGAGGGGACGGGGTTGATCTGAATGAAGCGGAACTACTGCTGCTGCTGCCCGGGGAAGTACCAAAGATGGGGAAGGCTGAAAAGTAACGGTAAATTAGCGCAGTAATTTTCTCGCAGTTTATGACGGGCACATTAACTCGAGTACTTCCTTAATGTATGTTGGCACTAATGTTTTGCTCGATTTAGCGGCATACCAATTTATATTCGTTGTAGAAGTGAAGCAGAGAAATGTACATTTCTTGATGGAAAATCCACTGGTGCAAGAACCAAAATTCTGTTGTATAGTATTTTAGTTACGAATTTTTTTATCATCAGTGTAACTATAAGTCAAGGATTGGCTCAATTATTAAGGTTGAATCAACAATTAAAATTGGTACACATTTCCCGATAAAACCGTGTGTGTGTGTGTGTACGTCATCGTTTGCCTCACCTTATGTGTAATATCCTGATGACGTACTCACACTCATCTCATAGAGGTCGATTTGATTAATAATGATTGTGGGACAGATACTAGGATATTATTATATGAATTTTTATAAAATAATTTGGCAAATGTCCACAAAACCATGAAATAAATCACCATCACCATGACCTTATCTTATCACGTGCAAATTCATTTATTGTGACCTCAACATAAGAATAAATAGTCCCCAAATACCCGGATGACCTTATCCATTGCGGAAACGCCATTCTTAGGTGCATGGGGGTACATCAAATGCATTCTTCTCAAAATGGGTCATACAATCCCGCATTAAATACGACCATTGAACCTTGGTCTTTGTCAGGCACTTTATCGAATTAGTCACCAACTGAACGGTTGATCGACCTTGCAGGAAAAGTGTCCAAATATCTCCGATGAAAAAGTGCAACGCGTGCAAGCCATTAAATTTAACCAAGGTCGGATGCAACACGAGGTGTTTATTTTCGAAATTAATACTAATTAGTCATTATGCAACGGGTTTCGGTTTTTCTGCCCAGATCCCTTCCTTATCGCTGCGACCTTGGTAAGTGACGTCATTTTATTGGGTATTGTTCTAATGATGGGATCTATGGTTTGTTGAACTAGTTGCAATGTAAATGGGTTGTCGATCCTTGACATTTGTAACACCCCTTTAACGACAGACGGTTCAAATGGTGAAATATTCATTTGAATGTCAAGTTAGTGTCTGAAGAAAATGAAGATTCTAGACCTTTTTCGCCTGTGGATACTGCAAATAATGAAGAAGCCGAAGATTCTGCAGTTTCTAGAGATTCTGGAGTCTTTGAAGGTGCTCAATATTTTGCCATGAGCTACATTCAATTATTAAAACCGTTCAATCCAAATTTCCATAAAACAGCACGTGTCGTTGCCTTAGCAAAATCAAATTTCCCTTAAGGTCTTAACAAAACTCCATTTACATGAAGCTGCAATATAATCTAAATAGGTTTTCCGCAGCAACTGTTCCAGTCTCTGCGGCACAATTCAAAAGATTTGGCATTGACAAAAGTGGCAAAGTACACGCGGGGGACGAGCAAAGTCATCCACGTGTCGCCGGCTCAACTACGCCGGATTGCATGCTTTTTATCGATGCATAAACATGCAACTCGAATAATTTATTAATTAGCATCGCATTCACGGAACAATGCACCTAAAAATGGCGATCGAAAGTGTCTGGCATGCCTAGACCCAAATTCCTAGGCTGGGTTGAACTACAAACCTCCTTGATAGATGGCTTATTGTGTTATTTTTGTCCGATATTTATGAAAAACGTCTTGGTTTTGGCCTAGCTTCTATCAGAGGGTGACAGTTTTGACAGATGGCCACGTTGCCAAGTCGTTGCTTTTTTCATCATAGTGCTCAAATTAAATTAGCACTCGTGGTATATTTCAAGTAAAAGGAAAGAAGATGAATGAAGAAAGAAAAAGAGTAGCATATATCTTCTTTTTTATGCAACTGTTTTTTTTAAATCTTTTATTTTGTCAACTTTCAAGTATTTTCACTGATTTTTTTATAGGTTGAGTTTCTTTTAAATTCTCTATTCCGTCAGTTTTTTGGTAATTTTACTACTTTTTGATGATTTCACTTTCTTCAAAATCCCTTGATGTCAGTTTTTGTATATTATTACCTATCTAATCTTTTTTGGTGGTGATATTAGTCTCTTTAAATTCGTTTATTTTGACAGTTTTCAGGTATTTTTCCTTTTTTTTAACAATTTGAACTGTTTTAGTTTCTTCAAGATCCTTTATTTTGTCAGTTTTTGAGTAATTTTACTACTTTTTGATAATAATAATAATTAAAAAATCTAATCAAGAGTAATTAAGTGAGTAAAAAGATACTTTGAATAAGTGAATCAATTTTTTAAAAGTTATAAATTAGGTAGGTAATGAAATAAGTGAGTCAGTATAGAATAAACAACTAAGAAAAATAAAATTAATCCTCAGCTAAAAAATAAAGAGTCCATTAAAAAGTGAGTTGGTAAGTGGAACGAGATTTTAAATAAATGAATAGGTAAATGATGAAATAAGTGAGACAGTAAAAAATGAGCAACGAGGAAAAATTAAAATAAACCTCAGTTAAAAATAGATTATTTATTGAAAAGTTATTGAGTAGGTAATAAGAGACTTTAAATAAATGAAGAACTTTCCTAACAAATTATAAATTAGGTAACTAATGAAATAATTGAATCGTATGGAATAAACAACTAAGAAAAATTAAAATAATCATCAGTTGAAAAATAAAAAATCCCTCAAAAAGTGAAGAGATACTTTGAGTATAATATCACTTTTTTAACAAAGTATAAATCAGATAATTAATAATAAAATAAGTTAGTCAATATGAAATAAACAAGTAAGAAAAATGAAAATAATCATCAGTTGAAAAATAAAAAAATTCCTTAAAGAGTAAGTAAGTGAAAAAACAGACTTTAAATTATGACACTTTTTTAACAAATTATAAATTAGGTAAGTAATAAAATGAGTGAGTCCAGAGTCAGTATGAAATAAACAACTAAGAAAAATGAAAATGGACAACAGTTGAAAAATAAAGGGACACATTGCAGAAAAGAGGTGAAACAGAGAATAAAAAGCAAATTAAAAATGAAAACCGCAAAACGGACGGCAAACGAGACAAACATCAATGTTCTGCCACCCATCTCGTGAGAAGTTTGACAACTTTGACAGTTCGCCACGTTGCCCAGTAATTTCTTCTTATCAATTTTTCCACAAATGTATACACTTTACGGAAAAAGTTTGTGAAAAAATCAATGTTTTTGGAGTTACTACAAAAAAAAAACTGAATCCGTAAAATTTAGCATAATTGCATTTTTTTCAGATCCCTGTATCTCGCAAATAGTCAACTTTACGGGAGTTTTTTTTATCAATAATTTTATGCCCTTCATCTTTGATTAAAAGGAATTTTGTGAAAAATCAATGTTGTTTAAGTTATACAAAGGAAACATAAACATAAACTGCAGAAAAACTTTATAGGAGGTTTTTACACAAGACAAAATTTATTTTTTGTATTATTTACATGTTTTATTTTGGGTATTTCGCCAAACTACCTAAAAATTCTCACATAAATATGAACGATTTTCCTAACAAGTATTGAATCAGGTCAATTTATATAAAGGCTCATTTTAATCACTTTTAAAGGACAGCTTTGACATATGGCCACGTTGCCAAATATAGTGAAGTAACAGAAAAGTGACGATAAGACAATGTAATATTTTTATGATTGATCAGATTGAAGGAGATATGTTGATTGAAGTTTTCAACATTCGAACTATTTCTGTTTTTACATTCCGACTCAACAAAAATTGGAAAATGAAGCGTTGCTTCAGCAGATTATTGAAATCATGCAAGTTTATGTAAAATTAACATTCATAAGCTTTCGTAGATGTTGCCAAGCTTTGTGTCAATCAACAAACATGCACTTGCAAATGGCTCGATTAGTTTTTACAAAAATAGCAAAACATTTATGATGAAAAACGTTGCCAATTCGATATTTGCGAGGAAATATTTATTATTATTGCTAGTTCTCCAAACATAACCAAACCATCGTCATAGAGACAAAGCTACAACCTTGTAACACACAAGGCCACAAAAAAAATCGGAAGCAGAAAACACGATAACCTAAAAATAATTTTGATAAATGAGAAAATTACAAAGACTTTTGTGACAAAGAGTTCATTAATGGCCCCATATCACGCATAGCGCTTTACCTGTCTATCGCATTTTTTCGCAATAATCAAACTTATCTATCCCTTTGTCGTCAAACAAAGCAAATAGTTCGACATGACTCACATAGTGCAAGTGTTTTATCTGCGGATAAAACAAAGAACAATTTCTTACCATTTTGAGGTGAACAAGACAGACTCATCAGCACCAAAGCGGCACTGCATTCGTCCATGGCGGTTTTGGGGTGTAGATTATCGTCTTGGCTGAAGCTTGGCCGTCGCTTTCTCGAACTGTAAACAGACAAATGTTTGAACGAATAGAAAAACAAACAGGGAGTGTAAAAGTAGATTTCAAATAAACATAGTTGGGCTATTAAAGAGAGCTGGGTTATGTCAGGTTGCGACCCTAATTTTGGCGAAAGAACTCTATTGTTGTGTTTCCAGTTTTAAATTGGTTGAAGGGTTATGGGTTGCCATATGACACAGCTGTTTTAGCCCTATTCAATCATTCAATGACAAATTTGACAGATGGCAATGTTGCCGATTGTGTATCTTAGTCGTTTGTTGACGGATGCAATGTTACAAAAAGGAAGTAATTGTCAGCTTATCAATAAATTGTGGAAACAAAACACCAAAACTCGCAATCCCATAACTCCCAAACTTCTTTTTTTTTAGAATGTTGAAATTTCAAATATTGCTGTACACATATTATTTAATCAATTGATGATGAGTGTCTGTAAAAAAATTCAACATTTTACCTAAAAAATTGAGGGTCTTGTTGTATATTTGATAGATTGGGGAAACAAGGGAGCCCCAGTTAAAAGCCAATGGAAGCTCAAAACTCTCAAAAACTTTGATTAAGAAAGTTGAAATTTTTAATTTTTTGATTACTGCATCAATGATATTTTTAAAACTGATGTTTGTTGGATAATTTTGCCAATATACAGTGCTGAAATCTATACTGTTAGAAGCAGTTTTCACTTTATAGGAACTTACAATATGACTACTTTGACAGACGGCAATGTTGTCAATTGTGTATTCTGGTGGCATATCGATGGAGTATCTACGACAAACCTCCACAATCGAAAATAATATTGCCATTTTCAGGGAAATACGATGTTGAATGATATATTGATTGCTGTATTGTTAAAAAAAACGACCCGTTGCCAAATCGCCAAAAATCAGTGGTGATCAACCTTTAATCTTTAATAATTAATTCTCGAAGCTGACAGTAATGACGTTGCATTTTTACATATCAAGTGACGAAATTGAATATACAACGTTGACAAATGTCATTATTAGTAACTAAGAAGAGACCAAAAAGGAATGTTGCTGATAAAAAATGCAACGTTGCCTCGAATATTTGCAGAAAATGAGCTTCCGATAACTTGGTTTTTGTGTTGTAGTCGACAAATATGAATTAAAATGCGATGTTGCCATGTGGTCGAAAGGTGGTAACATACAAAAAAAAATTATTAATGAGCTAATGTAAATGGAATAATGTCAAGTTGCGATGCTGCCAAATTTATGTTCCAATCACAAAAATCCATCAAAAAATTTAAAACGTTTGCGAAGTTTTGATTATTGTTATGTGGTTAAACACATTTTTCTAGAAGAAATGCGAGGTTGCCAAACGACTTGTGCAGAAAGAAATTATAAGTAAGGCAACGCTGTGAGGAGTTGAAAAAAAACACCAATGCACACATTTCTAGATGCAACTCATCTTGTTTGCTGATTCTTGGGGATCATAAATAATAAAATTGATGTCAGTCCAAAATCGTTGTTTTTCGGTGGTTTTCCGTTACGTTCTAACGACAACATAATCATCTACAATTTATAAGAGCATAATTATTAAATAATAGCATCCGCCTTCAAGAACCACTGAATCTCAAAGCAAATTAAACATAGAAAAACAATGCTTTGTATTCCGGGCGCTTTTTCTTTTGATGTACGTGGAATCTTCAACTTTTTGAAATCCGAGCAACAATAGTTTACTTATGTGAAATTTCCCAAAAATGGATAACGATCAAAAAAGTAAAAGGACAAAATCGAAAGCGGCACAAGGCCAACCATATGTGCTGGGGAATGTCACTTCCGAGGCTTTTTTGTCACAAAATAACAAGCTAAAGGTCATGGAACGACAATATCTAATCAATGTGAAAGCAGTTATGCATTTTTAAAGTTTCAACATTTTATTATTCAACATGTCTACTGGCGCGTTTCTTCAAAATTCATGCTCTAGGATTTCAAATTGGGCTTATGAATATTTATGCAACAACTGTAAATTAGATTTTTGACCCACCGGACCTTGTCCAGACTTCCTACCCACCATTATCAATGGGCCAATAAATTATCTAAAGTAATCGTATACAGGGTGAGACCCTATGCCGGAAATCCAGCACCCATTCATTAATCCATTTTCCAATGGTATCTAATTTCAACTGGCAACAATAGTGTCTAACCAATAATTACCCGCACCGCATATGAAAACAATAAACAATTACCGTACAGATTGCTCGAATAAAAATTGGTTTGGCTCTGTAATTTTATAATTATACGGCCGTTCTTCCTCTTACTATGCGTATGGGAGATGATTATCTGGGGTACTATTGTTGAGCACATCAAACTTATCGTAAATCATAATCGTCTGACAGCAGTGTGTGAAATCCAACACAATTGGCAACATTGCCATCTGTCAAAGTTGTCATTAAATATCGAAAACTCACCCATTACAAGCAGGCATTGCAGGAACATCGATGGTGTGGGATGCGCTGCGTTTTCTATCTCCTGCCATATCAGCCAGCCGAGCAAAATCGGTGTCCTGATCGGCCAAACGGGCCGATTTGCGCGACTCCAGCAGGCGGACTTCTTCTAATCTCTTCTGAACTTCAAACGGAGCCTGAAACGAATGAAATGCATTATTTAGAAGGTCGACCTTTGGTTGCTGATCAGATTCAAGGTTGCCAACGTTACAGCTGTGGGTTGGGTAATAAAAATTGTAATTTCGTGATGGAATTGAAATTTCTCAAAATAGTTAATTGGTATGAATGAGCTGTATGGTTGTGGTTGCGACTGGATTTTTTTTTTATTTCTTGTCTTGTTTTATTGCTCAATTCAAGAATGTACTGGAAATGTTTGATTTTTATTCTTTATATTCGTAATTTTCCCATTTTAACCAAAAAACATGTACAGAGTGTCTAAATCAAAGTTTTGAAAAGTGCCAAAATGACATATATGATAAAAATTCATAACTTGGAAACAATAGTAAATATTCGTCAGCGTTCTTCACCAATCTATTCAGCATTAAATTTACTTCCAAAATCACCAAAAAAATGTACAGGGTGTCCCTGAAAAATTTCGATAAAAATCAAGTCGAAGTGGCCAAATTACATTTTTTTCAAATTCATAACTCGGAAACTAGAATGGATATCCGTCAGCGCTCTTCACCAATCGATTCAGCATCATTATTTCCAAAATCACAAAAAAATGTACAGGATGTCTCGGAAAGATTTGGAAAAAAATCAAGTCAAAGTCTGGAAAAGTGTCAAAATGACGATTTTATCAAAAAAAATCACAACTTTGAAAAAATAATAGATATCCGTCAGCGCTCTTCACCAATCGATTCAGCATCAAATTTACTTCCAAAATAACCAAGAAAATGTACAATGTATTGGAAAGATTTGGAGAAAAATCAATTCAAAGTTTGGAAAAGGGTCAAAATGACAATTTTATTCAAAAAAAAAATCATAACTCGGAAACTAGAATAGATATCTTTCATCTTCACTATTCGATTCAGCATTTAATTTATTTCCGAAATCACCAAAAAAATGTTCAGGGTGTCTCATAAATATTTGGAAAAAACAGCGCAATTTGGTACTGAATTTATTCCAAGTTAGAGAGAAAATGTTTTTGTCATAATCTTAGTTTGTTTTGTTCTTCGTTTGTATTTACCACATTTTTGGTTAATTTATTCTTTGTTCCTGCAATTTTTGATTCAATAATCAATTCATGAAAAATTAAGAAGCAATAGAAGAATCACAAAAAAAATAATCAAAAGCACAAACTAACAAAGAATCATAAAACTTGAAAAGCAACAAAAGAACGAAATAGCCAAAAATTTGTAGATTGAATTCGTTTTCTGTTGGTTTTAAAAATGTTTCATTCTTTGATTTTGTGAATTTTTGCTTCTCTAGTTTGGTTTAATAATCAAAAAACTATAAAAAAAATCAATAAAGAAAAAAGGAACCAGGAAATTATTGAAACTAAAGATACAAAAAACACAAAACAAAGGAACTAACATAACGAAAAAGCCACTGAATATCCAAGAAAGCAAAGATTAAAAAAACTCATTAACAAAAGACCCAAGAAACTTGATAAGCAGGAGGCAGACCATAAAAAAAAATAGTGTTCACTTTTTGGATTTTGTTAATCTTTGTTCCTCTTGTTTCTTGGTTTGATAATCAAAAAACCATTAAAATAGACAAAAGAAATAAAATATCAAAAAGCACATAACAAAGGAAATAACAAAAATAAAAGGAAACTGAATAACCAAGGAATCAAGGAATTGAAAAACTCACAACCAGAAGACTCAAAAAACTTGAGAAGTAAACAATAAAAAATTCTACTTTTTAAATTTGTCATTATTTGGTTTTGTGAATCTCTGTTGGTTTAGTTTCTTGGTTTAATAATCAAAAAACTAAAAAAGAAAAGGAACCAAGCAAACCAAAAAAACAAAAAACACATGAAAAAGGAACTAACGAAACGGAAAAGCAACTGAATAACCAAGAAAGCAAAGGATTAAAAACTCCAAAAGACCCAATAAACTTGAGAAGTAAAAAATAAAAAGAATTTAAAAAACAAAATCATCAAACCCTTCAAGTGACAGAGGAATACAGAAGCAAAAAATCAAGTAACCGAAACAATGCAGAATCTTTGGTTTCTTTCGTTTTTAAGCTTTTTATAGAAGATTTCAAATTCAATGATAAAAAATAACCTCAAAACAGCCACAAGGACACTGGAACGAGAAGTGGGCAGAAGCAACATGTGGTTGTAGACTGTAAAGAGTAATGCGCAGCCGCAACCAAGTACTTTGCCGAGGAAAGTGCGGTAATTGCAGCGTGTAAACCAAGCATAATAATTCCATACAATCAAAAAACTCATTTAAACCAACATGCGATGCCGGCACGCATACCGGCAAAACATTACGTCATCACAACAAAACCAAAGTGCGTAAGCCAATGTTTTTTTCACGCGTAATTTTATACGATCGGATATCCCAAAAATTCCCCTTTTGCTCGACCTCGACTCGCAGTGAAAGCGAAATTGAATGACAGCATCTAACCTTTGGCAAACGTGATGATGTGCACATTATTGATTGACCTACTAACCTGGATTTTCCAAAATGGCTGACCATTTTTCAGAAAAGGAAAACCCGAAGCGGAACCAACAGAAGCGTAGCCTAGTAGTTCTTAGCGAGTAACGGAACCGTAACCTGTATAAGTTGGTCCTTGCGAATTACGCTTAACTGTTCTTCAATCTTGTTTCTTAGATGGGTGGGTACTAATGAGCAGGTACTTTGACGTTTGATGCATAATCAGATTTAAACAAGATATATTTTTCGGGGTTGAAAAATGTCCAGCCCCTAGCGAAGGTGATAGTTCTTTGTTCTGAACGATCGATAGCAGCACGAATCTGGGTTAGTTTGGAAGACTCTCACTTGACGCCTACAAACATTCTAACCTTCATATTGTGTAACTTGATAGCGTAAATGGTTCCATGGGTGTATGTTGTAAATTTATTGCCCACAACAGTAAACAATGCGGCTATTTCAAGCCACTGTTTATTTAACTAGTTTGGACATTGAGCTTGTTTGGTTCGGGTATTAACACTATCTTTTAATCGTGTTTGCTTCAAGTGTACAAATTTGTCAGGATCTTATTTGCTACAACAATTAAATAAAGTACAATGATTTGTTGTTTTTACAGCGCCGTGTTTACCTCGATACTATATTGTGGACTTTTTGTTGGATCATTTGACGGAAACCAATCATTGAGTCACAGACCCATGAGAGCAATTTTGTTTGCCCATTTTTTATAGACCTAGTGCGAAAAGTTCCCATACAAAATCTGTTTACCAAAATTACCGACAAACGACGCTCCACCTAAAGTTTTTTGGCACCCTGTATAGAAAAAAAATACAAAATATTTTATATAATAAATCTCGGATACAAATATTAATCAAACTTATGGTTTTCGAGATATAAATAAAAATAAACTTCTTGACTTAAAATTCTTGTAACCGATTTCTATTTCAACCAGTTGATTTTGCCATATGCAAAGCCGCAAAACAATCTAATTTAAGAACGGCATTAAAATGACGCAACTCTAAACCAAAAACCCAAAATGAGTGCATTATATGCTGTCGCCATGTCATAATGAAATATTTTAATGAATCATTGCCCAACATTGAAGCAAGACAGCCATCGATCGACCTAGTTTCGTCCGAAAACTAGGACACGCCGAATTTTGACGGAAATTTTATAAAAATGTGTTAAATTTAACAGGTTTTTGTTGTATTTTGGAAAATCAACGTTGAATGTCAATAGAAAGATACACTTTTGAATATGGAAAAAAATCCCCTTGATAATCATAACTATTTTTATCATTTTTTTTTTTTTTAATTATGTTTATTTTCATCTTTGACATGAGTGTTTGTTTTTAGTGATAGCACACACTTATACGTACCTATGTCATATTTGCTTTTTTTTTATACATTAATTTATTTATAAGTATTTAACTAGAGCCTTAACTTTTTTTTCTCTTATTGTATTTAGATAGCTATTTTTGCTAATAAACGCTATTTTATTTCTATTTATTTATTTAGAAAAATTAATTTCAAAATTCAATCAATAAGTTCGTTCATAGATTTTTTGGAAATGATAATCTCTTTAAATGAACCATTTATGTATGTTGATATGAATAAAAAAAGATATAGTTCTGTTGCAAAAAAAACTAAAATAAATAAATTTGCTCAAAAAAATGGAAATTAGAATAATGCCAGAGATCAATATAAAATCAAATAAAATACCTTAATATTAACTTGAAGAAAAAGGATCAAGTTGAAATCCAAAACAACTCAAAAATTGATTTAAAAAAATATACAGTGTGACCAGTTTGTTTTCGGGTCACCCTGAAAAAAAGTTGATTAATTGACCGATTTGGCTCGAGTTTTTTTTTAGTTGTAGAACTTGACAAACTGTATCTTTTAACCAAAAATGATTTAATTAACCGTTTTGTCAAATATCTTCATAACGGTGAAACTTGACACAAAAATGGTTATATACCCATAATTAAAAACCATCAAATTTTTAAAAAAATCCTTCTTGGATTTACTGAATTTATTTTAAGTCAGAGACTCACTCTTTAGATTCAATTAAATGGGAAATTGATGAAAATTTCAATTTTTCTCATCAGGGACGAAGATTAATCCTCAATAATTGAGGGTGAATGAAAACAATTGTTGTTCTCAATATGTCAATGATATTACTTTTTCCAAGCCCCACGTTGTGCGCCAAAATTGTCTTCGATTCCAACGATCAATATATTTTTTAAGTGATTTTTTTACCCTCGTTGGGCGCCAAAACTGTTCATTCCATGATCAATTAATGATTCTTTTTAATGTGAATCTTTTACCCACGTTGGACGTCAATAATAAATCGCCTTAGTGCGGATACTTGCCCCACGTTGGGCGCTAAAAATGTCCAGTTTTCTTCTGATTTCAGGCTCGATATATTTTTTTAATCACCCACGTTGGGCGTCAATGAAAATTGGCCTTGATGTGGGCGTAAAGAGCCAACATTTTCCAGTTTTCCTACTATTTCACCATCAGTATTTTTAATTTTTTCACCCCAGTTTTCTTCTGATTAATATATTTTTCTAGGTGAATTTTTAACCCACGTTGGACGTCAATAAAAATTGGCCTTGATGTAGATTCTAGCCCGACGTTGGGCGACAAATTTTTATATTTTTTGCCCGATTTGATGATATCACGTTGGACGAAAATTATAAACTATTATTTAATTAAAAATGTAAAAATTCAGGAGAACAGATGCTACTCCAATGATGATTTGAACCCCAAGTCGGGTGCCAAATTTTTCATTTATTTTGCTGATATAAGTATTTTTTTTTAATACAGACGTCCCTGTACAAACCCTTGATAAAAATGTTCAGACAAGTTGCGATGTCAATTTTTCAGAGCCGGTTCCATTGATTGTAGTTATTCAATGTATATAGATCAGTGATTCCAACAGGCGTCGCTTTATCTGTTCCTTATTAAAACAACTAGACGCACTTCCTAGCGTCAAATGTATAGAATTATAGATGCAAAATAATTACAACCAGGCGATTATTAAATTCGTAGTGTGAAAGTAAAAACGTGAAAGTTGTGAAAGCTTCTAAGATCTGCAGCAGGTAACAGGTGAAGTGTGCAGCACACGTAATAGAATAAATACGGAAGAATTCCTGCTACAGTGAATTAAACAAACGGAATTTCACAACAGGAAAAGGCTGGGCCAAGGGTTTGACTGACATGAGCCTAATTCGCTTTCTTCTAGCGACAATTTGATTAATTTCAGTTTGGGCAAGGCCTCTAGGTCAACATAATGACCGCGGTAGATTTGTGATTGATTATGACGGCTCATTTGAGGATAACAGTTACCTAATTACTTTCATCATCGTGTTAATTAAAATCAAGGATCTAGCTGTAGCTAATTAACAATTGCATTGTGTGTTATGAAATTAATAAAACTGCAAATACCGAAGCGAAGTAGGTCGGTTTGCTAAAATGGTTGTAAATGTAAAAATTAGTGAAAGCATGAAAGATGCGTTTCAAAATACCGTAGAATGAAACCGTTGGCTAAGGTTTTGCTAAACTTTCCCGTTCAATAAATATGGATTTGATTGAATCGTGAAATTTTTATGCTTAGATAATTTTCACAACCACCATGATTATTTTCAACTGATTTTATAGCTAGGATAAAACAAATTGATTTAGAATTAAAATTAGAATTGTTTGAAATAAATACTGTTGTTCGCTACAAAATGCGGGATCTGGCAACACTGACAACCATGTCAGTCGGGCTTAAATAATTTTTTATTTATTTTTTTTTTGTTTTTTTATTATTTTTGTTTACTTCAAGTATTTTCATTTTCTTTTTTTTTATGAATCCATCTCAATTTTCTGGAGCTGATTTAAATTTAACTTGTTGTTCATGTCATTCGTTTGTTTTCACTATATTGATAATTTGTTTTATTTCTTTTTATCAATAATTATTCATTTACTTTATGAAACAAGTCCGATTCTGTCTTGAGTCCGTCCACCTTTTCCGTTACATGAGGTGACAGTGACAAGTATTGCTGTCAAGTCAGCTGTCATAGAAATTGTCAGATTATGTTAATATAAACTTTCTCATTCATCACTCTATTTTTGTATTCTTTGAAATGGAGAAAGGAATTTTTCAAAAATGATTTAGATTATATGATTTAATGAAGCATTTGACATGGACCAAAAAATCACCCTGTATATTACTCCCAGCAAATTTCCATTAAAATAAAAATATACAGGATGATTGAGGAAGGTTCTCTCTACAATCCGATTTTAAAAATTGAAATTCCTTTCACAAATAAGGGCGTGGCGATTTTTCAAAAATTACATCTGATTTTATGAAACATTTGACTTGGACCCTTAAATTACCTTGTATGTTATTTCTATCAAACTTTCATCAAAATATAAATATACATGGTGATTGAGGAAGGTTCTCCCTACAATTTGATTTTTGAAAATTGAAGTTTCGTCCACAAAAAAGTGCGTGGCAATTTTTCAAAAATTATATATCAGATTTGATGAAACATTTGACATGAACTCATAAACCACCCTGTATATTATGTCTGTCATGTTCTCATCAAAATACAAATATACGCAGGGAGATTGAGGATTGAGGAAGGTTTTCCCTACAATTTGATTTTTGACAATTGAAATTCAATCCACAAATAGGAGCGTGGAAATATTTCAAAAATTACGTCTGATTTGACATGTACCCATAAATCACCCTGTATATTATTTTCTTTACAGAAGAACTCACTGTAGAGTAGACTGAATTTTATGACTTTTTCTTAGACCTTGTATTAATTTTCCAAAATGTAACTTTGACTTCCAAGGCTGCTATATTTTTTTGTGATATCAACTTCAAATTTCCCCATGACATTTGGTAAAGTATTTTGAATAAAACGTGTGAAATTCATGGGAAAATTCGCTTTAAACAGTTTTTTTTTTAAGCTGAGTGAAATGTTGCAAATTTGGAAAATTGTGCCAAACTTTACTGTGCATTGCTCCGATGGTTTTTGTGATATCAACCTGATATTCGGCTATGATGAAAGGGGATGAAGGGAATAGTGAATATTTGTAGATCTATAAAGCATAATTTTTTGAATGAGTCACCCAGTATAATTTTCGAAATTAAAAATAAGTGAGAATCAGAAAAACATAAACTCCAATAATTGGCTCGTTATCCTCCCAAGAAACCGCCATTAAAGCCTGACCCCCAAAACCCAAAAGCAAACAAAACATTGGCAACTCTTTCAATGACGAAATCGAGGCGTGCCAAAATATGACGGAAAAACGTTTTTAGCACATCCTCATTGCAAACCCGTTAATCGCAGGTTCGTGACCGATTTAGGTCCACGAAATGCAAGTTTGGAAGACCGGTGGCCCAACCGGATTCGAATCCAAGCGACTTTTTGTTTTTATTTTTATTTTTATATCCCCCATTGGCGACGTCACCGACGGCTATAAATAAGGGGAGAGAAAATTCCCCAGTTGCAATGAAACTGGGACAAGTGTCTAGTTGCCCTAGAAACGGGAAGCCGGGATAGAAGCACGCGTCCGACCCGATTCGGTATCGACCATGCGACCTAGTTATTTTGGGCAACACGTGCTTGGCATCGGGACAACGTTGCCAGAGTGTTCCACGTGTAAAGGACACACGCGATGCATGTCCTGGATCGATAATAACGTGCCTGGCTTTGTTTATGTTTTGGGAACGGTGAATTATGCACCTTGCTTGGCATCGGATTATTTTGTGCAAGTAAATTAGTTTTACAACATGATGGAGTGACGAACAGGCAACGTGGTCCAGCTGCAAGAAGCAGTGCATCCGAGTGGGTGAAACCGAAGCTGAACGGAAGGGGATTCATGAACTGACTGAAACTGGTTCGCGGCAGATATACAGAGGGGTCGACTGGTGATTTGTTGTTTCCAGTTTGATTTTTTCTTTTTGCTACAATGATCTGTCAATCACTACCCAACATTGACCAAAGAACACAGAATAGAGCGATAAGTTTATGCTTCAATTTCGTTAATATTGAACTTCAAGTCTGCATGTAGAAAATTGACATAAATCAATATCTCAGTTATTTTTGCGTACGTTTTAAAGTAGTTTGAATATATTTTTTACTTTGGAACCCAATTTATGTCAAATCTGATAGTTGATGATACTAATGTTCCAAATCTGATAAGGAAAATGTATCCCCTTTTAAAATATATAAAAATGAATATACCATTACATTTGATTTTTTTGGAAAAAAATCAAAAACATGCCACCATTTCAGTTAACGCCATCTAGCGGCGACGGCGAAGGTCAAAAATTCAAAACCAAAAAAGTTTTTTGAAGTGCAGATCATGCTCTTTCATATGAGCCCAAGCTCGTTTAAATTGGTCAAGCGAAACGGGAGAAATCTCCGTTTGTTTAATAAAACAATTGAACTTCCCCCACCACTTTATTATGATAGATAGAAAAAAACGTTTTGGACAAAAAGTGTAGGTAAATAGTCAGTAAATCCGAAAATGAGCTCATCGATATATTTTCATTGGACAAAATTCCATAAAAATCATATTTTTCTACTTAGTGTTCGTTGTTACGACCCCTAGCGACCATTTCAGAAACTTGAAAATATTTTGCAGGTTTTTCTCTTGGCCGTTTTAGTAATAAATTTTTTTGCCGCAAGCCTCTACGATGAATAGTTTACGAGAACTGGCACCCTGACTCTGAAAATGAATCACCCTGTACGTATTATGAAAAACTGCTGAAGAAAAAAAATTAAACTGAATAATAAAGATTTCATATAAATAAAAAAAGAAGAAAAAAAAACACGATTTTATGTGTTTTTTGAGTCAATAAAACTGTATGACAAATCAACTCATAATAGACAACATTGTCCATAACGAATAAAAAAAAAACACTCAAGAAATTACAATATTTTTTGTTTTACTAAAATTACTTTTGTTCAAGTTAACGCATGAATAAAGACGACGATAAAAAAAATCAACAAATTATAATTGACGCTGTAAAAAAGTTTAAAGAAAAGAAGACTGTTCAAATAATAAAAGCAGGAAAAATGATGATGAATAGAAAAATTGACAAAATTTTAAAAATAGTTAAAATCCATAAAGAAAATTACCGGAAAAAAAGTTGAATTAAAAGAAAAACTTTGATAATATAACCTAGACATGATAAAGATCTTGATAGTGCATGTGTCCTGAAAAGTCTGGTTGTTTAAATATCTTTCTTTATTAATATCTCTAAGAAGCTAAATTAGCACTAACTAGATGGTAATTATGAGTTCCAGTGGCGTCCCGAAGGCAGGTTCACGAATAATATTGACGAAAAATGTGCGCCACTGACTTTTACTGAATATTTTTTTCAGATGAAGCATCTTAAAATACAACTTTTTTGTCTCTTGATATTTTTGCGTACCTTTCTTTTTGTTTTCGAGTTAAAAAAATAAAAAATACGTTATTTTTCATCTTAACAATATTTCGACATGCAATAAAGTCAAGAATAAAGTGGTTTTGATTTTTTTTCTCGAAAACGAAAGAAGATACAAAAAATTATCAAGAGACAAAAAAGTTGTATTTATAGCTGTTCTATCTAAAAAAAATGAATGTTTCCAAAATAGTCTGGTTTTCAAGATATTGAAGGTTCAGAAAGAAATCGGATTTATTATTAATATCTCAAAGATCGTTTTGCCGATTTGGTTGAATTTTGGCAGGATGGGCAGTTTTACTAATAATAATAAATTTGAGACAAAGTCTGCGCTACTGATGTTTTATAAAAAATTTATATTTTTTTCAGATGAAGCAGCTAAAAATATAATCGAGAAAAATATCGAGAGACAAAAAAGATGTATTTTCAGCTGCTCTATATGAAAAAAAATAAGATGTTTCAGAGAAAGCCAGTGCCGCACATTTTTTTTACAATCTTATTCGTGAAACTGTCCCTCTGGACGCCACTGTAACTCATAATCACCAATTTAGTGCTAATCAAGCGTATTGTTAGGAAGGATTAATATCCAAAATAAGTGTGATTGTTAATAGATTGAAAATTCCAAACAAATTCACAAAAGGTGTACTCAAAGGATATAAAATATTCAAAAAACAAATGCAATATGATTAAAAACATCAAGCTTATTATTTAATTAGTCATAATATTTTTGTATTTTTGCACTTTTTATAGTTATAATAATTTAAACATGTTTTATCTCTTTGTAAGCTCACTTATATAAAAAAATCATTGTATTTTCTATAGCTGAAGCTAAATAAAGATATATTTATTATTTATTATCTTATCTTTAATCTATAATGAACATCGGAATTAGATAGGAATGTACACATTTAATTATCAAAAAAATAGATGAATAAAGAACTTCTTAAAGGATGTTGGCACACATTTACGGTAGTTTTAAGTAACTTATAGAAGATCATAACACAAAGCACTGTTAAATCTCAAAATAGCTTAACAGCGGACATAAACCCAATTTGTTCACATTTCCTCATGTCGTTTGGTGAAATGAAGTTGGTGTCTATGGTCAGTAAAATTTAGATTTTTTAAATAAGAGAAACTACCATTATTACCGACGACCTTAAGACAGGTTGTTACGAAAGATTGCTCAACACCACAAGCTGCATACAACATTCACTTCAGCGTAATAACCTATATTCAATCTGAAAAGTAGCACATTATCTACGCCAAATCTAGGTCTTATTTGCCTATCTTGTACACTCGCTTTCGATGGCCATTGTGTTATAATTACGACTATTTGTATGACGAATATTGACGTAATATCGAGATCCATCTACATACGGGGGGCTTGACTGTACCACAACTATTCAAATCGTGAAAGTTGTCCATGTTGCAACAAAGGCATATGGGTCAGGTACAACCGCACTATAATCACAGATGCGTAAATTCACCATTGGTTTCTATTCGTTTAATTACACATGCTGATGCGGGGCTAGTGGGTCACAGATTTTCTTTTCGTTTTATGCCAAGAAAACATCTTCGAGGTGTGGCTAGAAGTACTGTTAGGCCGCGCTTAAATTTAGTCTGACCTAGTCTTGCGTTGGGAAAATAAACAAATTTCCTTTGCTAGTTGGGAACATCATAAAACAAACCGTTACGCTTTTGACCAATAGGTAGTGTTCTTAACATACTTATTACAGTACGTACTAGTACTGTCCGCGTTGCTTAATCAGCCGTGTATCGTGCTTGTTTCCTTTTGTTCGACCTTTTGGCTTTTTGCTGCACGTTTCGCGTTATGCATATCAGATACCTGCAGGTACTGCTTCTTCTAACAATCATTCGTCGCTTGAATTATGACCTCAATCACCACTAAAAATCATTTTTCGTGTACATGAATATTTTTAGGGGCAGAATCTGAAATGATCAGTTCAATGTAGATTTCCTTTTTTCCTTATACAGGGTGTCCGGGAAATTGTGGAGATCTCTCGGATTCAGATAGAACATTGAAAAATAAGATGACAAGTTCCCGTAAACTTTTTTCCTAGAGGCCCCTTCTACGGAGATACGGGCCCCGGAAGGACGCCACTGGAAATCAATTTTTCCTGAATAACTTTTTAACCACTCAATATAATTTGATGAAAATTTGATATGATAAACAGTAAACATTACCTCTTAAAATACTGCCCTTAAAACATAATTAGCTTGTTTAGTTTAGCAGGGGCGGACTAGGTTGAACATTTATAACATAACATAACATAACAACCCTGTATGATAAAAACTTGAAGAAAATAAATTTAGATAGCCTGAACCTTAGGCCACAAAAAAGATACTCGTGTTCATTATCGTTAAAATGAACCGTTTTTGAGAAAAAAACATATTTTTATTGAAAAAAACCATGACGAAGTGGTGCCCTTGACGAAATTATCTAAAAAAATGTGAACCTGTTTATTCGAATTTTGCATTGTTTTTTCAGATTAATTCTCATGAACATTTCGAGGACAATATAGGTTTAATTTTTTTTTTTAAATTCGTCAAGGACAGCACTGCATTATGACTATTTCCGATGATTTTTTCAATAAAAATATGTTTTTTTTCTCGAAAACGGTTGATTTTAACGATAATGAACAAGAGTACCTTTTTTGTAGCCTTAGGTTCAGGCTATCTAGATTTATTTTTTTCAAGTCTTTATCATACATGGTATTGAAAATGTAAGCATTAAAATGTACAACCTATTCCGCCCCTGGTAAACTAAACAAGCTAAATGATGTTCTAAGGGCAGTATTTTAAGAGGTTATGTTTACTGTTTATCATATCAAATTTTCATCAAATCATATTAAGTGGTTAGAAAGATATTCAAGAAAAATTGATTTCCAGTGGCGTCCTTTCGGGGCACGCATCTTCGTAGAGAGGGCCTCTAGGAAAAAAGTTAACGGGAACTTTTCATCTTAATTTTCAATGTTCTATCTGAATCCGAGAGATATCCCACATTTTCCCGGACACCCTGTATATCATTCTCTGATAACCAACGTATTTTTCCTATTTTTTTAATGAGTTGATTATTCATTTGCCTTTTATGTGAGTTTGTCGTTTAACAAACATTCTATGCTTGGCAAAATTCAATTCACTGGAGTTCCACTTTTTCCTTTTTTTATTCTGCACTGGGTTCTGCACTTGAATCAGCCCCGATGCCATTTTCTGGGATTTTTTCTTCGCCTTATTTTTTAAGACAACAATATTTTGGATGTTTGTTTTGTTTTTTACTTTTTTCATCTTTTTCTGGAATGTTTGTACATCTTTGAATATTCCGTATCTGTTCTTATCTGTTTTTTACATCATTTCCCACTTTTTACATTTATGCTTAAATTATTAACTGCTTCCAGCTCACACTCTGGAATTTTTTTTTCACCTTAGTCTGTTCCATTTTTTGAAACTTTTTCGATTTTTGTAACCGTCTTTGTTGCTTTTTTAGTTGATGTTTAATCACCTTTCAGGTGTTTTCTTTCATCTCCTAAATGTCAAGTTTCTTCATTATAAGAGATTTTTGTTTTTCTTTTCAGTTTTTGTACTCTTTGTACACTACTAATACATTAAGAGTTTTATTTATTCTAGACGACCTCTATCAGTGTTTAAATATTCTGGAGTCTTATTTTTTATTAATTTAATCTCATTCACTTACTTGTTGAATGTTTTCCCCAAAAATTTCCATTATCCTGTATATAATTTTTCTGTGTGAACAATGGAGAATTACATGCTTGATCCACCAGTGGAAAAATAAGCGGCCTATCTTTTTCAGTTTCTGAGAAAATCCACTTTTAGTGAACCAAGCTCGAAACCAAGACTCCGCAAGTCTGGGGCAATTCTGTTTTAGACTGGAATTTTCTCATAATTTTTCCATTGTCCTGTATATAATTTTGTTGTGAGAATTTCGTGCTTAATCCATCAGTAATCTATCTTTTCTAGTTTTTGAGAAAACCAACTTTTAGTAAACCACTCGGTGGACCAAGACATCGGGAGTCTAACTAAGGCAAATGTAGTTTTTGACTCAAGTTTTTCCAAACTTCTCCATTACACTGTATATAATCATGTCGAGTTTCATGTTTCATCCATCAGAGACATTTTCAAATTTTAATTTAACGTTTTCAGCCCCTCAAGAACAAAGGATTAGTAGGGAAACCAGAGAAGAGGAAACCCTATAACATTCCCCAAATTAACTAGGTTATCCCCCCTGAAATTGATAGCAGCAACAGGACTAACAGGAGGTGGTTTCCCCACTATATTAGTTTTTTTCCATTGAAATAGCTGCAATAACATTGTTAATCAATACCATGTCTTATTTTAATTACTCAAGGTTTTGATGCAAATTCTTTGTTTACACTGATCGTTGTTGTTGTTGCGACCCTGAGCCCAAATATGATAAATAGAACAAAGGACTAGGATTGATCAATAAAAATGGACAACCTGTAGATGGTTCAAAAATGGTCTTGTTCATGCGCACTTTGAAGTGTTAGCGCAGTTACCTGAACCTGTTTGGTACCGGTACGAGGCCCTTTATGACCGTAAAGCAGGTACAATGATAACGCACAGCCACAACCGTCCTTGAGATAAACAACTGCGTAGTACTCCTTTGTTGTGGCCATTGGCCTGATTCGCCGGCCGGCTTATTATCGTGTGGTACTCACCTCAATGCCACTCGGGTGAATTCTGATGATAACCTCATCGGTTTCCAAATGATGCTTCATAACTTCTCCGCAAATTTCCCGGCCGTTGAACGTAACAAAACATTTCTGCTTAGAGACGAGTTCCGTACCCAAAACGCTCTGGAACCCGGGGCCGATCAAGTCGGATTCGAAAAATTCCGCGGTGGTTCGACCCAAATTCCCTTGTCTAGAGTCGAATCGTACCGTATACTGTGTGGTTGGAGTGAGATTAATACAATTGCTGTTGCTCTCCATTGAGGCGGGGGTTTTGACGGCTTGGATCACTCCGGAATAGTACTTGCCGTCCTCGCCGGGAGCACAAACACGTGTTCCGATGATGGACCGTTTGGCGATGCGTTTGCCAGTTGACATGGTGCACTGGTACTACAAACTACAAGTCTTTGAATTATCACACTATGTGGTCAGTGAAGTAGAGTCTTCTTTGCACTGATTGTTGATGAGGGCTGAAACACTCTAGGGACACATCCAACAAATCTATGATTTGGTTATCGTGGGATATGCACATATTAGAACGGAGCCGGTAGTGACAGTCACGCCAGTTAAACGGCTGAACAACAACTGATGCGGCCGGCCGGCTTGTGGTGTGGTGTGGTGATGGTGATGCCGTAACGAACAACAGCTGATTGGGGAGATAGAGCGGTCGTGGGTGCGCGCGCATGTTATGGTTGATGTTTTCGGTGTTGTGGACAAAAATTGACGTCAACAGGTACGTGAAAAATAGCGAAAAATTTCTAAACGTTTTGAGATTATGTTATGGAAACATGACATTGAGTCTAAGAATATCAGGTCTGTTAATGAACTTGATATAATGTAACTTTGCAATGGATTTATTTGTAATAATAATTATTATATTGAAAAATAAAACAAATCTCAAGTTCATAGATCTGTTAAAAAAAAATAATTCATGTTAAATTTTCAAGATGAAAAGGATATTCACTCCGGAGAGTATACTCTTGAGCTTGAGCACAAACGAGGAGTATGTAGGTACTCACAACTCTTATTCGTAAGAATCAAAGGTATTGGTGATCATAAAGTAATGCTCGTATAAACGAAGAATTCTGTCATGTTTAACTCATTATACACCTTTCTGAAAACGTATTAACAACATTGAGTCTTGTCTATAGCAACATTTTAAAGTATAAACTCAGATCCTTGAGTGAAAGTTTCCATGGGAAAGTTGTAGTGAATAAAAAAATTAATAAAATGAGTACTCAACGAACTCTATAGGTTGATTAGTAACGACAAGTATGTAGGTACTCTCAACTCTGATTCGTAAGAATCAAAGGTACTGGTGATCATAAAGTAATGCTCGTATAAACGAAGAATTCTGCCATGTTTAACTCATTATACACCTTTCTTAAAATGTTTTAACTCACATCCTTGAGAGAAATTGTCCATGGGAAACTTGTAGAGAATAAAAAATTTAATAAAATGAATACTCAACGAACTCTATAGGTTGATTGGTAGCGGAGAAAATCCGGAAAAACCAAAGAAATTTGTGAATTTTGTTGTTTTTGAAGCTCCCTTTTTGCCACATGATATTCTTATGTATACTTACAGACAAAATTTGGGTTGTGTCGGTGAAGTAGTTTTTGTACAATTGTCACTTGATTTTTTTTCTCCACTTTTTTCAACGAGCTCTGGATGTTCGATTGTTGGTCCGATCACGATTTTCAAAAATATTTCGAAACTTGAAGTTATGATCTACAAAACCTATATTTCGAATCTACATTACAATGATGGAAAAAATGAAAAAAATGCATCTGAACAAGGCCCAAAAATATCATAACATACCTACCTGTCATTTCTTCATTGAATCCGAATAAAAAATATGTTCAAATACGCTGAAATTCAAAAAAAAAAAACTTTTGTTGCTGTGAAACTGGAATGTGAAGATTCATGTATTCCGTGCCTCCTTAAAGCGTAATTTCCTCTCCTCTTTGCTAATTTCAGCAGATAGGATAATGTTCATTTGACCCACCCATTTGAAATTTTTGTTTATTAACCGATTTTCAATTTATTTATTTTTTTTGTTTGATAAGTCTCGAAAAACAGTTTTTGAGCATATTAAGCGAAATTGGTTCCTGGAGCTGTGAGGGTTCAGAGGATGCCAAATTTTAAAAAATGTTATCAGGGCATTTTTCAGAAAAAAATTGTTAACGGAATCTTGATCAGCATCACCAGAAACCAAAAGTGTTATTAAATTAACACATTAATAAAAAAAAACAACACGTGGGAGAATTTTTTTTTTCAAAGGTTTCTGGTGATGCTGATTAAAATTCCGTTGTCTATTTTTTTCTAGAAAACGTCCCAATATCATTTTATCAAATTTGACCCCCTTTGAACCAACACAATAATTATCATAAGTTGAGTACGCCACTGGAACGAATTTGGCATATTATGCTCAAAAAGTGTCAAGACCTATCAAACAAAAAAAAATCAAAATCGGTTAATAAACAATTTTTTTAAGAGGTGGGAACACTTAAGGGTGAACAAACTGTAGACAATTTTGGTTTTTCAGGTATCTCGAAAACTAGAAGCAATTTTAATGATGTTTTTTTTTTACAAACTTGTATGCGCCCTAGAGGTAATAATTTGGGGTTATTACAAACAAGAATATTATTTCAATACCTAACTCGATTTTAACCACGTCTGGGTTATCAGAGTGTCAGAGTCACAAAAAATGTTTTGAAACAAGTTTCTTCTCGAGGAGTAAAATCAACTGACCAACTGTCCAAATGGTGGAAAGATTGAGGAAAATAAGGTCCGAGGCTTTCGAAATGCATAAAAAAGTGATTAATGTTAATTGGTTTCATAATTAAAATATATATATATCTTTTTCTCGGTTTGTTGTCTCCAGAACCGAGTCTCTGAAAAGCCCATTTTACAGTACTTTCGTCAGAGATTTCAAATCAATCACAACTCCTGTTATTTGAGTCGGATTTTGAAAAAAGCAAAACGGAATTTTGAAGATTTTTGAATTATCTATTGACCTCGACAGTTATAGAAGAAATAATTCTGCCACGTCAACAATTTTGAAGACGTATTAATTTAAGAAAAGCTTTTTTAAAGATTTTATCAATCTATTTTCCGCTTTCAAATATCTTTGATAGTTCCGGAGATATGAAAGAATGAATTCCGCCACGTCAGCAATCTTCAAAACGATACAACTCCGTTAATTTGAGGCGGATTTCAATAAACAAAACATCATTTTAGAGAGTTTCAAATTGTCTATTGAACGCTCTTTTGTGTGTTTAAATATCTTTGACACGTCCGGAGTTTTAAAAAAATGCAATCGAGATAACTTTATCTACATCAGTGACGGAGAAACTGTGGCTACAACTCAGGAAGGGTCAGATCAAGATCCATAAGTTGAAACAGATTTTTATTTATTTTATTTTATTTCAATTTGTTATTTTAAAATATATTCACTAGCAATTGGTTTGATGAAAATTGATGTTAAACCCTCTTAGAGTTTGGAAAAAGTCATTTTCACTTTGTTAATTAAACACGAGTATTAGGGCTCTTAATAAACGCCCATAAAACACATGTAGAGCAAATTCTTCCTTGCAAATGAAAATCATAGAAAACCTCATTAAGAAATCCAACCCCTGAAATAAATTTAATTATTTGTAAATTAATTTACATAGTCTTATTAGTCTTGGACTTTAGAATGCATTAAGTTCCTCTCCTTCACACCAGAAGCAAACATCCTACCATTTTTTTTTCTTCAGGAGAAATGGAAAACGTGGGTTCTCAAGAAGGAATAAGCCATCAAAAAGACCTCTCGGTTCTCATTTATTATACTACTTTTTCCTGTACAACAGGAGAAGGAGAAGGCTTCCACAGGACAGTCTCCACGTAGCCCCGATTTGACCTCTACGCAATATAAATATTTCTCAAATTTTAATCCAACACAAACCAATTTGTTTGCCACAAGATATCCAATAACCTCACGAAAGTGTAAACATTTTTATCACCTGATACAATTATCTACCCAGGGTGAATAGCCGGGCTTTGGAATTCAAAAATATCCTCTTTATTCGAAATGTTCAAAATTTAATTTAATGCCAATAGTAAACTTAATCGTTTTTTAATGGAAACTAGTTTACAACGCATTAAAATACTATGATTTCAAAATTCCGAGAAGACAATGGAATAATCTTGTCGTAAAAGTCTACATTTATAATCAGTCAGTACCAGATGGGACTTTCAGCTACCTGGTCCCTTTTTGACCTTCGATATAAAAGCAAAATATGGTAATCCTAATAGTAAACCAGTCAGAAGGGAGACTGTGAAAAGTCATGCAGCAGAGTTAGGGACCCTTATTTATGGTTATAATGGTACCATTGGAGGATCTGTTTGGATTAAAAATAGGCCAATCTGTTTCAAAACTATGGCTAGGTACATTTTAATCTTACTTGTTGGTTTGTTTTCCATAGGTATCTCAAGTTTTATTTTTTTTAAGTATTTCCAATTATTATGGTTGTCATTGACATTCAAATAAAAGTACTTCCTTCTTAGAAAGTTGTTTAGAATGACATTCTTGCAGACTGAAAGATGATTATCTCAATGACAAACAGATTTGCAGATGATTGGATTTTGAATAGATAATAAACTCAATTGAAAAGCTATTGGGAAACGATTTTATAATGAGAATGTTGACATAAATTAGTTATTAGAATTTAATGTGTTGTTTCTTTGAACACCAATATTTGTCCTACAATTCATTCATTCGTCCCACAGGTCATCGAGAGAGAGGAACCCGGCGCGAACCCACATTTTCCATCGGATCGCGCATAGCGGCCCGGACACAGCTGATGATAACAACAAAACCATGTGACCCTATTTTCCGGCTGTGATTGGTCGACACACGCTTTGACCTACTTCGGCCCCATGCCAAGCTGGGAGAGGGGAAAAGGTCATGTTGTAGGCCCTGCCAAATCCCGAACCGAACCGACCATAGTCCTTGATATTTTAGGAATGCACACACATTTTTGAGTGACGATCAATTGTTGATCAAACGTCGTCAAAACCCATCTGGTGTCGCTAATTGTAATCAGCTGATTGGGGAATTTGATTTAAGTCCCAAATTTCAAGCCAGTTAAGTATGAGCGATGGTTACATTACTAGTTAATTAACGCTTGTTTGTGAACCAGGTCAACTGCTTGAGTAACAATTGCACTTTTACTTGTAAAACCTTGTCATAATTTTGACAATATCAATTCCTTGACTATAATGTCAATGGATTAATTGATTAAAATTGCAATGGCCCAGACCCAGAAGTCGACTATTTTTAACATGAACAACCGAATTGTTGACCGAAACCTTCCTGGTGTGAACCTTGAATGACAATAAATGATTAGCATGGGTGATTTAAAAAAAAACAACCAGTGTGGAGGAATTTTTATTGATTACTCATTATACAAATTATATAGAAAATCTGCAGTTACATTTGGAATAAAAAGCAGCAGTAATATAGACACGTGAAACGTTTTTTACCTTGAATAATACACATATACAGGGTGTCTCTATTCCGTAAGCATAATGCGTCAGCTAAGTCTATATTGTCCACCCTGTATATGACGCTCTAAAATACATTATTGACAACTTTCAGTTATGTAACGACTTTGGGATAAGTATGTGTAAGTGCTTGGGTACTTACAGTACCCTTTAAGCGTTGATTGAATAGAGGCTGATTTAGTTTGTACCACGTTGCAAGTTACGTTATGGAAAATTATAAAGAAGATATGGCGAAATTTCAAACTCTCAACTCAAGCGATTTGAGAATGAGAGTCATTGAAAATTGATTGAATGAGGAGATTATGAAAAAAATTATAAAACATTGTCAAGCCGTTTTCAATATTTTCCATGGAGCTTATAACTTTTTCCAGATGTTTGGAATTATTTGAGGTATGCTTGCTTCAAATCTCAAGCTTTCAAGTCCAGCGGCTTGAAAATGACAGTCATTGAAATTTCGAAAGTTGAATGAGAAAATTATCAACACCTTTTCAAAAATTGTCAAGCCGTTTCCAAAATCTTCTGTGGAGCTTATATCTGTTTCCAGATGTTTGGAATTGTTTGAGGTGTGCTTGCTTCAAATCTCAAGATTCCAAGTCAAGCGGTTTGAAAATGACCGTCATTGAAAGTTGAATTGGGAAATTATCAACAACTTTTTTAAAAATTGTCAAGCCGTTTTCAAAATTTTCCTTGGAGCTTATAACTTTTTCCAGATGTTTGGAATTGTTTGAGGTGTGCTTGCTTCAAATCTCAAGATTCTAAGTCAAGCGGCTTGAAAATGACAGTCATTGAAAGTTGAATGAGGAAATTATTAACAACTTTTTTAAAAAATTTCAAGTCGTTTCCAAAATTTTCCTTGGAGCTTATAACTTTTTCCAGATGTTTGGAATTGTTTGAGGTGTGCTTGCTTCAAATCTCAAGATTCTAAGTCAAGCGGCTTGAAAATGACAGTCATTGAAAGTTGAATGAGGAAATTATTAACAACTTTTTTAAAAAATTTCAAGTCGTTTCCAAAATTTTCCTTGGAGCTTATAACTTTTTCCAGATGTTTGGAATTGTTTGAGGTGTGCTTGCTTCAAATCTCAAGATTCTAAGTCAAGCGGCTTGAAAATGACAGTCATTGAAAGTTGAATGAGGAAATTATTAACAACTTTTTTAAAAATTGTCAAGCCGTTTTCAAAATTTTCCGTGGAGCTTATAACTTTTTCCAGATGTTTGGAATTGTTTGTTCCAAATCTCAAGCTTCCAAGCCAAGCGGCTTGAAAATGTCAGTCATTGAAAGTTGAATGGGGAAATTATCAACAACTTTTTTAAAAATTGTCAAGCCGTTTTCAAAATTTTCCTTGGAGCTTATAACTTTTTCCAGATGTTTGGAATTGTTTGAGGTGTGCTTGCTTCAAATCTCAAGATTCTAAGTCAAGCGGCTTGAAAATGACAGTCATTGAAAGTTGAATGAGGAAATTATTAACAACTTTTTTAAAAAATTTCAAGTCGTTTCCAAAATTTTCCGTGGAGCTTATAACTTTTTCCAGATGTTTGGAATTGTTTGTTCCAAATCTCAAGCTTCCAAGCCAAGCGGCTTGAAAATGTCAGTCATTGAAAGTTGAATGGGGAAATTATCAACAACTTTTTTAAAAATTGTCAAGCCGTTTTCAAAATTTTCCTTGGAGCTTATAACTTTTTCCAGATGTTTGGAATTGTTTGAGGTGTGCTTGCTTCAAATCTCAAGATTCTAAGTCAAGCGGCTTGAAAATGACAGTCATTGAAAGTTGAATGAGGAAATTATCAACAACTTTTTTTTAAAATTTCAAGTCGTTTCCAAAATTTTCCGTGGAGCTTATAACTCATTCCAGATGTTTGGAATAGTTGGAGGTATGTTTGGTTCAAATTGCAAGCTTCCAAGTCAAGCGGCTTGAAAATGACAGTCATTGAAAGTGAAAGTTGAATGAAAAAATTATCAAGAAGTTTTTTGAAGTTGTCAAGCCGTTTTCAAAATTTTCCTTCCTTCCTAATTAGTTATAACTAATTACAGATGTTTGGAATAGTTTGAGGTATGCTTGGTTCAGATTTCGAGCTCCCAAGTTAAGCGGCTTGAAAATAATTATAGTCGTTGGAATCTGGATGGAAAACAACAACTTTTTTTTTAAATGTCAAACCATTTTCAAAGCTTTACCTGAAGCTCGTAACTTTTTGTAGATTTTTGGAACGGTTTGAAGTATGCTTGGTTAAAACTTCGAGCTCCCAAGTCAAGCGGTTTGAAAATGACAGTCATCGAAAGTTGAACGGGGACATTATCAACAACTTTTTTTCAAATTTCAAGCCTTTTTCAAAATTTTACCTGAAGCTCGTAACTTTCGGCAGATTTTTGGAACGGTTTGAAATATGCTTGGTTCCAATTTCAAGCGGTTTTAAAATGGCAGTGATTGAAAATTGAATTGGGAAAATATCAACAACTTTTTTAAAAATTGTCAAACCGTTTCCAAAATTTTCCTTAAAGCATGGAACTTTTTTCAGATATTTGAAACGGTTTGAAGAATGCTTGGTTTAAATTTCAAGCTTCTAAGTCAAGCGGTTTGAAAATTACAGTCATTGAAAGTTCAATGGAAAAATAATTATGGTGATTTTTGTCTACTTTTAATCATGTTTAGGTTACGTTTTTGAACACGTTATAGGTTACGTTGTCTTGAATCCAGTAACAAAAACATTGATTTATTCCATGATATTAGGACAGCATAAATATTTTGACGAGAGTTTCCAATAGGTTTGCAAGATTTATAAAACTAGCTCCATAGTAACCTCATTATGTTAAAGGAAAATTCCCATCCCTTTACCAAAGCGGAGCAAACTTCATAAGCCTTCATCATTTATCCAAATTAGAAATTCCATTTCATATGGAATTAGCGAAAATTAACTAATAAGGCGAAGACGCTTAATTATAATACCTTTGTGCGAACGTATTACCTACCTATCTTGGCAGTTATGAATAAGTAATAACTTTGAATGGGGGGAAGGTACGTCGACTGCAAAGAGGTTTTGATAACTAGTTTCCCCCTTTTGGGTTTGCATAGTAGGCATTAGATATAGATAAATACGCGAATTGCTTATGAATAGACACTATAGACAGAAACAGAAAGTGAAGGATTACTCCTGCAAATTTGAGGTCTCTATACTTCCCCTGATCACAAAAAATCATAGAAATTTGCAACAACACCAGTGTCTTTTTCCAAAACAACTTTTTAATGAAAAAATCAGCTTCTCTGGCTTATATAAATAAACTGTTAAATAACTAGTTTTCAACCTGGTGCCTAAAGGTACATTTTAATATCCAGTTTACCATGCACTTGTCGTTTAGGCAAGATTTACATTTTTGTAATTACAATTTTTTATTGTTATTTTATCGATAGTTTTACTACGTAATATTTATTGCAGTAGTTTAATTTTCGGATTCTACAGGTGGGTAGTAAGGGATTTAGTTTATGATGCATGAAACGATACACAGATATAATAAATAATGGTTTAATCTATAGTAATTTGCACCTTTATTGGCTATTATTGATCATACGTAAGTTTTGAGTTTGTATTGTAGTTATTGAGAAATATGCGGAATCAAAATCACCCATCTTGATACTTTGGCCTGAAACTCTTCTCATCACATTCTACTGCAATCCGACTGAAATATCAAGGCCGTATTCAAACAACGCACAGACATCATCATTAAAACAAGTGTGAACAAGGACTATAAGAACAATATCACAAATTTGCATTTCGACTAAATGGCGATGCATGAAAATAATTGCTAATGATCTTGACAAAAATTACGATGACGTTGCCTTTGTCAAGGAAGTGCTAATGGAGTGGGATTTTTGAATACACTAAATGAACAAGGTTACTAAATTATCAATTAACCAAATTGCACTTTGCGAAGGTTTCACATTCGGGCAAAGTGAAAGGAGTGAAAGAACGTCTATTGTTCGGATTTTTGGAGATTTTTTTCAGTGATAATTGCACCGACCAGTTCACGGGACAATTATATTAAAGTGGGCCATAAACAATTTCATTTATGCTAGATTATAATGTACAATTGAGAAAGTGAACTATTGGGGTCACAGCGTTTTTAAGAGGAGATAGTTATTTTTTTGTTATGTACTTAGCGATAAGCTTTTCCTGTTCTATTTCTAGTTTATCGTGCGTAGCACACGATGATACATCCGGACTCTGTAATAGAGAATCAACGTATCTGATTTTTTTTTGAGGATCCAATTTAGGGAAGGTATCCTACTATAAATGAATCGGTTCCTCTCCTCTGGGAAAATTATGAGAAGACGTTGAGGTATTATCTGAGGTCAGGTTCTGTATCAAAATGTAAACAATAATCGAAACAGTACAAATTATCATATAAACAACTTTGTTTCACTTACTTTATGACTTCAATAAGTACACACGTCGTGGCCTATAAATTATTACTTACCTCGAAAATGAAATTACTTTAAATCGTAACCATAACCATGGTTGCATGAATATCTCATATATTTTCATGACTTTTACGATTTGGCAAATTACCATTTCTTGATAGGGTCACCGGCAAGTTACCAAACACCTCTGTCGTCAAGTATATTGATGGTTATTGTTGAATTTTCCCAATATAACTCGAGGTTTGTGATATTTATTCAAAATTATTTTAGAAAACTCATCTTCAAAGACTTGAAGTTTTTTTACAAAATTCCTCAGTCCGATCAATTTACATTCCGCATAGTTAACATTGTAACATGAAAGTTAAATATTCGATTAACACACGACACACTTATTAACATAATGTGGCAATTTGATTGTCACTTATTGCAACTTGCAATACAAATTCCAAATTAATCAACTTCAACAACTAATCTAGCCTAGAAATTATTTTCTGTTTCAATCTCCGATCGATGTTAAAACGTGCGGAATTCTATGCACTTTGCACGGCAGATTTATGAAGTAGGTAGCCTAGAATGCGTTTTTGAATTTATGGTGTTTGGAGAGTATTGTTTGCCTTGCTTGTCCGCATTGTTGACTATGGGCTTGTGGTCAAGAATTTCTCATCACACAAGGCTGGTGGCGGCCTCTTCATGGTGCAGCATGCCTTACAACCATGATACAATGTTGCGGAAAACGTACAGTCTACAATTTGCCATATACGCAACCAAACCAAAGTATACCCAAGTCCCTTCATATCAGATTCAATATCTCCTCAAGATATGTGAAGTGAACCCAGCAAACCGCACCATCTACTTAGCTAGGCAATTGGTTGGTACAATTATCCCTAGCCCATGATTTACGCCACTTTCCTCTGCACGGCAATCAAAACTTCAGCCTAGAAAGGACAATTTGAAAGTAATTTGCAAAAAAAATCCACGTCTAGACACGCGAACAAATGGAAATTTGGCCCTTCGGCCCTTGCTTGACATGACCTAGATTATTGATCGGTCAGCTTTGTCTCTTTGTTCGCAGAGCGTTGGTATGAATATGCTGTATCACTTACGCACTTTATCAAAATCAATACTATTGTAATTTATGGATTTGTAGGTCTAGACGATGACCTTAGTGTCGTGGAGACGTCGCGTTTTGACAAATTTTTGTGACTAGGAATTGACGGCCGTGAACTTTTACATGATTTTGAGTGGAAATTTGAATTTCCAACCAATAACACTAACTTTATTAAAAAGATTGTTTTTGACAAAGCAACTGCTTGTTGAATTACTCCTTTAGCAGTGATATTTGGATACTCGACAACAAAACAATCAGTAATTGATGAGAAGTAATGACTTACCTATACTCTGATCCATCCTATTGTGCACTCCAAATGGATTGCAAGCAGCAATTTAAATTAACTACCTGCAAACAGTAAACACTATTTCCGGCAATTTCCAGACTATATCGGACAGCCACTGTTGACTCTAGCTTGCCTGGATATTCAAGCTTATTTAGTTAGTATAGTTAGTATAGTTGGTGGACATATACTCTGATCTATTCTATTAAATCGCAATTATATCATTAAGGAATACATAGAATTTCTTCATACAAAAAATCTCAAACGATCCAACTGCTCCAATTCCAAAGGAAACAATTATTATAGCGTATAATTCGAACTAACTGATAACCGCCAATCTATCAACCTGTTGCATTCGACTAATTACAAAATAAATGCACACATTCAAAAGTGACCATACTCTACTAATTGGGCGAAATTCCTTCATGAAACGACGTTCTAATTGCAGATTGCAGGAAATTGCTGACCGAGTATCTTGCCCAATATCCGCGAGTTTCAATGGCCAACTTGGGGCGCATCTACGTCATTTCGGGCCTCAAATGACGCGTCCGCCTCCAATCCCCTACAAACGTTTCTATATTTAGAATAGGGGAGTTGAGGTTTACGCAGTGTAGACAGTCATAAAATTGAGTTTGCCGCAAAATGGGTTTAATTATGGAGGCCACTTTTTGTCTCCACTGAGGTAGACATGTGACAACGCTGTCTTCATTGAGCTATCTTTAGTTTCTTATAATGACAAGTTTGACAATAAGCAGTGATGCCACTTTGTTCGTTAAATCAGGGATCACAACAAGCTGTTTCCTAACAGTATCATTAGTTAAATCTATTAAAGTGCAGGGTTGAGGTAAAAATGTGACAACGCTGTCCTCATTAGGCTATCTTCAATTTTCTATAATGACAATTTCGACAATATGTCCCGCAGTGATGCCACTGTTTTCTGAAAGTATCAATCATCAGTAAATCATAATGCTGAAAACAAAAGATGAATGTGGCAAAATTTTGACGTTATCGAACCAATGCGACAACGCTGCCTTCACTAGGCTATATTTAGCTTATTATAATATGACAACGTTAACAATAATTTTCGCAGTAGTGTTCGTTTTATCAAGGTAATGACAAGCTGTTCCCTAATGGAAACATATAATATAACGTTAAAGACAACATATTATATAAAGGTTAATGTGATAATAATGCTGTTGGGTTATCTTTAATTTTCCGCCCATTATAACATTACTGAGGTGAGTTAAAAATGTGACAACGCTGCTTTGATTAGGCTCTCTTTAGCTTCTTGTTATGACAACTTTGACAATGAACTCAGCAGTGATGCCACTATGTTCGTTTTATCAGTATCAGTGGCGGGGTGTGATTAATTATTTTGGGCTCAACAAAAATAAATTTGAAAATGAAAATAGGCATAGTCAAAAACACAAGTGAATATCTTACCATTCATATGGGGCAATTACTTAAGGAGAAATTTGTTTTCAATTTCAAGCAGTTACTTGAGGAGATTTTTTTTCCAATTCCCGGCATTTACAGGGGAAAATTGTTTCCATTTCCTGGCAGTTACACAAGGAGACGTTATCTAAAATTTTGTTATCAATTCCCGATATTTATTTAGGGAAAAGTTATAGGTATAAGAGGGAATTTGTTTCCAATTTCCGCGGCAGTTACTTGAGGAGAACTTCCTTCAGGGCAGATTAATCTCACAAAACAAAAAAACGCCGATCGATCATCGGCTAGAATCAATGACGCCAATTTGTATCAAATTTTAGCCGCGACTGCTGACTCAAGATGCGGTTTAAAGTCGTTCGCCTACGCTCCGCAGCTGTTTTTTGTTGGGTATTTTCGCCAAGCTTTATCGCCATAAGGACGACTCCGACCAGCAGCCCAAGCGTATTACTGAATTCTGACTGTGCCTGAGCTTTTAATAATGAAGGATAGAAGATAAATTGATTATTACGAGTAAAATAATTGGGAAGGTAACACTATTTAGGGAAGTCACTGACTAGATGACCCTATGGAGGAGCCGCCCTTGATCAGTGTCACCACAACAAACTTAAACACCATAAGACAATTGGTGAATGTGACAACGCTGTAAGTTGTTACTGATTCGAGGGACTCAAAATAGGTATCACAAAACACAAGGAACTAGTTGTTTGTTCTTGCACTATACAGTCAATGATTATATAGACATATTATGGCACTATTTTTACAGATTTGGTTTTGGAAACTGTTTGATCATATGTCTCATCCCATGTTTTACTAAAAAAAATCAACCAACCGTAGCAAAGCTGTCAAAGGTAGACAAAATCAAATTTCTCCGTCCAACATTATCCACAACGACCCTTTGTGTCCCAATTCTATAAATAAAAACCCGCAAAGGTAAACGCAAACTCATTCACCCGTCGACAAATTGGACAGGTTTTTCAAGAAAAAAGAAAACCTTTCAAATATTTATCACGCAACTTGTCACCATGACAAATTGTCTATATCAGTGTATAATCCTTGCATGATCTTTCTTGCGGTTTACCCTGAATAAATAAACTAATAATAGGAAAACAATTCAAATTGTGTCTTATCAGAGGTTGGTTGGGACTGATAAGTGTGTGAAAAAGACCATTGTGTATCAAGTTCAATGTTCAGAGTTGGTGGGTAGATGGTTTGGTATTATAAAACATTTTATTCATCTTTCGTTGGTATAAACAGTTTTCTGGGAGAGATTTGCTTCCATCATTAAAAGTACTGCCATCTCTCTAGCTATGACACATCTGGCGTTAGTAATAGTAACACAAAGGTTGTTCAACAATGAGTCAATTCATAGACTTTTAAGGCAAACAATTTATTTGGCCAATAGCTAAAGGCTAAGGTCGCATTATTCGACAAGGTTCAATCTATACAGAATCTGATGCATTACAACAAACAATTTTTTTAATCAGTCTTGACTAGACAGACCTCATTACCGAGCCCCTAAATAAACGAAAAATTGCAATTCCTTCCTCAATCGGCGTGCAAGGTCAACAGTATCAAGGCTCGCATAGAAATAGTATCTGGCAAATGCAATTGGCCTTGTCACTGGCGAAAAAAGTGCGATATTGCAACTCGCAAGTAATTTATAGTTGTGGGATATGAAAAGGCGAATGTCGGGTTCGCATGGAGTGACATAACAATTGGCGATGGCTTGTACTGATAATCGTTTTAGGTCATTTATTTCCACATTCAGTGGGCGGATTAATAGGACAGTGACGTCAGGAATGGGGCTCGGGCAAGTCTCATCCATCCCCATGCGTGGGAAGACGAATAGAAATTAGTTTGTTCAATCCCAGCACCTTTTTTTCTCATACAGCTACAAGAAATTCTACCCCGAATAGTTCAGCAAAGTTTTGTATAGTTGTGGCAGACCCGTAATTCAAACAACATAATTCCAGATACTGATAATGTTCCTGATAAATAATTCAAGTCTAATGAAACCGAAACACTTTACGGATAATGGCAAACATTTCCAGTGTTGGAACATGAGTCAGGTATTGATTAACTTTCCAGGAATGTTCCTAGTGGACGTTTAATAGGAATTTGCTTAGTGCTTTCAAATAAAGTTTTTTTACGAAGAAATTGATTGTTTACAGAGAATATAAGGGTGGTAAAAAGAACTGTGACAACGCTGCCTTCATTGGGCTATCTTTAGCTTCTCATAATGACAACTTTGACAATGAATTCCGCAGTGATGCGACATGTTCGTTTGTATATTTCTCTGTTATGACGTTATTGAGATAGGCTAAATTTGTGACAACGCTGCCTTCATATTAAACTTCCTTTAACTTTGATAAGCTGTTTTCGACATGTAGACATCGTTAGGAAAATACCCACCATTAGACATTTTCATTTTACGTGTATTTAAGTTGGCTTACATCAAAATTGCACCATTTGTAATTATTATTATGGTTCTGAAGTGTGTAAATAAATAAATAAATGTCTAAAGATAATGGGTAAATGTGACAACGCTGCTGTTACCTACAGCGCTGTATTTAGTTTTCTCTATAGACTGACTCTTTATAATCCTGACGTCACAAAGTGGGTGGAGCTTATATTTTTTCCAAACAAACAAAATCCCTCATGAAATTTTGTCTTGAGTATTTTTATTTATTATTATTATTATTTGATTAGACGAAAGTGATGTTCACTAGAATTATATAAGTTTTCGACAAGATAAGTTGATTTCAGTGTATGATTAATGCCTAAAATTTCGTTTTAGGTTATATTTATCAGCTTTTTCTCAGACTATAATGAATTGCTTTGAATTAAGCATATTTTCACTTTTCTAGTATTGATGATTTCTTTGAAAACGACAATAAAACTATCAAAACCTCAGATATAATGAATTTGGAATTTACTCAACAAAAACAATCTGTACCATAACCTCATAAAATTTCGTAAAGCATTATTTATTGTCGTTCTCCAATGAAGCATCAATACTAGATAGCTTGAAAACATGCTTCAAAGCCATTTTCCCTAAATTAGTCTGAAGAAAAGTCGATAAAACTGAGAAGAATGCCAACAGAGGATAGTCTCAAAATGTTTCCAAGCATTAAAATCAACTAACCTTGTCAAAAACTTGTATGGTTTCATTGAATATCCCTCTCGTATAACCAAATATCACTGCTAGAAGACTTATTGGCTTCTGACAAACTCAAAAACACTCAAAGAAAAAATTTTGTATGGGATTTTAACATAGGATACGAATCTGGAAAAGATATAAGCTCCTCCCACTTTTGTAACGCCACGACTTAATGGTAGAAATGTGACAGCACCTCTGATCCATTATGTCACAGTCATAATATTCTGAGTTCCGCTGTGTTGCCACTGTCAAAAATAAATTGAATTTACTGGTGACCATCCCAACTACAAGAAAAATTTTTTGCAGATGCAAAATTCAAGGCGAATAACAGATATAGCAACGGAAACGAGTATGATTCAATATCTGCAATATTTCCAAGATGATCTCATTTACACTCGGTAGCAGTAGATTTCCGACACTTTGAGTAATTACTGATTTTTTCAATTTAACTGTCTGGCCTTGTCAGACAACAGGTCTAAAAGTGAAGAATCTTGTTTTCAATAAATGGAATTGTAAAAAAATCGACTTTCCAATAAATCGGCCTGTTTCATGCAACAGAGTACACATTTTTCAGAAATAGTAGAAATAATGAAGCACTGATTCAGTCAATTCATAGATAAAAAATATATATACATCAATGATTAAAAATTAACTTACGGCCTCTAATAATATGGTGCCGCCCAGCCGTATCACAATAGCAGGGTGATGTCACCAGGGTTTCTATCAGGACCGCCTTGTTTTCGGTCATGTGGCGTGGTTTGCGTTTTCACGCGATAATTCAAATAATAGTTTTATAAATCAATACGGAAACCCATTCCAACCATGATCGCTGGTTACAGTGAAAACCAATAAACGAAGTTACGGTCGGGTAGTTTCAATCTGCCTATTGCACATTCTAGTCGATAGCGCTATAAAACAAATTTTCAATAAAACTGCTAGAAAAATACTTTATTGGGTGACCTACTGACGACGTGTGGTGCAATTGGATTGGGAATTATTATGGAATGTCGTTGGCTTATTGGTTAAGTGATTTAAGAAATATGGAATTGTTTCAATTTGAACTAGTTTTCTATAGAGTATAGAGATACATCTTATATTGAAGGGTAAAATCATATTCAAAGAAGCCACTGAAGCTTGTCACGAATTAACGTCAAAGGAGAAGCATCAAAAGAGCTGTAGCTCTGTCTAAATGATTGGATGGGACATGTAGAAATCCCTTTCATGCAAGAAACAAAAGTTTATTGTTATCACCCATTTATGCATCTTGATAAAGCTTTCTCTGACAGTCGCTGGTGTTTTTGGATAACGTACTAAAATCCCATTCTCGATTACGCGCGTCAAATTAACTACCTTTTATTTTTACAGTTTATGGGTTTCGCAAGTGTGCCGTGACGTTACGATTCAGCCTCTCACGTACACTTTCCATAAACTTACTTTTATGTCGCTTCTGACGACATAATTGCATTGTGTGGTTTCACGTATCTACCGGTTATGGCTGTGACGGCACAGAGGTCGAAGGTTATATAGCTGATTTGTATTTTGTTGGATTTTTCAATTCAAATTTAGCATTCACCGATTAGATTATTTCGTCAGAGTGAATGGCACAAAAAAGAAAGGAATCTTCTGCAAGATTTTTGATTCAAGGTGGTCGACCTAACATAGATGTCAGTCATAAATTGCAGTAGTTTATCAACTTGTCGTTGCGTGTTCATTTTTTGATGAGAAAGTCAAGGCTTTCATTATTGATAAAGTTCCTCTACAAAATGCTTAATGCTATCCTTGTCCACAACGCAGCCAAGAAACATGCTGCATTGGAACTCGGCACGTGTAAGTTCAGGCCGACGCATTCGGTGCTCTTTGCCCATTCGCTATCGTTGCTGACATCACTCAGGGTCACACAAGCACGAATGCAGCTGTAATAAACTAATTATCCCAGATACAACATACAACAAATGTAGGAAGCATTGATGTGGTGAATAATTTTCCGGCTATAGGTTTGTGATGATGTGTGTTCGAGGTAGTAAAAGTGAGTCAGAGCCACAAAGGTCCGTATTAAAAGTCAACGTCAACAGCTACGGATTTTCCAGTTGTCCTTTATCCGATGGATATAATATTCAATATGTACTGATTAACGACTTAACAGCAGCGCACAAACAGATTTATGACTTAAAAGAAGATGAAGATATCCTTGAACAAAGTTCCGCCTGTAAACCTTGCATGATCTGTGCGTAGGTGTAGGTATCTACAATCTTAATCAATTAATACGCGACTTAAGAATAGTAACATCTGCGCTATTTATTATTATTCAACCTTTAAATCCAACACTACCACTTACCGGAAACTGGCCTTAACATTCATTTATTCATTCTCCAAATATCTGATGCAAATCTTGAAATGCCTATAGCCTTGAAATTAATTCAGATTGGGATTCTTGCATTATTGTGTAGGTTATGGCTAGCAGGAATAATTAGCACGCCTCTATTTGTTTGGTTTAATTCGAACAATGACGTAAGTTTGCGGGAGAAAGGCAGGTTCTGTTCTGGTCAAAGGAAAGGTGCGCAAAGTCTTCACTAATCTAGAACGGAATTCCTGCTCTCATCAATTAAGCAGCAGTGTTATGATCAATTATCATATCGCGATTGTGATCAAAGTCGAAATAACAAATCAATGACCATTAGCACTTTGTTAACACCTGGTATAGAATATCAGCATTACACCGTCTCACTTTCATGGAACAATAAAAATCCAAACCGACATAGATTGAGATCAAAGAGCACCGTAGCGTGACTATAGCCTTCAAATGCACTTATTTGAATAAATTTACAATCAATAACGAATTATAATGCATTGAAATCCACTTGATATTTGGTAAAATCCAATCTCACAAGGGAGTAGGTAAAAACCCATTTTCTTTGATTTCCCGCAACTGGGAATAGGAGAATAGAAGATCACCCAACGGTATACGTGAGTAAGGAAAGTCTTCCTGATAATTTATTATGAAACTTGCTTGGTTGAGCCTCGTCTGGAGCATTCGCCTTAGTTATGAAGCGCATTCACCACTTGTGATTTCGTTCAGAATTTAATGTTAAATTGGCGACGGATTATAGTTGAAGAAAGTACCATGAATAATGTTTGTGCAGTGGATTTTTCGGGCAATTTCCTTTAAGAAACAACGAGAAAATTGATTCAAGTTAGTTTTAACTAATAAACCACATTTTTTCATTTACAAAATTGAATTGAACGGATAGCGCAAATGATTTTCTTTCAAGTGAACAAGTTCTGGATGGGTGCATCCAGTGAAACTCAAGTTGAAATCTGGCAACGTTGAACTTCGTTCATCTTGACATTTGTCTGATGTCTTTGTCATTAATGTCAGGATCCAGTCTGTATTAATAAGTGATACGTAGTAAATAAATTTGTGAGTTAAAGTTAATATTTTTATTCGTTTACTTTTACAATAAAAATCCATATTTTCCTTAACTATTTACAAACACCATGAGTAACATCAGTCCAACTGTCGGTATGTACCTATTTGCCATGTTTTTACTACTATATTTAGTTGTTGAAATAGGACAGGATTTTGCAAACATATTCATATTAGCCGATTTGCTTGGAAAAATTGATTTTTCAACAATCCATACAAGAACTAGTGTACCTAATTATTGGAAAATAAGGGATTAGTTTGATCGTGTGACGTGTCCATAAGGCAAAACCCACGGTTTGAATAGACATGTTTCTCCCACACATAATTGCGTTGAACTCATCTTTTCGCTAGTTTAGTAATTTTTACGTGGAATTTCGCATTTGCCGTACTTTTTATCACTTCCATAAATAGAACTGTATTGTTTAGATTTGCTATTTTGTGTTTGTACGGGTACTTTGTATTGTTATTGTTTGATAACCTTTACCTACATTGAATTTTCTATCGAATACCTACAAAACAAGATCAGTTTTACCTGGGATTTGTTGGATTAGCTTTTTTATGGCTTCGTTTTTCATTGAAAAATCATTTATTCGCGAGGGGTCATTGGTCATTACCAATAGATGGCGTTTGTTCTTGAACTTGAAAGTTCTTCATAGGAACATGGCGCTATTTTGCTGTCACAGTTTTCAACGTTGACGTTGACGTCTATGACAATCAGCTGGTCAGTCTTTTGCGGTGTTGTCAGATCATCAAAAAATTAGGAAGCACGCCGATAAAAATAAACAAAGAGTAACTTGAAATTTCTTTATTCATACGTATTTCGGCTTTTTGACCTTTTTTTTATTTACTTCAGTTTTAAATTTCTTATTTCTGATTTTATCAAAATCCCTATCTGTTTGTTTATGATTTAGTGTAATTTGTTATTTATGTGTTCATTTTCATCAAAATTGAAATTTTACAAAGTAGAGATTGATTCTTATCTGTTTCATTGACGGGAATAGTCTTTTTTCAGGGATGACAACACTGCGGAATGTCAAACTTGTCAATAGCACCATTACAGTGTTGCTGGTTTTATGCATGTCTACCTATTTTTTCCATATCTTTAAACGCAGTTTAAACCGTTTCCATTTTTTTATTATTTTTTTTTTTTACTCTAAAGAATGGATATTATGGTCTCCACAAACTGTTTTTTGACTATTTGATGCTGCTATTGGTTTTTAATTTAAAACTCGAATTGAAACTAGACATGTTAAAAGTTACATAATTCAAAATATTCGATTTTTCGACATCTTCAAGCTCCCTAAAACTTTAAAACGCTATAAATTGCGTCATTTTGAAAACAATTTTGAACTAGTCTTTTTTGTTTTCTTGTCTGCATTGTTTTCTTTGCATTTTTCAACTTTTTTTGACATTTGAATTGCAAATATTGTCAAAATTGCAACTCAATCTCTATTAAAAGGTTTTTTTTACAAACCAAAAAAAACAATAGAAACTTGCAAGTTTTGCGAACAAAATGAAGCAGATATTGTCTCGATATCTCAAAAAATAAAGAAATGAGCCTTGGAACTACTTGGAAGGTTAAAAAACATGGAAAAATTTTCAAAATCTCAAACTTTCTCTTCAACACGATGATACACGATTTTGGAATTTCTTTAAACTTTTTCATGAATTTTTGTGATTTTTCATCCCTGAAGATCTCAAATTTGCAGCTTAATTTCTATTTTGTTTTTTACAAAAAAAACAGAACTTTTGAACGGCTGGACCGATTTTGATGAATTTTGCGTCCTTTTGTAGGAATTTCTTCCAACTGCTTCATTAATTGTTGTGATATTTTTATCTGGAAAGATTTCTACGTAATTCAAAATATTCGACTTTTTGACATATTCAAGCTTCTCAAAACTTTAAAACGCTATAATTTTTAAACGAATTGACCGAATTGAATGAGAATTGCGCCATTTTGAAGAAAATTTCATCTAGTTTCTTTATGTTTTTTTGTGTTTCCTTGTCTTGATTTTTTTTGAAATTCCTTCATCTACAGGGTGCCACAGATTCGAGTGCATGCATGGGAATCTCAGTTATTATGAGAGATACAGGGTCGGTTAAATGGTTGCAAAGTTGCACATTTTTATGCTCAACAAAATACCGTTTCGAAATTTGATAAATTCCGACTACTTCCGAAGATATCCGGAAAAACCCGAAATTTCGCAAAAACGTTATTATTATTTCCTGAGTTTATTCGAGAAGATATTGTAAAATGAATCACACTTTCTCATTGCCACTTTTTCTCCTCTACAAGATGGTGGTATCAAATTGAAAATCTGACGTTTCGTCTTTGAGCGGCCATCATCAAGTTCATTTTTTTAAATACGGACCTAGATTTTTTTTTTTATTTTTAGTTATCTTTTGACGTCCTTGAGGCATTGAGGTAGTTAGATGAGGGTGTAGAGCAATGGGTTGCCTTAGCATCTTCAATATTTTTAATTATTTTTCACCAATTATTGTTATTTTCAAAATTTTGTGAAAATGGCAATATTCTTGAACACTTGCAGAAATCAATCCAGATTTTTATATGTTTTTTTTTATTTTCCCATATCATTTTAAGTCTAAGAGAAAATAAAAATATTAACAACCAAGTACAAAGTGAAAAATAAATCTCAATTTCATCAAATGTATATCGTTATTGGATGTTATTTCGATTTTGGTTCGGTCAATTAGGCTTGTTTCGTTGTGCATGTTCTCTCATAAGAATAACGTGTCGAATAAAGATGGATTATTGAACCAAACTATGAGCTAGGGAGAAAAGGGTTGCCTAACTAATTTTCTCTGGTATTATTTTTTAAATGAGTATTTTTTTCGACGATTGCGATACCTCAATACATTAAGAACGTCAAAAGATAATTAAAAATAAAATAAAAAATCCAGGTCCGTATTTAAAAAAATGAACTTGATGATGGCCGCTCAAAGACGAAACGTCAGATTTTTAATCTGATACCGCCATCTTGTAGAGGAGAAAAAGTGGCAATGAGAAAGTGTAATTCATTTTACAATATCTACCCAAATAAACTCAGGAAATAATAATAACGTTTTTGCGAAATTTCGATTTTTTTCGAATATCTTCGGAAGTAGTCGACATTTTTTAAATTTCAAAACGGCATTTTGTTGAGCATAAAAATGCGCAACTTTGCATCCGTTTAACCGACCCTGTATCTCTTTTAATAACTGAGATCCCCATGCATGCACTCGAATCTGTGGCACCCTGTATACGAACTTCTTTTCTCAGAATCACGCCAAGTATTCACACCCTTTCTCAAAGATCAGAATCTTAATTATTATTCACGAATAGGAAAAGAGACAATTAATGTATTCAATGAAAAATAAATTTTATTATACCATACAATACAAGACAAAAAAATATGAAAAACTCCACCAAGTAAAACAAACTATATTTCTGGTTGCCTAAACTCGAACCCAAACTGGTCATGGTACCCAACTAAGTGAAAGCAAGCAACGGTATCTCAGTTCCACAACAGCGGCAACGCCAAGTGGCACAAAAACCACCAATATGTGTCAGAAATCGGAAAAATGACCGAAGAGATATCGCAGCCCAGTTTGGAGTACATCGAAGACCCATATTTCAATGTCAGCACCTCAACTCCCAGTTTGGACGATCTTTTGGACGACTACGATTTGTTGGAGAACGAATTGGACATATTCGATTTGCGCCAATTGGATTTCGACGAAGTCGTCGTCAATTTGCAACTTAGTGACGAGTTGGTGAACGTTGAGGCGGAGTTTTTCAATGTGAAAAGGGCCAATAAGATTATTAGGGCGTTTTTTCGGAATAAGGTTAAGAGACAGGTGCGGGTTAGGTATAGTGATTTGACGAAGCCCTATTTGGCTAAGTTGCCCAAGGATAGTAGTTTTAGGAAGTATTTGGATATTAGTTTGAGCCAAAGTGGTGAGTTTTGTATTAATTATTATAATCAATTTCCCTCCAAATTCAAATTTCCCTCCGTCAGGTCCGTTTATTTATAAACTCGATGCTATTTATAACTCGTGAACTTTGAAAATTATCAGCGTATTTCGGAACAAGACCCAGTGTTGATAAAGTAGTGTAAAACGTCAACGAAATTTTTGTGTCTGATTAACATTTGGATGTTTCTACAAGGTTATTGTTTATTTGGCTGTTTTGAGGATAAATTGAGTGCAAAGGTTTGAGTGAGATGAACATTTGAGTTGGTTTTGGTATTTTTAACTGTCTAAATATTTACTATCCCATCTAATATTCAAAGATCCAAATTGATTGAGTTCAGTTTATTTATTAATAATTTGTCTCCCATTTTTAACTAAAACAACATATTTTCACTGCAATTTTTCAGTGTTTTGGTGTGTTTCATGGTTTTTTGCCTTCAGTTAACATATCTTTTCAAATATTAGTCATTCATTTGTTTTTATTTCTTAAATTATTTTCAAGTTTTTTTTTCGAGACAGTTTGGCAGTCTTTTTTGAGACCGTTTTTTGCTTCAAATGAACTTATTTCTTCTCAAGATAGAGGTTTTCCATTTATTTTGATTGTTCATTTTTTTTAAAGAATAAATCTGTTTCATTTTTGTAGACATTATAATTTGTAACAGTTTTTTTTTGAGTTTTTAGAAGTCAGTCTTCACCAGTATGTAGTACCTACTTAGTACTCAGTTTGATAAATTATTCTTGTTCAATGAATTTTCCTAATTTTTATATTTTTCCTTAATTAACTATTCCAGGATTTTAGGATTTTCTGGACATTCAGTCTTTTAAGTCATTGGTAATAATAGTTGTTCACTTATTTTATATTTCTTGTTTCTTGTGTCACTTTTTTTTTATTTACTCAACAGACATTTTTCCACTTTTTTTTACTGTTTAGAAATCGTTATGGATGTCGAAAAATGTCGGTTTCCATCAGTCATTTTCAATTGCAAAATTAACCATTTGATTTACCAAAGTAATGATTTTCAGTTTTGACAAAAACAACTTTCTACACATTTTTTACCGTAACTATAGTAAAAATTATGATAGATGATTGATTTAAACGTCAAATTGTCAACAATAGAGTCAGCTTCAACATGAACATTCTAAAACTCTTCCATAAGCCCCTATAAAATATACTGGGCGTCCCAAAGAGGTGATTTCAAGTCATAACAAAAACAACTGTAGATATTTTTCACCGTAATTTTCTTAAAAATAATGATAGGGGGTTCAAAATTGCCAGCAACAGAATCAACTTTAAGGAACATATACCAAAACTCTTCCATAACCTCCCTAAAAATATACAGGGCGTCCCAACGTAAACATTTTGAGCTTTAACAAAAACAACTTTGCATACATTTATTAACGTAACTTTTTTAAAAATGATGATAAATGATTGGTCTAAACGTCAAATTGTCGGCAATATAATCAACTTTACCGATAAAATACCAAAACTCTTCGATAACCCCCAAGAAAATATACAGGGCGCCCCAAAGTAAGGATTTGAAGTCTTCATAAAAACAACTGCCTAGATATTTTTTACCGTGACTTTCTTAAAAATAATGATAGGAGGTTGATTCAAATGTCAAATTGTCAGCAATGGAGTCAGCAGCATCGAAAATATCAAAATTCCCTTGAAAATATACAGGGCGTCCCAAAGAAAAGATTTTAAGTTTCTTAGAAAAGACTGTTTAGTCGTTGTTCATAACTTTCCACCAACTTTTGCTACTCAAATTACACTGAATTGTGTAATCTTCAAAACCGTGTTTTTCTTCAATCTAGAAGAAGCAATGGCTGCCGACCACGTGGCACCCGACCTATCCCACCTAACGCCCGAAGAAAAAGAGCAACAAGAGAAGATCTGGCGTGAGGAACTGGTCCAAATCGAGGACGAAATCGTCACCCTGAGGACGGTTTTGGCGTCGAAAATGCGCCGCAGCGCCGAACTCAAACGCAATCTCGGCATTACTTTTCTGAAAGAAGTGTCCGATGATATCAATCAGGGCTTCAAGACTGTTAAGGAGAGCAATGTGTGAGTAGATTAGATGCATAAGGCAAGCTTGAATGCGCATGATTTTTTGGTAGATATCAATCTGTTGAAACTAAAGTAGAGCAGGTTGCCAAGGCTGTTACAGAGGCACCGCTGTAAGTATTTTTTGTTATCTGTTTAGCTTTGGCTTCTAGGGATTCTTTATTGCTCTATAAACATGTTCCACCCTGTATTTAATCCAGGTACCAAAAAACCACATCAGTAATCGGCGGTTTCACCAGTGGCTTAACCAACAAAATCGGCCAAATGCGCCACTCCGAATCTTTCCGATCCATCGAAGAAAGAGTCGGTTCTGCTTATGAAAACGTCAAAGTAACGTGACCACTTGATTTGACACGTAATAACTGTCAATTTTTCAAGGGAAAAGTCATATCCAGATCGGGCTCTCAGCAAAGCGTTAACGACGAAGCTCGATCCAGATCGGGATCTGTAGCGACCAGTCCTACAATTCCCGAGGAGAAACCTATCGCTTAATTTTCAGTTGCTGTGGTGTAAGGCTTAGTGATTATTTTCCTGGTCCAACCAGGAAGGCATTTATTTCAATTTAGTTGTACAGATGCGTGGTTCTTGCTATGAGGTTTGATATTTTCATTATCATCTATACGTGGAATATATGGCACTTTTTCAAAATCCATTTTTTGTTTTTTATTTCTTCCACTTGCCGCAATTGTCCGGGGGCAGAGCTATTGTGACTTCTCCGGTGAATATTGATCGAAATCAACTAAGAGGACCTTTTTTACGTGAAAAACCTTTAGGTATCATATTCTTAGAGATTAGAATGTAGAAAAAAAAAGGATGGTTTTTAGTTTCAACACCTACAGTATGGTACGTCTCTGAACCAATTTTCGAAATTCTAAGCTCAAATTGTGATGAAGCGTTCAAGGTTTATGCGATTTATCAAATTTCGGGATTTTTGTATGGAAGGTTTCGGAACTATTGAGAAAAACCCCTTTTCAGGGTGCGATAACGGACAAACTAATTTTTGTGGTTTCTGTTTGAGTTGAGGTTTCCTATGATATACAGGGTGCGGAAGAAAGTGATGCAATTTTCAAAAATTTCAAGATACATATTCTTTACCAAATGTATATCACAAGGGTATAGCTAAGATATGTACATCGGGACGTATTTGATATTTTCCTGATAACTCTTCGAAAAAAAAAAACATAATCAATTTTTATTCCAATTTGTATTTTGCGATGTTTTGTTTGAGATTCGCAGATTCAACTAAAATTAACTTCAAAATATCAGGATATACGATGGTTATGAAATTAAAAAAAAAAGATGATTTTATCAGTCATCAATTAAGCGATTTAAAAAAAAATTGTTTGTCGTGTTTTTGAGGGACACTATATCTGCTTCAGCTAAATCATCCTTTTCCAATGAATGGTGTCAAAAGTATCGTATATTCCAAAATTTTGGAAGTTCGAAAATATCAAAAAAAACATCGCAAAATACGAATTGGAATAAAAAATTATTATCTCTTGTTTCAGAAGAGCTATCCAAAAAATACCAAATACGCCCCGAGGTATTTATCTTAGCTATACCCTTGAGGTTAAAATTTAGTGAAGAATTGGTTTTTAGCAAAATGGGAGTATCATGATTTTTTTTTAAATTCCATCACTTCCTCTCTCTGTAAACAAAATCTACAAATGTCACTTTAATGTACGAAAGTCGTCCTTTAAAACGCTGAAACACTCGAGAAAATCCGTTAATTCGTTTCAAAGCTACAGCTTATTGAAAATGGGCAAAGAAATGCTATTTTCTTTAATTTGAGGAGAAATTTAGTTAACACCTTGTAAATTGATGAAGTCTGGCAACGTGCAACTGGTTTGAATCCGGAACATCTGTCATCTGCCAAAAACCAGTCTGCATGTAGTCATTCGACATTGTTTTGTTATTGTTATCGAATTTAACCTCAATTTCACGTAATCTACAAATTGACCTCTAGAACTAATAGATAATCACTTTTTGAATGTGTCATAACATGTCCAGGACTGTGACTGTAATATCCAGAAACTCTAGCTCTATAATCCCAAAACTCCAAGACCTCTTACCTAATGTAACCTTCATAAAAGTCCAAAAATCAGGTTTAAATCACCTAAAACTTCAACCCATTAACAGCTAATTTCCAGACCAGTCTTCCTTGAAAGAGGCTGAGATAATCATTGCCGATTACCCCTTTATAGGGCCCCACTTGTACAATCTCCCCAAAACCAAATGGGTGCATGGAACATGGGCCGGAATCGACTCTCTTCTGCCCTTCATCAGATATGAGCCCCCCAAATTCCCCATCACGCGCACCTCTGGCGACAATTTCGGACAACTTATGGGGGAGTACGTGGTGGCAAATATGGTGTTTTTCGAGCGAAAATTTTTGAAAGTGTGGGACCACCAAAAACAGGGGTTATGGGACAAGGATGTGTCCCCTTTTAATTGTCGGAATTTGAAGGATTTGACTGTGGGGATTTTGGGGGTTGGGGCTATTGGAAATCAGAGTGAGTTATGCAAAAATCATGTGCATCACACACACACACACTTCTTCATACCTAATTTGAACAAAATCCTTCGGAACATTATAACAACACACGTACAGCTTTGACAAGAAAAATAACCTTGGCAACGTTGCACAGGTCACATCACAAGAACGCACCCTACTAAGTCCCTTCAACGTCAACCATCTCAAAAAAGACATTTACGGAAACCCTGATCCGATTAACCCGATCATTCGTTGTGTGTTTTGTCTCTTCAATCGACGTGGATTAAATAGAGACAAAACTAAAGCTTATGATCGGGTTAATGGAATCAGTGTTTCTGAAAAACGTTACATTTTCGTCTCATTTTTCACTCCCCAACGCCGCAAAAGAACTATTTGAGGTTGTTTTTTTTTTCACAGTAGGCAAGATGCTGAACCAGTTGGGCGCCACAATCCACGGATATGGACGAAGAGAGTCAAGAAACTCACAGGAAACCCCCTATTTAACCAAATACTACTCCAGAACAAACCTGCACCAATTTTTATCCAACATAGACTACTTAATCAACGTCCTTCCTAGTACAGAGGAAACGATAAACCTTCTCGGCAATGGAATTTTAACGAATTGTATGCCTGCACCAATTTTTAGCCAATCTTATCATTTATCATTGAAGGCAAAAACACCGTTTTCATTAACATCGGACGTGGCAATATAATCAAGGAAAACGAACTTGTACAGGCGCTAAAACAAAAATGGCTTTGTGGGGCTATTTTGGATGTGTTTGAACACGAGCCTCTATCTAGAGTGAGTGAATTATGGACCATTCCCAATGTATTTACTTTTGCAAGGGTGGCAGGCAACATTGTAAATATATTTTTTAAGGTTTTCATCACTCCTCATGTGGCGGGAAATAGCAGGCCGCAAGATGTGGCTTTGAAGTTCAAGGAGAATTTCGAAAAGTTTCTCAGGAATGAACAGTTGGATAATCAGATTGATTTTGAAAAAGGATATTAATAATAATTGTTTTATATAAAAGATTTGTTCTTTTGAACTAGTTTTTGAAGACAGTTTGATCTTATGTATGAATTTTTGTGTTTTTTTGTCTTGACATTTTTTTTGAATTCCACATAGGGTCAAATCTGCAGCTCAATTTCTGTAAGGATTTTTTTTGACAAACCGAAAAAAAACAATAGAAAATTACATATTTTGCGAACAAAATGGCGTAGATTTCATCTCGATATCTATCTCTGAAGATTTTTACACGTAACCCAAATTTTTGATTTTTTCCACATTTTCAAGCTTCCTGAAACTTTCAAACAAATTGACCGAATTGAATGAGAATTGTGCCATTTTGAAGACAATTTTTGATCTAGTTTTCTGGTTTTTATGGGCTCTTTCACTCTTCACTCTTCTTTTGGTCACACCGCCGGACTACTATAAGGCATGGTGCGCACATGTGACTTAGTTATTTTGTTGTGATTTCAAGTTAGACATAGCGGAACGATTGACGCGACGTGACCTTTCAATCGTTCCCCTTTGTATGATCACGTGTAGTTTAAGTACATCGATGACTCTTGGTTTTCAACATGTGTTACATACTTTCGTATGTATTATGCAGTGTAATTCTTCTCCCCTCTTAACTTTTGAACCGTTCAATATATCAAAACGAAATTTGGACACACTATATGTGAGGACGTTCTAAATTTTTTGACATAGTAGTGACAGCTGAAAATGTCAAAATAACAGCTGGGCGGAAAGTGAGGTCGAGTGATACCCCATTTTGAAAGTCTTTACATAATTATCACACCGAAAGTTTGAAGTCGCTGTCTCTATCTAAGGGTGGAGTTTTGATTTTTGTTCAACCTTAAACGTCAGTCATGAACAGCTGTAAATCCGTAAATAATCGCTATGAAAGTTAGGATGATTGGCTATGGTGTCCGCATCAAATCAACCAATCGGAGAGTCCGATTTTGGTATGGTGTCGTGGGACCGTGGGTAATGACTGAGTTACATTCAATTCCATTTTGAAGTAGGAATGTCAAATTTCCGCTTGCCAAACGGGAATCATATGCTACCTTCACATTGAATTTGACGTAAGTCTGACTTTGAACACAAATTCAATGTAGATGTTAGCATATGCTTTCCGTTTGTCAAGCGGAAATTTGACAATTCCACTTAGAAGTTATTGAATTTATCTTCTTACTAACTAAAATATTGATTTTTTAGTAATCGACATCTAGTGAGAATCCAACTAACTGAAATATTGATTTTTTAGTTAGCGAAATCAAGTGACTCTCCAAGTATTGATTTTTCAGTTACCGACATCTATTGAGACTCCAACTAACTAAGTATTTATTGTTCAGTTAGAGACATCTAGTGAGACTCCAACTAGGTAAGTATTGATTTTTCAGTTAGCGGATTTCTAGCGACACTCCAACTAACGAAAGTATTGATTTTTCAGTTAGTGACATCCAGTGAGGTTCCAACTAGCTAAGTAATGATTTTTCGGTTAGCGACATCTAGCGAGACTTCAACTAATCCTGTGAGGCTCCAACTAAGTATTGATTTTTCAGTTTGCGACATTTAGTGAGAGTCCAACTAACTTTTTTTTTCAGTTAGCGACATCTAGTGAGACTCCAACTGAGTATTGATTTTTCAGTTAACGACATCTAGCGAGACTCCAAAAAACTCAAGTATTGTTTTTTTTATAGTTAGCGACATATAGTGAGAGTCCAACTAACTAAGGTATTGATTTTTCAGTTAGCAACATCTAGTGAATGGCCAACCAACTAAAGTATTGATTTTTTTAGTTAGCGACATCTAGTGAGACATCAACTAACTCAATATTGATTTTTCAGTTAGCGTCATCCAGTGAGACATCAACTAACTTAGTATTGATTTTTCAGTTGGCGACATCCAGCGAGACTCCAACTGATTATTGATTTTTCACTTAGCGACATCAAGTCAAGCTCCAACTAACTAAAGTATTGTTATTTTTAGTTAGCAACATCTAGTGAGAGTCCAACCAACTAAAGTATTGATTTTTCATTTAGCGATATCTAGTGAAAGTCCAACCAACAAAGCATTGATTTTTGTAGTTAGCGACATCAAGTGAGACATCAACTAACTTAGTATTGATTTTTTAGTTAACGACATCTAGCGAGACTTCAAATAACTAAAGTATTGGTTTTTAGTTGCCGACATCTAGTGAGAGTCCAACTAACTGAGTATTGATTTTTCAGTTAGCGACATTTAGTGAAAGTCCAATCAACTAAAGTATAGATTTTTCAGTTAGCGACATCTAGTGAGAGTCCAACCAACTTAAGTATTGATTTTTTTTAGTTAGCGACAGTGAGAGTCGAACCAACTGAGTATTGATTCTTTCAGTTAGCGACATCTAGTGAGAGTCTAACTAGGTATTATTTTTTTAGTTAGCGACATCTAGTGAGACATCAACTAACTTAGTATTGATATTTCAGTTAACGACATCTAGCGAGACTTCAAATAACTAAAGTATTGGTTTTCAGTTAGCGGCATCTAGTGAGACTCCAACTAAATATTGATTTTTTACTTAGCGACATCTAGTGAGAGTCCAAGCAACTAAAGTATTGATTTTTTTTAGTTAGCGACATCTAGTGAGAGTCGAACCAACTGAGTATTGATTCTTTCAGTTAGCGACATCTAGTGAGAGTCTAACTAGGTATTATTTTTTTAGTTAGCGACATCTAGTGAGACATCAACTAACTTAGTATTGATATTTCAGTTAACGACATCTAGCGAGACTTCAAATAACTAAAGTATTGGTTTTCAGTTATCGGCATCTAGTGAGACTCCAACTAAGTATTGATTTTTTACTTAGCGACATCTAGTGAGAGTCCAAGCAACTAAAGTATTGATTTTTTTTAGTTAGCGACATCTAGGGAGAGTCGAACCAACTGAGTATTGATTCTTTCAGTTAGCGACATCTAGTGAGAGTCTAACTAGGTATTATTTTTTTAGTTAGCGACATCTAGTGAGACATCAACTAACTTAGTATTGATATTTCAGTTAACGACATCTAGCGAGACATCAAATAACTAAAGTATTGGTTTTTAGTTAGCGGCACCTAGGGAGACTCCAACCAACTGTGTATTGATTTTTTTAGCTAGCGACATCTAGCGAGACTCCAAATAACTAAAGTATTGATTTTTTTTTTAGGGACATCTAGTCAGAGTACAACTAACTGAGTATTGATTTTTCAGGTAGCGACATCTAGTGAAAGTCCAACCAACTAATGTATTGATTTTTCAGTTAGCGACATCTAGTGAAAGTCCAACCAACAAAGTATTGTTTTTTAGTCAGCGTTATCTAGTGAGAGTCCAACTAACTGAGTATTGATTTTTCAGTTAGCGACATCTAGTGAAAGTCCAATCAACTAAAGTATTGATTTTTTTAGTTAGCGACATCTAGTGGGAGTCGAACCAACTTGGTATTGATTTTTTCAGTTAGCGACATCTAGTGAGACTCCAACCAACTAAGTATTGATTTTTCAGCTAGCGACATCTAGCAAGACTCCAAATGACCAAAGTATTGATTTTTTTTTTCAGCTAGAGACATCTAGTGAGAGTTCAACTGACTAAGTATTGATTTTTCAGTTAGCGACATCTAGTGAGAGTTCAACCAACTGAAGTATTGATTTTTTAGTTGGTGACATCTAGTGAGACTCCAACTAAATAAGTATTGATTTTTCAGTTGGCGACATCTAGTGAGACTCCAACTAACTAGGTATTGATTTTTCATTTAACATCTGGTGAGGCTCCAACCAACTAAGTATTGATTTTCAGTTAGCGACATCTAGCGGGACTCCAAATAACTAAAGTATTGATTTTTTAGTTGATCTATCGAGAGTCCAACTAAGTAAAGTATTGATTTTTCAGTTGGGGACATCTAGTGAGACTCCAACTAAGTATTGATTTTTTACTTAGCGACATCTAGTGAGAGTCCAAGCAACTAAAGTATTGATTTTTTTAGTTTGGGATATCTAGTGAGAGTACAACTGACTAAGTATTGATTTTCCAGTTAGCGACATCTAGTGAGATTAACTAACTGAGAATTGATTTTCCAGTTAGCGACATCTAGTGAGAGTCCAACCAACTAAAGTATTGATTTTTTAGTTAGCGACATCTAGTGAGACTCCAGCTAACTGAAGTATTTATTCAACTTATATTTTTTTTATTGAAAATGGAAAAGTTAAGACAAGGATAAATAAAAGCCAAATGACTTGATAATAAGTATATTTCTACATAATAGTACAACAACAAAAACAATAAATTCTACAACTAAAAGCCATATACACTTATAAACAAAAAAAAAAATACTATAACAGTCTACAATCCATTCACAATAAGTGATGTCGTTCAAAACCTTGTTCCGATGTTGCGCCTGAACCTTACAACTTATGTTTTTTTTTAAAAAAAAGGTAATACAATAGAATTTTTAAAACTTAACAGCATACTGAATACTTTTACACAGAAACAGAGGGATGATATGCCTTTGAGTCGAATATACAGTGAAGCACACAGACAAACAGACAGACAGAGTGATACACCGATATATGAATACTTGCAGACTCGACATTTGTGGGTTTCATTCAACCAACATAGACATCTGAGTCTGCACACAAATTTGGCACTCACATAAATATTTACATTCTTAAAATGTACACAAAGCTAATACGACTAGAATCTATTATTTCAGCAATTTTGAGTGAGGAATGCAATTATCGAATTGTTGAGCTAGCAAGACACCGATTAATTGAACACATAATTTTGTTCGTTGTTTGTTTGTTTGATTCAGTTCATATCTGTGGCAAAACCGTACACTTCTAGGACACGGATTTCAAAATCGCCCGTTGGACAAAGTGGTGGGTTGTTGAAGGTGGCGCAGTGATCGGTTTTGCCGTAGCGAATATTCTCGTCCATCCAGATTGCTTGGCCCTCTCTAAAATTATGGGATTCAGGGTTGAGTTGATTCACAAGTAACAACCAACACATAATCTAACATCTAACCCACTGTTGGCGATCTCCGGTTCGAATCTCACACATAATAAAATTAAAAACAGACTAAAATGACTTACCCTCCCCCAATGGTAATCATCTTACTATCGGCAGCCATGAACAATTCGGCCCCATGTCGGACGTTTCTGTCCCCATCCACACCGACCCACGGATATTTGGCCCTTTTTGGATACAAGGAAAACAGGAAAGTTTCTCCCGTTCCAAAATAGGCTTGTCGGTTGCCGCGGTCGTCTTTCTGGTTGCGTTCGCACCATCGGGATGAACAGTAAGCTCCAAATACCTGGAAATTGAATTAACTACATTAACAACTTAATTCAACATTTTCCACGCCACTGGATTCGGCAAAATGACCTTATAATAATCAGTGTATACTTGTTGATGACTTGGAGAACGAACAAGAGACGAAGGATATCAATAGTAATTTACGTTACTAAGGCGGTAAATGACTTTTTAAATTACGAATCGAGATGTTTATGGACGAGGCGACGAAGGAGCCGAGTCTGGAATTTCTAGACGAGTAGTTTAATGACATCTAACGGCTGTGTATCGTACATTGTTTTGTTTCATACTGTGATTTTTTTTTTTAATCGGTTTAAAGTGCTTTCTTGTCAAACCATACACTTAGGGCCGGTTGCATGAACACTCTGAACTGTAGTTCATTGTTGATCTGCAGTTCAACGTCAAAAAGTTTATGTAATTTTTGACGTTGAACTTCAGATCAACAGTGAACTACGGTTTTTAGTTTTATGCAACCGGCCAATAGAGTGGCAGTGCGCCTCACATTCTTAACATGAGATGGCGCCAGCCAAACCATGCTACCAATACCAATGCAATTTGACCGTCTTTGGTGATGCAGAATGTCATTTTTGGAGTAGTCAAGGGTTTTCCGGGTTATTTTGGTTGCCTTCAGGTTTTTCCGAGTTCGTTCGGGTTCTTTCGGATTCTTTAATGGTCTTCAGAACTTCAGAGTTCGTACGGGTTTTTTTTGTGTTCGAGTTATCTCGAGTTCTTTCGATTGTTTGATGTTTTTCGGGTTCTTGGATTCTTTTGTGTTCTGTCGGGTGGTTTCGGGTTTTTTTGGGTTATTTCGGGTTCTTTCGAGTTCGTTCGGGTTCCTTCCTGTTCTTTTGCGTTCTTTCGAGTTATATTGGGTTGTTTCCGATTCTTTGATGTTTTTTCGAGTTCTTTGGTGTTGCATGGTTCTTGTTGTTAAATGCTAAGAGGTTCCACTTCAGATATGAGCATTTACCTGGTGCACAAAAGTTTTTTTTGTGGTTCATTGTGATGTGATTGTTTGTGGTTGTTGTGCTTCTCTGAGGTTCTTTATGATTGTTTGTGGTTCTTTGTGGACGTTTGTGTTTTTTGGTGGTATTGTGCTTGTTTGTGGTTCTTTGCGTTTCAATCAATCAATCAAAATATACTTTATTGTCAAGATTCAAAATCTGTAGACAATGCATTTCTTTGTGGATGCTGTGGCTCTGTGTGGTTCTTTGTGATTGTTGGTAGTTTTTAGTGATTCTTTGTGGTTGTTTGTTGTGGATCTTTGATGTTCTCCATGGTTCTTTGTGTTTCCTGGTGAGTGTTAATTCGGAAAATTTTTGTTTGGGATGAGACGCTTCATTTTTTGATCTATAAATTAATCATCTACCGATTCTTATCCAAGAGAAAGAAATTCACAAAATAATGATTACAGATTTTTTATACATTATCATTTCCAACGTCTCCGACGTTTTCAAGGATTGCAAAATCTGTGTTTTTTTTTCGCGACGAAAAAAAAACAAACAACACCAAAGTTTAGTTGCTATGGAAACAAAGTGTACTTTTATATGGTCAAGATCAGCATACAACAGGTTGCCTCTCTTCGCCTAAGGTAAGAGACGGAGGGGGAAAAATATGACGTCATCGGTTTCTAGCGTCTGCAGTTAGTAGACTGAATCCTGTCATTCGATTGCATCGGTCTGCATCGAACCGTGTCATATGTCATTCGCAAGGTTGCCAGTACTACTGTTTTGAAAGAAGATCTACTGATTTCGCCCATGGGTTTCTTTTCTACTGTTTTTGATAGTGATCATCTGGCAACATCTGACATAGATGACGTCATGACCGTAAAAGTAAGGCAACCTGTTATATACTGATCTTGTTATATGTTATATGGTTACGGAAAAGTTGCTTTTTTGCGCTACGATTGACCATGAGATAGAAACTAGAAATCATCTTTTTTGATGCAATGCGACGCAACGCAAACCAAATATAGTTTTTTTTTGTTACTCAAAATCCCCAAAATAGTTTGTGGAGAATTTAAAAATATATTTTTTGTTTTTTTCACGACTCAAATTAACGCGAACGCAGGTCAAGTTCTTTCCACAAACAAACCGATTTCAAGGCAATCAACAAACTTAAATGAAGCCAAAACGTTGAGGTTGCCATATTGTTCAACTTTCTTTGCTATAGACAAAATCGAAGAATCCATAAAAAAGTCACTTTGTTGAACTCAAACAACCTGCGCTCAGTTTGTCAGGATGCTTTTACGGTAAAAATATAGAAAAACTCCTGAAAACCAATTAATTGAAATCAAAACTCACCTCATTATTACAAGTTTTAATCATCAACAAAGTCGGCTCATGCTGTTCCACTCTAACATAAAAAGTGGTCAACGAACATCCGTGCTCCTCGGTGGTGTACAACAAAATCGGCTGATACATCGTAATCCTCACCGGCAACCACGACCAAAGGGCCAAAAGCTGTCAAAATGCACCAAATCAGTTGAAATTCACCCCCAAACATGCCAAAAATAAGCCAATACAGTGTCTAAGACCAGAAATTTTCGAAATCAGCCTCTGCACACAGATCACCTTCTCAATAAATAAATTGGTGTTTGTCCTGACAAGCGTACTAATAAAATAATAAAAATTGTCTTGATTGTCAGCTTCCTGCCCGCGACTGTTATCGTAGATTTTTTTCAGCTGATTCGAAAATTCGGCCTTTGTTTTTTGGTTTGTTCAACAAAATGCTACAAGCCATGCTTTGGTAATGGGGTTAGACATGCTGGGGGTATGGATGGAGTACTCACCTAACTTTCAACATACGCTATAAAAGGAGGATTAAAGTTTAATTTAAGGGAAAAGGATCGATGTTTTGAAAAAATTACATCTATGTGATTTTTGGGTTTACATATTTCGATGGTTTGTTTTATTGTTTTTTTTGTTTGACACCATTTACACATAGATTTATGATTTTATTAACCTTTAAAATCTTCGAAATAATGAATAAGACATTATTCTTACTGTTTCTTTTTGTTTTGTACCTTTTGCTATTACTTTTTTTTCTAAATTTCTTTTTAGACAGTTCTGTTCTGTTGTTTTATTTTCTATTAGCAATAATTTAGTGTTGAAATGTTGACAGGTTATTGTTTACACACTTTTGTTTTTTCTCTTTCACTTTTTTATTTCGAAATAATTGTTGGGTTTAATTATTGGCGCTTAAGTATTTTTTCACCTTTTGACAACATTTTTGTGGCCTTATTAAGAAGTTTTATTCGGATTTTGTGTAAACGCTTTTTTCCCGTTTTGGTTCTTTTTTTTTAGTTAAATTAAGGCAAAGTAGCGTATTTTGATGCTTAACAAAATGCCGTTTTGAAATCCAAGAAATTCCGACACGTCCGAAATTATCCGAAAAAAAACAAAATTTTTCAAAATTGTTTTCATTTTTCCTGACCACATTTGAAGAGATATTTTTAAATTAATTGAACTTTTTCATTGCCACTTTTTGCCCTTAACAAGATAGCGTTATTAAATTAAAAAACCGACGTTTCGTCTATGAGCAGCCATCATCAACTTTGTTTTTCTAAATACGGTCCTGGATTTTCCGTTTATTACGGATTTTACGCAGCCTCTTATGTTCCTAAACCACTTATCAAAAAAAAGGTGTTTATTTTTGATCCTATTGAAAATACATTTTTTGTCTCTCTCTCTAACACATGAGTTTTTATGGAAAAATCCATTGATATAAATTTTTTGAATAATTGCGATACAGGATACAGGAACATAAGAGGCTCTTAAAATCCGTAATAAGAAAATCCAGGACCGTATTTGAAAAAACAAAGTTGATGATGGCTGCTTATAGACGAAACGTCGGTTGTTTAATTCAATAACGCTATCTTGTAATGGGCAAAAAGTGGCAATGGAAAAGTTCCATTCATTCAAAAATATCTCTTCAAATGTGGTCAGGAAAAAATGAAACCGATTTTGGAATATTTCAGTTTTTTTCGGATAATTTCGGACGTAGTCGGGATTTCTTGGCTTTCCAGACGGCATTTGGTTAAGCATCAAAATACGCAACTTTGCCTCAATTTAACCGACCTTGTATCTCTTATGGTTTACGAGATCCCCACGCATACACTCGAATTTGTATCACCCTGTATATTTTTTTCAATTTTTTCCAAATTTTTCTTTTTTAGACTGTTTTCTCAATTATTTTATTTTAGGAGCACATCGCACTTTAGGGTGGGTTCATATTTTTTGAAAATCTTTTGCCCTTTTTGATGATATAATATTTAATTCATTATTTTTGTACTTCAAATTTTTTTGTGTAGTTCATTCATCATTTTTCTGTTTCTTTGATCTACTTTTAAGCAGTTCTTTGTCCATAATTGACTGTTTTTCGCTCTTCGCTGCATTAGTTTTTTTTATTCTTTATTAATATTTTCGTAATTTTTATTCTACTTTTCATTAGTTGATTTTCCGTCTACGTTGTGAAAATTCTGGTATTTTTTTCTTCTGCTCTATTTAGTAACCTTGAGTTTATATTATTTTTATAGTTATGTCAGTTCATCATTCTCTACAGGGCGTTCCGCAATGGAATGAACAGATTATAATTAATTTTAAACACTTTTTTAGTTTTTCAGAAATAATTCAAGGATTACTGATATTAGCAAAGTTGAATCAAATTGACCATAAAAGACCTTTTTGATAGTTACAACAGTTATCGAAATATAAGCGAAATCTAGGAAAAAAATCAATTTTTCATAGGACATTAATTTTTAGTTTATTTAAGCATAGTTCAAAAACTATTATCAATATAAAAATAAGTCATATTAAAAAAATTGAAGTGAACTAGATTCTCAATAAAAAACTCCTTTTCACTTTTTCAATAGAAACAACAGTTTTCGGAATATAAGTATAAGAAAAAATATATGGAAACAAATTTAGGTCGATGATCTCCACAAAACTGCCCCCGAAACTTCTCTCTAAGTTGTCAAATAAGACAGCTAAAGGCCGTCAAACGTTTGTTGGAAAACGTAAAAAGGCAAAAAATATCAGCTCCCAAAAGTATGTAAGAAATGAAAAGATTGGAAACCATTTTTCAGCCCATAAAACATGTAAGCAAAAGAAAATCAACAACACTGAAAACTTTATTTACATAAATCTTTCGCCATCGGCTCGTTTATAACCCGAGAAACTTAATAATATTTCCACTATCAATTCCAATTTGAAATTATTTAGATAGCTATTTTCATCGGCTCATTGACGCAATATGATTCCCCCAATAAAAGACAAAAGTATGTACTCTGCGGCTTTTTTACAGTTATTTTATCAAGCCGTCCAGAGTTGCTTGCCAAAAATGCGCACCGTACGAAAATAAACAATTCGAAAATAACAAACATGGCACAAAAGTGCCCCCCCGAGCTATATTTAGTGCAACGTATTTATACCATTTTTCTCGTTCTCAAATGCAAATCTTCATCGGCAAAAATGGGATTGGGAAACGGGAACCATTTGGCCAGGTACAGGTAGGATGGGGTCTGGAATCAAATTTTTTTCACTCGTTATCACAGGCGATTACGAATTGTTTACCGCACGTAATCTAATCAATGGGATTAACTAAACATGATAATAATGATGTGCTTTTTGTCATGCAGAAATTGTCGCTTGGAATTCTACACAATGGAAGCGGACAACATCGATGTTCGTTTTATTCATTCTTTGATAGCTCGTTGATAAGTTATTCGTTGAATAGTGGATTGATGCGCAATAAAATAATTTTTCCCTAAAGGTTATTTTCAAATTTTTCTCAACAACGATTTTCACATATGTTCAACATCTAATGAAAATAAAACACTTATCTATATAAACTAAAGACCAGAATCAATGGAACCAGCTCTGAAGATTTGGCATGAAGGCAAAAATTGCTTGCTACTGCATATAAAGAACTAAAAATCCTGGGAAACTTTAAAAAATATGGTTCAAAACTATTCACTTTATTGCAACTCACACTAAAATTTGTATATCTATATTAAAAAGCAAAAATCCTGTGAAACTTAATAAACTATGAGTGAAAACTGAACTATACACTTTGCAATGCTCAATAAAATTTCAAGTTGATATCTCACAAACCAAGGAAGCTACGAAATTTTCAAAATTGCCATCGAAATATTGACATTGATTCACCTATTACCCTGTATATTGAAAACTAAAAATCCTGTGAAACTTTAAAAAAATATGAGTGAAAACTATACACTTCAAGACAACTCTCACTAAAATTTGAAGTTGATATTTCACAAACCAGGAGAGCTACGGAATTTCTAATAGTACCAATCAAATATTGAGATCAACTCATCTATTACCCTGTATATTAAAAACTGAAAATCCTGTGAAACTTTAAAAAATATGAGTGAAAACTATACACTTCAAACCAACTTTCACTAAAATTCGAAGTTGATATCTCACAAACCAAGGAAGCTACGAAATTTTCAAAATTGCCATCGAAATATTGACATTGATTCACCTATTACCCTGTATATTGAAAACTAAAAATCCTGTGAAACTTTAAAAAAATATGAGTGAAAACTATACACTTCAAGACAACTCTCACTAAAATTTGAAGTTGATTTTTCACAAACCAAGGGAGCTACGGAATTTTGAATAGTACCAATAAAATATTGACATCAACTCATCTATTACCCTGTACATTAAAAACGGAGAATCCTGTGAAACTTAGAAAACCATGAATGAAAATTATACACCTTCAAGCAACTCTCACTGAAATTTGAAGTTGATATCTCACAAACCAAGGGAGCTACGGAATTTTGAATATTGCCAATGAAATATTGACATAAATTCATCCATTACCCTGTATATTAAAAAGCAAAAATCCTGTGAAACTTTAGAAACTATGAGTGACAACTATACACTTTGAAGCAATTTTCGCCAAAATTTGAAGTTGATATCTCAAAAACCATTGAGTTATGACGTTAAAAAAAAATCCTTGAAAAACTCGACTAAAACGAATAAAATAAAAACAACATAACCTCAAAATGTTTTTAAGCATTATTTATTCACTAAAATCCACTTAGCTTGTTAAAAACTCATAAGAATCCAGTGAATATAACTCTCATCCAATCAAATATCACTGCTGGAAGTCTTATTTGCTTGAAAAACTACACACCATAAAAAATCCAATTTGTTTGAAGTCAGAATGTTGGAGATATAGACAGATCATATTATTAAGCAGCCTCAAGTGTGAAATTATTCCGTTCATGGCAATCATTTTATTTCGATTTCCGGTAACACTTGATTGACACATTATCTGAATAACTTATCAACAAGCGAATGAAACCAGCCTAAAATAAGTGCACTTTACTTAAGACTTACGTCATGCGCGTCAAGTATGCTCGATTCCACATTCTGGATCGGATAGACGCCCATGGATAGAGTGCGCGGCTCAGGAGAGTGCGCGCCCTGATTCCCGTGGGAGCAGCAGGAAAAAAAAAGGCGACGCACACTCAGATACATGAGGGGGGACAGTTAATTGAAGCACATCCAGGCATGAGTCATGCAATATATGGGGGGAGAGTGGTGGATGGTATGATCTTATGATCCACTCAAAAATACAATATGACAGAAATGACAATGATATGGATTTTCGACTCAAACAGGGCTGTTAGTCTGAAAACAGTCATGCAAATTGAATTTTTGTTTCGATCGCAAACAAAAAAGCGCTCCAAAGGGGGTTAATAAAGTTTCGAGACACAATGCAAAAATTATCAACTAAATACGATACCATTTCATTGTACACTTCTTCAGACATTTTCTGAAAAAACCGAAAAATGAAGTGACTTTTCAACGAAACTAAATTTGGGATAGGGTTAATGGGGAACTTATGTACACTACCATTCACCACACGTACAAAAACCAAAGTTAAAGAAAAAAAAGCTGTGGAAATTAATTCTAAACTAAATTGTAGGGGCAGCAAAAATATAACTGGAAACAACAAAAAAGCTTTTTTTGGTTTTTGAATGTCGGTTTATATGGGAAATTCCAAAAAGGGTTCCTCAAAAAAAATCCACTCGGCAAACTGGAAACTTACAAATAAATTGGAAATACAATGGATAGTGTGAATGGCTTTCTTCAACTTATCCTCCTAGAAGGAAGAATGAAGATCACCACTATCAACCATTCATTCATTTTACAAGTAAACCATTGACACTTACCTCTCTAATGGTAAGCGTATGAGATACCATCTGGATATTGTTCTGGCTCTGGCTGTTCGGCAAATTTTCACTCGATCTGGATCGGACGAGTTGTTTCGAACCGTGCATCACTTGTTTGCTTTTCAGCAGCATTTCAGTCTTGATGAACACTCGCGAGATATAAGTCGAGCTTAGGCCTCTTATTCCGAAGGCGACCTGAGGAAAAGGTGTCAATATCTTGTTAATTTTGAGAGGAATTGAAGAGATAGGTAAGAGGAATGTATGGTGCAAATTTCAAGTGACTCGGTTCACTGGAAGCGAAGATGGAGGCTCTGGAACAAAACAATGATCCATTCCAGACGCACCTACAGTGAAACCTTGGGTGAGAGGAGCTTGATTTTCGAATGGTGTGCATAATGAGGTTGAATAAATACCATGTGGAAGTTACGGGTTGATTGGACCATTTTAACTGGAGATACAATTTTGGGAAAATGATGATTTAGAAAAGAATCCTATGAAAGTTTGAAGTTGATCACTTCACTACATCTGTAGAAAGAGGCTTTAGAATGGAATAAAGATCTGTTCCAGAAGCACCTGAGGGCCAACCTCAGGTCAGAGAAAGTTGATTTTCTGAAGTTATTTATATTGAGGTTGAAGGAGTAACATGTGCAAGTTACAGGTTGAAAGTTTGAAGTTGATTACTTCACCACAACCGGAGATAGAGCCTCTGGAACAATGATCTGTTCCAGAAGCCCCTACAGGCAAACCGTAGGCCGAAGAAAGTTGATTTTCGAAATATGTATAAATTGAGGTTTAAGAAGTGACATGTGCAAATTAAAAGTTGATTAAATCATTGTGACTGGAACAAAAAACCAGAATTGATCCAGATAAAATATTGGAGAAAAGATGGTTCGGAAAGTATCCTGTGAAAGTTTGGAGTTGATCACTCCACAAAAACCAAAGATGGAGGCTCTGGAAGCGTACAATGAACTGTTCCAGAAGCACCTCTAGAGAAACCTTACGGAGGAAAAAGTTGATTTTCGAAATGTGTTTTAATTGAGGTTTGATAAGTAACATACACAAATTAGAGCTCAATTGAACCATTTTAACTGGATGTAAGCATCCAAAACTTGAAACAGATACAGTATTAGGAAGGAGATGGTTCAGAAAGTATTTTGTGAAAGTTTGAAATTAATAGCTTCACTGCAACCGGAGATAGAGGTTCTGGAAGCATACAAAGATTTATTCCAGAAGCCCCTACAGGTAAACCGTATGTAGGAGGAGGTTGATTTTCGAAAGGTATATAGATTGAGGTTGAAAGAGTAACCTGCGCAAGTTACCGGTTGATTGAACCATTCTCACTGGAATAAAGATTCAAAATTTGAATTCGATCTGTTCATTGTCACCGGAGATAGACCTTCTGGAACAGTACAATGATCTGTTCCAGAGGCACCTACAGCTTAACCCTAGGGAGGAACAAGTTGATTTTTGAAAGGTACGTATATTGAGGTTAAGGGAGTAATATGTGTCAGTAAGAGGTTGATCACTTCACTGCAACTAAAGATAGACTTATATTTGTTCCAGAAGCACCTACAGCAAAATCCTTGACCGGAAATGACTAAAATTTCGTTATAAAAAAACTTACAAACCTTTAATACTTTTTGCGGCGTAACTGGCATCTCTCGGCAAAACTTGTTCAGCGCAACATCGATGCCATTCTTCTGGATTTCGGCCGACCACTCGGACGAGTTGGCCGACGTGGACTTGTGAAAAAGCAACAATATTGCCATTGCTGTCCGATAGAGGACCTGCGAAACAGTTTATCAGCCACTTTATCCCGGGGAAAAAAGCGCGTTTATTTATTTTGCCAGTGTTTACTTTGGCGGATTATTTTTAAAGAGCCCGGAATTTATGGCCCGCGGCCGGAATACACAAAGTGGGACATTCCACGTACCTTGACTCCTTCGTGGAAATAACAGTCCATTATGCGGACCAAGTGGTGAAAGGGCAAACTCTGGAAAATCCACCATATCCAGTCCATGTAGATTCGTTCGGCTCGGCCCGTGCTGCAATGTCTTTGCAAATGAACTGCTGCACCTTTCTGGAATAGATCCTGGATAAATACGGCCCTGACTTCGTCACAATAAGATAATGAACTTGTCAGTAAACAAATGAGAGCTGGAAAAAACTGGCTTTTTTATTGGACTGTTTTAACTTTCGTATATGTATATATAATATACAGGGTAAATTGTTTTTTGAAAAATTCCAACGGACAGTGGCGCATGCAATCAATCTTCCACTTTAGATATTACCATAATAAACTGGAAAATGAGCAATTTGTCTTCATTCTGACAATTCAAGAAGGAAGATGTGGGATGGCAATTTTTTTCGTCAAGTCACTGATTAATTAACATTTTGTCGAGTAAGTTTGACTCGTCTGTACGTTTGATTTAAATGTGAATCTGTATCAAAATGTTGTTGAATTTAAATTTTAAATACTCTACGATCTAATCAAGATTAAGACACACACAAAATTCAGCATTAAATTTTACTTCAACTGCAAACTAATTGAACACAGCCAACACTCACCACATGTTTTCTGCAAATCTGCATAACAGTTTTCCACGTAACCTCATACAGCAATTTCGTCTGCGTAATAAAAGTCTTCTCTTTGCACGACACCAAACTGGCCATGCAATGGTAGGCCTCCTCCTCTGGAAAAACAATTTTCCAACTTTACGATCTCATTTACATAAAAATAAACGCACCGCCAAATTTATTTGTATAAAATCAAAATTACTCATTTTTTTTCGGGTAAACTGTTTTCTATCATGCTAAATTTATACTTGAGCCAGATGAGTTTTTTTTTTCAAATCGGATAATGATCAAATGAATAATTTATTGAACCGGTTGCACTTTGACATTGATAATTGTTGTTTTTATTCGATTTAGTTTACCATGGCTATTTTTAGATAGGAGTAGGTTGGTGTTTGTTTATAGTGATGATGGACAAAAACACTGTGATAACCATAAAGGAATTATTTTAATTTTATATTTTGTTTTTAAATCAGTAGACCATATTCATAAGCGAAGCAGACATTCTAAAAGTAGAATTCAGGTTTAACTAGACCGGTTCTTCAGCAAAGTTGACAATATGAAAATATTGAATACCTGAATAATAATACGTTTTCTCTTTTCAATTTACTTAATTGAGTGAGAATGAATCGAATGCACCCTGTAAAATGACCTTGAAATTTCAACCAATCACACCTCCATACTCAGCTCCGCCCACTAAATACGGAGTCTTATCAAAAAGTATTTTCGTTTTTCATCAGCTGCACCTGACTGCAAACAAAGCAGATATTCACCATCTCGGAAGTAGATAAAATTTCGAAATGCGATACTTTTAATCGACTTTGATACGATTGTTTACGCTGAGTCAGTTCCTGTGAGGAAATCGGCATTTTATTACGATGAGTTCTTTGGGAAAATACAAACATTGCTAAGCTCACGTTCTCTTCAATATAACACTTTGTCACGAAATCGTAAATATTGATAATTAGGTTGTTTGTCTCTTTCTTATCGCAAATCGACATTTCAGAAAAAGCTTGTGACTATAATCGGCAAAAATAGGCGCTTTTCAAGTGTCGATAAGATGTGAGAAGATCATATGATTGTGTTGTTTATAGATAATGGTTTGCAGTCTTCTTGCTGTAATCTTGTCTATCAACCGCAATGAAAACAGCCACTTTTCTCAAAAATTCTTTCAGACGACGCCAATTTAATCCAATCATGTTTCCCCCTAAAACATCCCATTTACATGTTCCAAACTTCCATAAACCCCATTCCCCAGGGATAACGTTGTTTATCCCCCCAATTGACCTCGAAACGAGCACGAGAGTATCGATTTAATCGCGTGCGAAGCCTCGCAAAGGCCTATCCTATAATCCGAGAGAATGAAGATTTTCTGCCACATTGTCAAGGCCATAGTAATATTTGACACCCACTTTACATCGATCAATAACCGGATTTGCACAACCAAACCAAACATCGATTACAGTATGTGGAATTTTAAGCCTACAACAGTGTTGCCTCATGAAAAAATGAGTGCACAGTAAATACATTTTAGCGAATCGTGTTAATTTGCACCAACAAGTGAAAGTACGCCATCCATTGCCTTAGATTGCTGATTTTTCGGTGGGTTCTTGTTTCAGGTTTTTTGCACTTTTGGGTCAGGGCCAATAATTCGTGATTATTGCATTTTTTTGCCAGAAAAATATTTTAGTTGGCACAGCTTGCGGGAAAAATTTATTTCATTGACAAAGACTCAGGGGGCAAAGCCCTCGGTGTTTGCGTTGCACTCGAAGGTGACATTGGCCCTGTATATTTCTACAGGGTGATTCACCGAATCGTCCATATCCAATTACCGGACAAAACTATTTATTCACCTCAATTCGTTGGGGTCATAAAGTGTGATTAAACAATTAGTAATAATCGCATCACAAATTAGCACTTGAACGAGAAATTGTGTGTTTTTTCGATAAAATTTCAGGCCTTGGCAGTGAATGAGGATATTTTGGTGGATTGGTGCCAGAATTTATAAATCACACCGGCTATTCTTCCTTGAAAATGTTCCTTGGCTGATTTTCGGGAACCGAGGCATGTGACTAATAAATTTCTTGCGCATTACTCAACGCAATATTTATTGAAAATTACCCAGAAAATGCTCAATTTGAGGTCAGTGTTTTTTTTGTCTTTGTTCGATTATTCACGATAATGTCATCTCCGGAGATTTTTTCCTTTGTTTGTTGCTTTAGGAGTATTATTTTGTTTTATTTACCTAATTCGTCTACATCAGTTTTTTACCCCTTTTTCCTTGTTTGTTTGTTACAACTGTATAACATGGTTATGGTTATTTTATTATTCAGGAGTTTTTTAATATTTTTTGTAGTGTGTCTAGTTTGATTTTTATATCAGTGTTTTCTCAAATTTTTTTTTTTCAGTTATAATTAATAATAGGGTAATCTTTATGTTTTTTTTTTGGCTTAGAACCTCCTTTAGTAGGTAGGAGAATAAAAGCGGATCATATTCCCTAGAATAGTCAAGTTGTAATATCTCCGTTATTGGACATCCTGGGAAAAAAATGGATTCAAAACAAATTATAAAGAATTAAGTTCTACACAGCTATCATTTGAGACATTTTTTGATTAAATGTAACACAATCTAGATATTTCACATTTACAAAAAAGTCTGTTTGAAACAAATTTTAGAGAATCAAGTTCCGAACAACTTTTATTTGAGACCCATTTTGATTAAAAGTAAGTATGACAGTCTAGATATTTGACTTCGAGTGATTTTTGATCATATTCCCTGAAATTGTGAAATTGTAATATTTCCGTTATTAGTCAACCTAGAAAAAAGTCCATTTGAAACAAATCATGGGGAATCAAGTTCCGAACAACTTTAATTTGAGACATTTTTTGATTAAATGTATCGCAGTCTAGATATTTGACATTTAGTAATGTTTGACCATATTGCCTAAATTGGTGGAGGTGTGATATTTCTGTTACTAGAGAACGTAGAAAAAGTTCATACATCATAAGGAGTTCAATTAATTAAGAAAATAATCAAACATACTTAGATGGAAAATTTCAACATAAATTAACATCCCACTTGATACACCTAACTAAAAATGTTACTCTTGAAATTATAGAAAATATTTTCCAAGTTGACATTAATTATCCAGAATTGGTATTCAGGATGCGGTTGCAATGAGAAAAATTGTGCATATGATCAAGTATTAGATTAGTTTGGTTATGGTATGAGTAGAGCCTTAACCAAGTTACTAGAGGGCGTTTCAATGCTTAGTTGTGTGGCTCCACCTAACATACATCTCCTCAAACATTTCCATCGAAAACTCCGTAAAAAAAATCCTGTTAAAGACGTGATTTGATGTTATTTCAAGCGTGTGCAAACATGCTATTTTTAGCCGGTATTTAACCAGTACACCAGATCGATCCACTTGAGACTTTTATGATCAATCGCACTCAAATGCAAGGGTTGAAGATGTTCAATTAAAATGAAATTCTAAAATTATCCTTAGCGGTCAGCTGATCCCAGGTGATCGTATAAATAGCCCGAGTTTTTGGCAAACACTGCGTGCTGTTTATATTTACAAATCGAGCTTTGGGGAATTTTTATTTACTTTCTTTTATTTACCCGGACTGGTCGCGATACAATTTGTTGCTCGGTACCATGTTCAACACCTGCGCTCTGGGGAACCTTGACCTAGTTGAATATCGGATTGAGAGAATGTTTACGCGCGCTTTTATCATGTGATCAAGTTGGTTACACTTTTATACTATGAATAGATACTTGAAACGATTAAGATGCGCATGAGTGATTTAGGCGGCAAAGTATATACGTTTATACTCGCGTTTATACGATTTTCAGACGTTATAAGATCTACTCAGATAAACTAACAGTTTTTAATTATTTTCAAGGGGAAGCCGGTGTAAGCCGGGACAAAAGAGTTTGATCGTGACTAGGCCATCTTTCCCCTTATTTCATTATTATCAATTTTCATGATATGTTGCCAAATACTTTTATTTATCGATGTTTCAAATTTTAAGTTGTTTTATCCGTTCGTCAGTTACAAGGAAAAGTATGAAAGTTTGATTTTTAAAATTTGGCAGTAACTTCTCTTTGACCATATTGTGTGATCGTTAAAAAAAAACATTTTCAGGAGAAGCCGGTGTAAACCAAGACATCGCAGTGGTTTTGTGAATTAAGTGAGGAATCCGTCAGTACCAAATTCAACGCGATATGTTGATTGGTTCCAGAGATATTCAATTTAATGTAAGACTGTCATTTTTCCTTGAAAAAATCTAGGGTCGATTTTGACGTGGTTCTTCAAGTGGTACCGTAATTATTCATAAGAAACAAGTTGATGTGAATTTAGTGAGGAACCCGGCAGTTCCAAATTCAACTCGATAGGTTGATTGGTTCCGGAGATATTCAAATAAATGGAAGACTTTGTCAGAAAATTTAGGCACGATTTTGACATGGTTCCTCAAGTGGTACCGTGATAATTCATATGAAATAACTTGTAAGGAATCTAGTGAGAAACCTGTCAGTACTAAATTCAACTCGATATTTTGATTGGTTCCAGAGATATCCAATTAAATGTAAGACTGTGTCATTTTTCCTTGAAAAAGTTCAGGGTAGATTTTGACGTGGTTCCTCAAGTGGTACAGTAATTATTCATATGAAACAAGTTGATGGGAATTTAGTGAGGAACCCGCAGTACCAAATTCAACTCGAAAGGTTGATTAATACCGGAGATATTCAATGAAATATAAGACTTTGTCAGAAAATTTAGGCTCGATTTTGACATGGTTCCTCAAGTGGTAGTGTGATCATTCATATGAATTAATTTGTTAGGAATCTAGTGAAGAGTCCGTCAGTACCAAATTCAACTCGATATGTTGATTGGTTCCAGAGATATTCAATTAGATGTAAGACTGTGACATTTTCCTTGAAAAAGTTTAGGCTCGATTTTGACGTGGTTCCTCAAGTGGTACCGTAATCATCAATATGAAATAAATTGTTGTAAATTTAGTGGGGAGCCCGGCAGTGCCAAATTCAACTCGATATGTTGATTGGTTCCAGAGATATTCAATCAAATGTAAGACTTTGTCATTCTTCCTTGAGAAAGTTTAGGGTCGATTTTGACGTGGTTCTTCAAGTGGTACCTTAATTATTCATATGAAATAATTTGTTGGGAATTTAGTGAGGAGCCCGTCAGTACCAAATTCAACTCGATAAGTTGATTGGTTCCAAAGATATTCAATTAAATGTAAGACTTTGTCAAAAAATTTAGGCACGATTTTGACATGGTTCCTCAAGTAGTACCGTGATAATTTATATGAAATGATTTGTTGGGAATCTAGTGAGGAAGTTGTCAGTACTAAATTCAACTCGATATGTTGATTGGTTCCGGAAAAAAACAATTGAATGTCAGACTTTGTTATTTTTCCTTAAAAAAGTTTGGGCTCGATTTTGACGTGGTTCCAAGTGGTTCTGTAATGATCAATATGAAATAATTTGTTGGGAATTTAGTGGGAAGCCCGGCAGTACTAAATTCAACTAGATATAATGATTGGTTCCGGAAAAAAAACAATTGAATGTCAGACTTTGTTATTTTCCCTTAAAAAAGTTTGGGCTCGATTTTGACGTGGTTCCAAGTGGTACTGTAATGATCAATATGACATAATTTGTTGGGAATTTAGTGGAGAGCCCGGCAGTACCAAATTCAACTCGATAAATTGATTGGTTCCAAAGATATTCAATTAAATGTAAGACTTTGTCAAAAAATTTAGGGACGATTTTGACATGGTTTCTCAAGTAGTACCGTGATAATTTATATGAAATGATTTGTTGGGAATCTAGTGAGGAAGTTGTCAGTACTAAATTCAACTCGATATGTTGATTGGTTCCGGAAAAAAACAATTGAATGTCAGACTTTGTTATTTTTCCTTAAAAAAGTTTGGGCTCGATTTTGACGTGGTTCCAAGTGGTACTGTGATAATCAATATGAAATAAATTGTTGTAAATTTAGTGGGCAGCCCGGCAGTGCCAAATTCAACTCGATAATATGTTGATTGGTTCCAGAGATATTCAATCAAATGTAAGACTTTGTCATTCTTCCTTGTGAAAGTTTAGGGTCGATTTTGACGTGGTTCTTCAAGTGGTACCGTAATTATTCATATGAAATAATTTGTTGGGAATTTAGTGAGGAGCCCGTCAGTGTCAAATTCAACTCGATAAGTTGATTGGTTCCAAAGATATTCAATTAAATGTAAAACTTTGTCAAAAAATTTAGGCACGATTTTGACATGGTTCCTCAAGTAGTACCGTGATAATTTATATGAAATGATTTGTTGGGAATCTAGTGAGGAACTTGTCAGAACTAAATTCAACTCGATATGTTGATTGGTTCCGGAAAAAAACAATTGAATGTCAGACTCTGTTATTTTTCCTTAAAAAAGTTTGGGCTCGATTTTGACGTGGTTCCAAGTGGTACTGTAATAATCAATATGAAATAATTTGTGGGGAATTTAGTGGGGAGCCCGGCAGTACCAAATCCAACTCGATATGTTGATTGGTTCCAGAGATATTCAATCAAATGTAAGACTTTGTCATTCTTCCTTGAGAAAGTTTAGGGTCGATTTTGACGTGGTTCTTCAAGTGGTACCGTAATAATTCCTATGAAATAATTTGTTCGGAATTTAGTGAGGAACCTGTCAGTACCAGATTCAACTCGATATGTTGATTGGTTCCGGAGATATCCAATAAAATGTAAGACTTTGTCATTTTTCCTTAAGTGGTATAGTAATTATTATTCAAGTTTGTCAATAATGGTGACATTTTCCAATCACAGTGATGTTGTCCATCAAACTATTTAACACAAAAAATAACTCACCAGACACATAGTGCAACAACACCGCACACAACGGATAGATGGCAGGACTGTAGACAATATCCGGACACGCGTAGCCCAATACACTAACGACGCGATCTGCGCACGCGCGTCCCGCCCTCGTTAAATGATACGCGTGGCACTTTGACGGCTCGACAAATGGCGGCAACCCGACCGGCCGATCGGGCAAGTCCGCCGTCCCGAACACTTGCACCACCATATCCCAGTAGAACCCGTCACCGGACACACCACCCGCTTTTCCGTGTTGCGTGCACAAAAGTGGCCATAATTCTCTGCAAAAACCAAATAATTGGAAATTAAACAAATTCGGACATAACAAGTGGGACATACTTTCTAATGGGATGATTGGCAGGCCAAGCATTTGTTCTGAGAGCCTGTTTGACTTCTTGCAATTTGCCCAATTGTAAAGCAGAGCGCAGGTCGGCAGCCGCGCGCAGAGGGCGTGCCGTTGGGCTGGGCGGCACACTGACCACACCCGTCACATCGACCAATTGCGTGAAAGAAGATGTGGCCGAGGTGGCACCATTGAGAGAGGTGGGCGTGGCTGGGGCGGCAGGGCCGGCCGCCCCGTCTGCGATTAGCATGACCTGCGTGCGGGACGCTGATTGGCCTATGTTAAGTCTTGGAACATAATGAGGTTAGCTGGAAGAGAAAAATTGTATTATTTACCTAAAATAAACCTGAATTGGTTGCATCATAAAAAGTCATTGTTGGGAGATTTTAACAATATAAAGCCAGGATTGTATAACATAAATTACAATAGTTGCTGAGTTGTTAGATTAGAAGTATTCAGTAACAAAAAATTTAATCCGACAATAATTGACAGATTATCCAGATAATAAAACGCAATTTATGTACAGCGTAATATTAAGTAGTCCTCAACATTTTTATCGAGGATATTTTCATTTTCATGGCTGGCTATTTTGGCAAAGTTCCAAAATTGATATTAGAAATGCCGCTACTTTCGGAATTGAAAACATCTTCTTACAACTAGAAAGATGAAATCATTTATCGCTGATTTCTTCCGATGTAACAATAGAGGTGGCAGAGATAAGTGATTTTATGGGCTTTTTACAGGATTAACGTCGTCACGTGTTTTATTGTGTTTATAGTTCTATTTATCGCATTATTTCATAAGGCACATCACTGATAAGGGACGAAGAATAGAAAATATCAACCAAGATTATGATAGTGACTAAGTTTTGATTCTCTTTGTTTTTAAAATACTCGCTAGATTTTCACTTTGTTTTGAGTGGAACTTCAATTTTCTCGTCTTAGCCTGAATATCGAAGAAAATAGTTGTGACAGGTGCGCAAAGTGATGCTTTCCCGCACGCAAAAACAAATTCAGATCCTTCTATCTATTTTGTTTTAAGAAATATGATTTTTTTCAGGAAACAGGTAATTTTCTCTGGAATTTCGCACTTCCAATTTCGAATCGATTTTTCCTCCAATTTTTATGATACACCTTCCAATTTTTTTTACAAGACGAAAGGAAATTTTATGCTGAATCGATTGGTACAAAATCAAAGCTTCAACTTTTTTATTTTCAGAGATATGATTCTTTCCAGGATTTTTTTTCAGGAAGCAAATAATTTTCCTTTGGATTTGTCACTTCCAACTTCGAATCGATTTTTCTCCCAATTTTTCTGATACACCTTGTATATTTTATGCTGAATCGATTGAGGCAAGAAACAGATATCTAGCTGATTTATTTTTAAAGATATGGAATTATTTGGGAAGCTGTTCGTTTTCTCTTGGATTTTGGCACATCCAACTTCAAATCGATTTTTTTCCCAATGTTTCCGGCGCACCCTGTATATTTTTTTGATAATAATTCTAAAAGAAAATTTCATGCTGAATCGATTGGTGTAAAAATCAAGTCTATCTCTTTCATTTTTAAAGATAGTTTTTTTTTACGCTGTTCGTTTTCCCTTGGATTTTGGCACTTTCAGATTTAAGTCCACTGTACTGTACCCGAGACTGTACCCCTTATATTTTCGCAATTTTATTTTTTTTATCCTATTGAATTGGTTGTACAAAATGTACAAAAACTGTTTTTGTTTGATAGGGGTGTTTTTTTTAACGGGACAATTAGCCTTAAATGGGAAAGTATAAATGATAGGCTCATGAAAATTTGTACACATGGGTTATCGACCACGATCTATCTTTTAAAAATAGTGGCAGTTCTCTGCGACTTTCGGTAGTACCGGTACTAGGTACCAACTTCCTTATTTTAAATGGCAACCTCCATTTTTTATACGATATTTAGATTCTTTGTTCAAAATTAAGGTAAGGGTATGTAGCAATGTCTATGGCTATCTTTGACCGTTTTCGAGAAATTTTGATTTTTAGAAAAAATTTGACAGTTAAGGGGGGTACTTTGAAGCTGTGTAGCTCAGTGACTATTGGACGAAAATTAATGAAATTTTGGGGGTGCCTATAATAAATGCTGTTTATTCAAGTGATGATAATCATTTTTCAGAAAAATCTACAGGGTCTTCACAAACTTTGAAAAAACAAAATCTTCAGTTTTTAACGAAAAAGTTAGTTTTTTCAAATGGAATGCCCTCTTTTTTTGTTGAGATATGGATTCTAGACAAAATTCTCTTTCGATTAGGTATAAACTATCCTATACCTAAAATTGCTATTTTTCAAGTTATTTACATTTATCTGAATAAAACAGCAAATCGTGGTTTCTATAGAAACTTTAATAATTAAAGCTTTCAACCCTATTGCCACGTCTTCCCAAGCAAATTTCAATTCTTCTGAAAAATTCTCTTCCTGTTGCTCTCCTGATTTGTTCGGGTGCTAAAGATTGCAACGCATTATGGACTCGCTCTAACATGTTCTCCTTTGTGGTGATTGGGTCTTTGTAGACGGTCTGTTTGATGTGTCCCCAAAGAAAGAAGTCCAAAGGCGTCAAATCAGGAGACCTAGGAGGCCACATGTGGGGACCATTATTGCCAAACCACCTATCCTCGAACAAATCATCAAGTTGTCTTCCAACATCGTTATTATTATGGGGCGGTGCGCCATCCTGTTGGTACCAAACATTCATCCGCTGTTGAAGAGGCAAATTGTCAAGAGCCTCGTCCACAGTGGTATTCAAAATATTAAGATATCGAGCTCCATTCAAATTTTGGTCATAAATGACATAACAGAATATTTGGTCATGCTTCAAGGCACAGAAAACATTGAAACTCCACATATCTTGGAAATTCCTGTCTCTTACTGCATTAGGTTTTTCCGTTGCCCAATAGTGACTGTTATGCCGGTTGAACATACCATTTTTTGAGAATTTTGCCTCATCGCTCCATATAATATTTTTCAAAAACTCTTCATCTTCTTGACACTTTACTACTATAAACTCGCAGAACTCCACCCTGTTTGGAAGATCTGTTGGTTTAAGATTATGAAGAAGTTGAAAAGAAAATGGTTTATATCTATTCTTCTTTAAAATTTTATGAATAGATGACCTTGATATATCCAGAAATTTTTCAGCGTCATTGATGGATGCTGTTGGATGGGCTTCAAAAAATGATAGAACGTTTATCACCATATCTTCATCTTCTGCCACTACACTCTTCCTGACCCTTTTCGCAGTAAAACTTCCCAACGTTCTACAATTATTCAACACTGCATTCAAATTTTTTCTTGTTGGTCTTCTTCTTCCGGGAAAACGTACATGGAACAAATCTAAAGTACGATTCACGTTCTTGTGGCATTCTCCATAAATTATTATCAAATTCAAATAATCTTCGTTAGAAAAATTGGCCATAATAATAATTATTTGAATCTTATAAATGAGTGATGCTTAATTTGACAATTTTATTAGTTATGAGTTTCTATAGGGATATTCTGTCTTAAGTTTCTATAGAAACCACGATTTGCTGTTTTATTCAGAAAAATGTAAATAACTTGAAAAATAGCAATTTTAGGTATAGGATAGTTTATACCTAATCGAAAGAGAATTTTGTCTAGAATCCATATCTCAAACAAAAAAGAGGGCATTCCATTTGAAAAAACTAACTTTTTCGTTAAAAACTGAAGATTTTGTTTTTTCAAAGTTTGTGAAGACCCTGTAGATTTTTCTGAAAAATGATTATCATCACTTGAATAAACAGCATTTATTATAGGCACCCCCAAAATTTCATTAATTTTCGTCCAATAGTCACTGAGCTACACAGCTTCAAAGTACCCCCCTTAACTGTCAAATTTTTTCTAAAAATCGAAATTTCTCGAAAACGGTCAAAGATAGCCATAGACATTGCTACATACCCTTACCTTAATTTTGAACAAAGAATCTAAATATCGTATAAAAAATGGAGGTTGCCATTTAAAATAAGGAAGTTGGTACCTAGTACCGGTACTACCGAAAGTCGCAGAGAACTGCCACTATTTTTAAAAGATAGATCGTGGTCGATAACCCATGTGTACAAATTTTCATGAGCCTATCATTTATACTTTCCCATTTAAGGCTAATTGTCCCGTTAAAAAAAACACCCTGTATATTCAAAACTTTCCTAAACATTTGGATTGACAGTTTTGGAGATAACAAAAGGTACAATCATTTAGATGTCCATAAACGATTCGAAAACACCAAAGCCGATAAACTTTATTACAAAACCCCATATAAATTAGATTTGAAGTACTTGAGATTTACAATAAAAAGATTCCATATAGAACATATTTAATTGATATTTTTGTGGAAATACTAACTCAAACTAGCCTAAAATAATGAACGTTAACCTCAAATACCGAGAGAACAAGCACGTCAGTTGCAAATCGGGTTTTAGACATGTATCAATCTCAGTCGATTGAACTGAATTGATGGTGACGGTGCGTTTTTTTTAGTTGTTTCTCGTTTCACAACAACTGATAGAACATAAAAAATACCATCGTACTACTAAGTACTCTTTTGACTTCATGTCACAGGCCGGAGTCCTTTCGAGTAGATGTTAGCAGTATAAATATAATAAATAAGGACAACCGACTTGAAGGATAAAATGTAAAAATATCTCACTTCTACTATGACGTCACGAGTATCACGATGGGATGCACACGTTTCTGGTGGGCGGAGCCAGGTGCAATTTTTAATAATTTATTACTACATTATTTAGTGCCCCAGGTTAATTTTTTTAAACATTGTTCATTTCCAATAAGATTTTAACATTAAATAAAACTTAAATTATTCCAAACATCTCAAATTACAGTCGATAACGTTTGTTTTGACTAACATCTCGACTTCGTGAGCACCAGCGAGTTCCCAGAACCCAATTTTCAATGACTTGGTCTTTTTAGTGATGAATTGCGAATTTTTATCAGACCAACTGGAATGATTTTGCCCGTTAACACATCCGGTTGATTGAGAAATTTGCTTCATCTGAAATAGGTAATGTTGTTTTTCGCAAAATCCGAATCCCTGTCAAGTTCTTCTAAACAACACATTCTTGGCAACGATACCTACATTGTAGAATTTTTGCAAAATCATCCAAGTTGTCGTGTTTTGAACAAAACGGATGTGGTTCACTTATTTTGCAGTATACAGGGTGTTTCATAAATATTGGTAGATCCTTTAAATATTTGACGAAAATGCTTCCTAAAGGACCTACGCCTCTTCAAATGGGGGGCACCCTGAAGACGGCTTTTCCTCAATATTTCCGAAACCTTTCACAGAAACATCATAAAATTTGGTACATCGTTAACATTTTTAAAGCTGAATTAGAATTCGAGCTCAGAATTTTAAAATTTGGATCATGGGCCCCACATCGGAGGGGTTAAGAGTAAAAACCTCTGTTATCCCATTACCACAAAATTTTCGAAAATGCTCACACTGGAATATTGAAGTTTGGTACACTGCAAACACTTTTAAGGCCAAATTCGATTCCGAGCTCGAAATTTGGAAATTTTTATCACAAGCATTTCCGACATTTTTTCAGACAAAACGTCGGATTTTTTGTGTAAAGAGAAATGACAACGAGAAACAGGTTTTATGAAATTGCGCAACGTTGCCTTAATTCGACCAACATTTCTCGGTTTCTGATATCACCATTCAAGTTTGAAGCACCCTGTATATCCGGGAAATAAAACAGATTTCCAGTTTATCGAATAAAAATTATAATTCAGGGTGAGTTCAATGGATGATAACCAAGAAAAATCAATAAAGGCCTCTTGAAAACTCCTTTGTTTCTAATAAAGTACTTTCATTGTCTTCATTCGAGAAAATTCTAAAACCCATCCCAATTTGTCCTCAAAATCCTATTTCATATAGCAAAAAGGAAAATTAATGGTCTTATGCATAGAATAATGAATTTTTCCATTCAAAATCATACCGAAAATCGATTTAATTCAATCTACAACCCCCCCAAAGGGTAGTTTTGACAACAATCATCTGACCCAAATGTCGCAAAATCCGAAATTTTGGCACTTACACTGGTTCTCCCTGATTTCAGCCACTGTACCTCCAATCAGCTGTCATTAGAAATCCTTTTACACTTGATCAACACAATCACAAATCCACCGAAATTTCCGAAAATCCGAGGCAGCAACACAACACTCTACACACGACAGACGGACCTAAAAAATGAAAAATCTCTCACGCATCCCGATTGTCGATGCGCGGGTGCTACGTTGTCACTTTTCATGTTTCGAACGACTTTGGGCTTGTGTTGGTGATGTGGAGTTTGGGGAATTACTGCTGATGTGGCAACAGCAGGACAAAAGCCACTCCTATATGAGGCCGCGGGGAATCTGACCGAAACGACAAGAAATGGAATGTTGTTGCACGTGATGTTGCCCCTCTACTTGTATAAATAGGATTTGTTGATGTTGACAGCGGGGTGCGTAAAAATATGCTGTCAACATCGAGACCCCTTTCTACCTCCATAGCTGCCAACATCAGCGTCTAGAAATAAGGATAAACGAGTTGAAACGCTTTGACGTGTTGATGCTATGTTGCCGATACTTATTTATTGGTGTGTTCACTATACAGGGTGAGTCTTTCAAGATCTACATTAGAGGCAAATTAATGTCATTTTGTATGATCATATTCACAGAAACATAGCACATACAAAATGTTGACATTTTCAAAATACCAAATTATATCAATCGATGATGGTGTTATAGTAAGATCAGATTATAAAGAGAATTACGAGTTCGTCGTTGAAGATAAGTGGGAGATAAAAATTCTCAATGCATTAGTGGAGCAATCGAATTTTAGAGTTATTGTGAGCGTAATATACCGGCCTCATGCCATAGATAGATCCGGTTTTAATAGTAATCTGGAGGAATACGTTACAAAAAAATGACCAAAAACTACATACACTTTATCATAGGAGATATAATTATCCATTCTAAAGTTGGTGTCTCAATCTCAATATTATATTGTGTGTCCACCAACTCACTTGACAAATAAAATTCTCGAAACTAATTGTTTCCCCGAATGTTTGAAAAGAGGTTTAATTAAGACAATCTTCAAGAAAGGAGATTCAAGTAGAACGGTAAATTGCCGCCCAATAACTCTATCATCGTATGCTTAAATTATTGAAAAAGTTATGGTGACCAGACTAGTGAAATGTATGAATACATTTCAGATCCTTCCATCAGAGATGCAGTTTGATTTCCGGGACGGGATTTCGATAGAGGATACTATTAGGCTTTACCATCACATGTTTGCAGGAAAACTGACGATAAAGAAGCCATAATAGGAGTTTTTCTAGACCTGACAAAAGCTCTCGATACGGTTTGTCACAGAATTTAGTTTGAGATACTGGAGGACCACGGCTTCAGAGGAGTTGCCCTTAAACTTCTGAAAATATACCTTGGACAGAGAATACAGATGGTCCAAATCAATTATTCATACAGCGTGGTTAAAGGAAGTTGAGTTTGGGGTACCACAAAGAAGTGTTCTTAGACCAGTTTCATTCTCCCTATATACATTAATGAGAAATAGTGGTGTTCCGTCCATTGATTAATGACACCACTGTCATTAATCAATGGTTCCGTCTTCCGTCTCCTTCGCAGATGACACTGTAATAATGCCATTGTATGATGCAGACTCGTGGAACGATGTGGAAACACTAAATGAATCAGAACTGAAGATGATTATACAGTGGTTTGATGAAATATGTCCCTATAATTTTGAAAAAACTTAGTTTATAGCTTTAAGTCCTTGAAAGAGGTCTCGAAAACACTCGCGCAGAGATCCTACTAGTTTCTGGCACTCCATATCTACCTACTGCTTGCCACAGAATTGAAAGACGAGAAAGATTTTAAGCGATTCAAGATAGACCTAAAAGAGATGGATTCTCTCTCAGCCTACATCTGCTATTATTAATCTCATTGATTTAAGATAGAAATTGATTGTTTTTGTTGTCTTATATGTTCTGTCAAGGAGCTATTCCTATCATTGTGTGTTGAATATACCTGCCATATAAAGGGTTAACTGATGGTAAGCCTAGAGAAGAGAAGACATGAATGTATTAATATCTCAAACTAGTCCTTGGATTTCTGAAATTTGTCTCTATTTATTTCTTAATATCTTCAGTATATTTATTATTTTTTTCCATTTTACATTTTTGGAAATAAATAATTATTATAATATGTCGAAAAATGTGTTTCAATGAGATTTGTGGTTTGATTCATATCGATATTGTGCTCAATACACTACGCTTAAATTTGCTCAAACATATCGGATCTTGTCCCTCTTGGCACAAAGTCGGTCCACTGTGCGCGGTCATTGTATTTTCCAGAGTCTTCTCTGTTGTACTAGGAACTTCGCCATATATTGAGGATTCTCGATAATTCTACACTATTCATGCAGTTCCGACGAAGGTGGGATATTTAAAAGAAGGCTCTCCGCCATGGGAGGAGCAGATTGTGTTTTGGTTTTGGTCGTTGAACAATTATTTTGAACGGGCAATTTAAAAACATAGATTGGTGACTGTATACACAAATAATTATTGTCATTAAATCGATCAGTTTAAGCTGGGCAGTGTTTTCCATATACGAATAAATGTATAAATGACTCACCCACCCTGTAGAACAAAGTTTCTAGTTCTTTTTTTGGGGTGTATAGATAGATTTTCTATTTTGTTGTCAACTCCTTCATGGTAATAATAATAATAGTCCTTAGGATGGCATCTTTTCCTTCGAGATTGAAAATTTCCCCGATCAAAATCTGCGTAACGTGAAATCCGGCAACGTGGAACATGCCCCACATGATCAAGAAGAGCGCTCAATCATACAGTGACGTCACACTGTTCCCTCAATCAAAATATCAGCCGTTCAGTAAAGGTCACCTTTTATTCCATGCAGACTTGTTTACGTTTATGTGGTGATCACATTAGTAGTTAATAAAATGTCAAGTTTACGCCGGGAAGATTTCAGTTTAGGTCCGATAAGTTTCAATGAAATCGAGCCTAAATTATTTTTGGGCGGCCTGGCTGCCGCTAAAGATGTGGCCACTCTCAGGAAATTGAACGTAACGCATATTCTCACGATAGATACATGCCCATTGCCTAGAAGTATCTTAGATTTGGAAATTGTGAATAAATTTATTCAGTTGTCCGATTTGCCCAATGAGGATTTGTTGAGTCATTTTGATGATACTGATGAGTTTATTAGAAACGGTGAGTGAGCAGCAGGCAGAGTCCATGGCTTGATATTAGGTGTGTTTGTTATGCTTCATTAGTGAACACTTTTCTACACTACAACACTTCAAACACACAAACAAAGCCACAGTGTGGCTTTGTTTGTGAAATGTTTGTCTGTTTTTCAGGATAGAATATCATTACTAGTTTAGCGAAGCTATTCTATCCTTAAAAACAGACAAATATTTCACAAACAAAGCTACACTGAGTATTGTAGTGAAGAAAAGTATGCACTAGTGGAGCATAACAAACAGACCTATTAGGTGTGTTTGTTGTTTCGGTATAGGATAGTGTAGTGCAGATTGCTGGTGTCGCTTAGTGCAGATATTCTAACCTAAAAAACAGAAATACATTTCACAAACAACGATGGATTGTGGACACTAAATACGCTCCCCACGTATTCTACACTACACTTCACTTGTTACACCTCCTCTTGACCTGGTGTAACTAGTGCAGTAATGTGCATCCTTCAATGAGATAACAAACACTCTACACTGTTTGCACTAACCGCGTAACAAACGCCACAGTGTAAATTCGTGTACACTAGTGGAGAATAACAAACAAACCTTAAATGACCCTTGCAGGCTTATCACAAGGCGTAGTACTAGTCCACTGCTACTTTGGCGTATCACGTAGTGCAACCGTAATAATCGCCTTCATAATGAAAAAGTACAACCAACCCTTCAATCCTGCTTTCGACCAAGTCAAAGCCAAACGCAGCATTGTCTTTCCCAACGAGGGCTTCCGCAAACAACTCAACCTCTACCACGAAATGAACCATCGCATCGACCCATCGCACATGCGCTTTAAAATATTTCGCCTGGGCATCGCAGCAAATCGCGTGAAAAAAGCAAAAATCCTCCCTCAGGAATACCACCACCTGATTCAACCAGATCCAGGGATAACGCAAAGTAGACCCGATCCCAATGTCTACCGGTGCAAGAGGTGCAGGAGAGTTTTGGCGTTGGAGAGCAACTTGATTGTGCACAAGGATGCAGGGGAAAATTGCAGGAAAACATTGTTTTTAGAGCCGATAGCATGGATGAATGTTGCTCAAACTACCCAAGGAAAGCTGGTTTGCCCGAAATGCGAGCACAAAGTTGGTTCTTTTTCGTGGATTATGGGATGTCAGTGTCCTTGTGAGGTGCAGGTTGCACCTGCGTTTTATTTGGTTCCGAGTAAGGTGGATTTTTGTAATGTAGTTAAAAATGTTGAAGTAACATTTTAAATAATCATCAATTATACATTTTAAATAATCATCAATTATACCTGATTATCTAGATAATGCGTGTTTCAATTGGCTAACCAAAATATAAGAGAAGAATGCGATAGATGTGCAAGCCTGTGACGCGCTTTGGGTTATTCAGTGGTTGGAACATTAAAATTTTCCAGAAACTCGGGCGCCACCTTCTGGATTTATGTGGTAGAAAGGCTGACGAGACAATAGGTACCCCTCTGATTTCGCCTGGGATGAGGAAAATTAAGTTCCTGGAAGTCACTGGACTGGGGTGAGGTATAGGGAAGAGTTTTTCAAGAAACAGTCTCATCAACTCAATGATTATGCCAACAGGAAACTCACTACCTCCTGATTTAAAAAACAATTTTTCTCAGTCTCAGGTAGAAGCGGTTCTATCCTTCCACGTTCCACGATATGAATTTGCGTTAAAACCTGAGTCTGGCGTGCAGCTGAATAGAATCATGATTACTGTTTCAATTCCGGAAAATGTTCAAGCGGTAGATTACGATACGGTAGATAGTAAGGCGGTATTTGGAAGAAAAGCTATAGTTAATTAACAGAGTGAATAACGAAAAAGACGACAAAAGAAAATCGGAAGTCTAAGCTTAATTACAGTGTGTACTGTGAAAAATTACAAAATATGGCAAATATTCTACAAAACTCGAAATTTTCTTCCACAATATAAACTTGGCAACGGTGCATTGAATGGATTCTTGACATCCGCAATCGTTGAATTTCACTTCGAAGTGGAAGTGACAGATTTTGGCGCTTATGCTAAATCCAATGTGGATGATGACTTGATTCCCGTTTGGCAAGAGGAAATCTGTCACTCCCACTTCGAAGTCCAATTGAATGTAACTAAGTTATAATAACAGCTGATTTCAGTGTTTGGGCAGCATAATGACGTCACATGCAATTTAAACCATTTAAAACCCCTAATTCTGAACATTATTAAAGGTAAGTTGTCACAGTTTACTATAAATCTTATTTACAGATTTTACAATATTGAAATTTCAGTTTTACTGTTGAATATTGAATTTGAAAAAGTATTGACGAGCTATACTCATGAATTAATATCCTTGCACTCATCTGTCACTTGAGTTGAAAAATCAAAATAGATTTATGTAATTTTTTAAGAGGCTTATAAAATGTCCCTAAAAACTGTAAGTACTGCTGTTTATGGTGTATTTTTTTGATAAATAATAAGAGGGGTGTAAGTTTATCGTAATAAAGTTCCTCAGCCTCAGCTCATAGAGAGTAAATAACAGCTTTGTTCCACAACAGGCTGTTCAAATGGCGCTAATCCCAGCAATCTCACTAATATCCGACTCATCCAATGAAAAGAAAAACATTTGCCGCCCCAGCGAACTGGCAATCTACACCCCGGAACCACCCACAACCCAACCAGAAGCCAAAGAAGAAATCCCGAACATTATCGAGGAATACGTGAAAAAAACCCGACTCACTTTGGTGAAATACAACAATGAGTACGAAGCGTACAAAAAAGTCGCCAAACAAACCATGCACGATGGCAAGGAGAATTTTGATTGGCTGATCAATTATTTGAGACAGGAAGACAATACGTTGCCCAAGGCAGGAGCCATTGGGATTGGCGCATTGACTGGGTTGATTTTTGGATTGAGAGGCGGGTTTTTCAAAAGAACGATTTATGCCACCACGGGCGGTTTGGCTATGGCTTCGGTCTGCTATCCTAAGGAGGCGGCAGAGTATGCGGAAATTGGCGCAGTTGAAGGGAAAAAGGCTTTGACTATTGCTTATAACTTTATGTATGGAGGTGAGTATGTTTTTGTTGCTCTTAGATGAAAGACTATAGGAACCGGATAGATGTTGAACTAGTCTTTCGATTTTCTAAGGTATTATTGGATTATTGCCATTTGTTCACATTCAATTAAAAAAAAAACTTTCAAATCAACCATCAGTATATGTAACTGCTTATACAGGGTGTCCCGAAATTTGAAAAATCTTTTTCTACGAGCGTGCAGTAATCACTTTGCACACTAATCATTTGCGTGCGCAAAGTACCTTTTTCTCACACTCAAATGTCAACTCAAATACCTCGTACCTACCGGTTTGTTGTTTTAAACTTTGTTTCTATATCAATCAAGTTGTTAATAATGCACAAATGTTTTTGTCACTGTTCACTTTAAAATTAAAATAAAAGACATGACTTTGTTTTGCGTTAAAAAAAAAACACTTTTTGTGGATTCGTGATTTTGCAACCGATGGAGAGAAACAACTACACATTGCATGTGAGCCACATTCAATTTCACTTCAAATTGGAAGTGACAGGTTTCCACTTGTCAAACGGGACGGAAATCATACGCTACCATCCACATTGAATTTGGTATAAGCGTGACTGATCACAAATTTATGTGGATGGGAGAATATGATTCCCGTTTGCCTTTCCCAAGCGGAAATTTGTCACTTTCACTTTAAAATTAAATTGAACGTAAACCTTACAATCAAACAACAAAATTTCATTGACAGCAGAGCGTTTTCTTTTGGTTCAACTCCGAACTCATCGTGTCTTTTGACATAATAAAATAATAATAGCCGATTGTACCAACCTATTTAAGCGATAGTTAACGCTAAGGAACCCTACTCTTAACTTGATCGTTTTGCATGCAGGGATCCGTAAAACTCAAAGATGTCTCAAGTCTAAATATACAGGGTGTTGCAAATTCGATGCTCACCATTGGTATCTTGGAAACGGTAGGAGATACCAAGGAGCGGAGTTTAAATTGGGGCAAAGTTGCGCATTTTGGTGCTCATTAAAAAGCCGTTTTGAACTTCCAGAAATTCCGAATATTTTCCTGAAAAAACCGAAATTTTGTGAAATCGTTTTTATGTTTTCCTATTTGAAGAGATATTTCTAAATAAATGTCACATCTTCATTGCTACTTTTTCTCCCCTACAAAATGGCGTCATCAAATTTATGATCCGACGTTTCGTCTATGAGCAGCCATCATCATCTTTGTGTTTTTAAATACGGTCCTGGATTCTTTATAACGGATTTTTAGAGCCTTTTTTGTCCCTAAACCAACGATGTATCGCAATTATTCAAGAAAAAATAAAATTAATGGATTTTTCCATCAGAACTCATGTGTTAGAGAAAGACAAAAAATGTATTTTCAATAGGATCAAAAACAAACACATGGTCGAATATTTAGGGACATTTTCATTTCAAACGTTGAAACCTATTAACTGTCACAATCAAAAAACTCCACATAACGGTTATAATCGTGGAAAACTATCGATGGTAACGATAGTTCCAGACTTTTTGGTACTATCGATTATTTTGTTTAACGGACTTTCCTCTATTGGTACTTGAAATGATGTTTCCAATCAAATGATCTTTGATTCAATAACATCCGTCCATGACTGAAATAGTTAAAATTGAAATACGTCATCCAAAAACACCTAATATTTTTAAAACCAGTGACAGAGTGACAGGAAACAACTTGACGTCATATATGAGTAAAAATATAATATATTCAAAAAACCGTTTTTCATACCAATATCACCTGACGATCACACAGTGTTTCAGAATAGCCACGTGATTCTGTTCATCAGAAATATCCACTAATTCTGACCCTTATGGCCGATTTTACCATTTTATTTAAGGAATACTCAACTCGCTAAGGCACCTTCAACTTTTGCCAGGACGAATTAGTAAATTACTATTCGATAGTATCGATAGTACAAATTTCCGATAATTTAACCAACAACTGTATTTGTTGTCATCACTTGTCATAATAACAGAAATTGATTTTTCATGAAAAATGATCCTAACTGACCTAACTCTAGGATTTCTCAAAAAGGTTGGTGCAATCGAGCATGAGAGACAGCAGACCGTTTTTTTTTGGTTTAACTCCGAACTCATTGTGTTTTTTGACAAAATCGATAAAATATTAATGTTGGGTCTATATTCAATTTTACTTCAAAGTGGAAGTGATAGATTTCCGCTTCCAAACGGGAGTCATATGCTACCATCCACATTGAATTTATTTTCAAAGCCACGCTTACGCCATATTTAACCCTCCCATTTCTCTGGGAGAGGAAGGTAGCATATGATTCCCGTTTGACAAGCGGGAATCTGTCACTTCCACTTCGAAGGGAAATTGTTTGTAATCCCGGTATAATCAATCGACAAAATTTAATTCACATCAGACCGTATTCTTTTGGTTCTGCTCCGAACTCATCGTGTCTTGACAGAATTGATGAAATAATGAATCAACCGTCAAAATCTCATTGGAAGATAGCAGACCGTTTTCTTTTGGTTACACTCCGAACTCAACTCAACGTGTTTGTTGACAGAATCTATAAAATATCGATGTAAGGTTTACATTGAATTTCACTTGGAAGTGAAAGATTTCTGCTATGGAAATAATACGCTACCATCTACATTGAATTTGTGTTCAAAGTCACGTTTACGCCAAATTCACTGTGGATCTTAGCATATGATTCCCGTTTGCCAAGCGGAAATCTGTCACTTCGAAGCGAAATTGAATGTAACTCTGATATTAAGCTTAAGTGGATATTGAAATATCGACCCTAAGACTATGATCTGATCATCTATACTGTTGTGTATAATTTCGGAACACTCTGTTTGTATGTGTTAAGCTAAATGAACAAAAACAGCCAAACTCTATTTTCCAGTAAAACAAGACGAGCCTCCTCTCGAACTTCCTTCTCTACCGACACTTCCAGGGTCATTTTCTGAAGCTTTAACATCAGTAACATCAACCGTTTCCTCGTTATTTTCAGATGAAGCCGGGACAAAAGTGGAAGAAGTAAGTTATCAAATCCCCCCTCAGTCCGAAAGTCCTGACTCCGTCCTTATGAGCTCTGTAGAGTTTCCTCTACCGGTAGAAATCACCGGAATTAAACAGTAAACTAAAATTTTATATTCCAGACTCCTAAGAAGTGAGAGGACAAGTCCGAGTTGTACATTGTTTTAACTTGAAATAAATTATTGTCAATAGAACTTTATTTACTTATCACCATTGAATTCATTAGCGATATTCTTGATTACCTGCATTTTTTCATTAAGCTTCTCCCGGGCATTGGCTGATTCTGATCCGTTTTGCAGCATCAGCGTGACAAAGTCGTAGTAGTTCATCAGCTCAGAAAACTGTCCATCATTGACATATTGTTTTAGGAACGTCAAAATTAGTGACACATGTTTGCCGCTAGCATGAACGATGGTCTGAGTTGCCGATATGAAAATCACCAACACTGCCAGATGCAACACCAGCGCCACATCGTCGCACACATTCAACTGCTCCAACAACTTATGCTTGTGGTTCAGTACGATGGTTCTGTCCTTCTTTTTGTCGATTTTCTTCAAAATCATGCTGCAAGCATTGAGGCTTGGCTCCAACGAGTTGGTAAAGTCATCAATGCTGCCTGAAAGTGACTTAACCAGTGGTGCCAATGTTTTAAACTCATCGGGCAGCTCGTTTACGAATTTCAACTTCTGGTCAGTGTTGTAGTTGTCAGTGTTGACGTTGGATAGCGTCTCGGCCGCAGCGTAGTTCAACAACTCTCCGACTATGTCGTTACAGACTGTCTTGAGCAAGTACTTGTTGAGCTGACCCTGCGCGTCAGCTGGCATCAACTTGACGCCTTTAGCAAATAAACGCACCTCAGCAGCTAAATCATTCAATTTTTCCTGCAACTCGTTGTGAGTTTTACGTCTGGACGCGTTCTGATCCTGCACCTTTGCTTGGAATAGATCTCCAGCAATTCTGATTCCTTGTTCGTTCAATTTGGGCAGGATATACTCGACAAGTGGTTCCAACAACACGTCCAAACCTTCTTCCTCCAGAACAGGTTGGATTTGGTTTATGATGTCGTCTGCATTGATAATTTCTAGGGTTTTGCGCGTTTCGGCAACTACGTCATCGTCAGTTTTACTTCTGTTGTGTTTTTTTGTGGATTTTGTTTTGGTCTCGCGGCCCTGAGTGCCGCCTCCGCTTTTACCGCCGGCGGCTTTTTTGCGGCGTTCTTCACGTTTGTCTTGTTTTTCGTCCAAGTCGTCGCGGGTTGACTTGCTTTGAGGACCTGAAAATGTTGAGAAAAATCGCAAATTCAAAAGTTGAAATTTCCTACAAAATGATACAAGATTTATTGAAATCGGTTCTACAGTTATGCCATTTTTGAAAAGTATGAGATTTGGAAGTTTGTCCATTATTTTGCACCTGCCAAAGTTGTTTTTTTTTATTTCTCGAGATATCCAGATGAAATCTGCGCCATCTTGTCCGCAAAATATATTACTTTCTCATCCTTTATTTGGTTTGTTAAAAAAAATCATCCTTCTAAAAATTAAGCTGCAAATCTGACCCTATGAGGAATTCGAGTTTCGGAGAAAATATTGTGTTTTGGGTGTGTTATCATCCATAAGTCACCAGTGAGTTATAGACTACAGTAAAATGCAGCAGGGACGTCGCCCGTGATTGGTTGACATAGATGTTGCCATGGTGATCGCCGAAGTAACAATATATTTAATTTGTGTCTGATGTCGAGTTGGATTAAGAGTTTGGGTTAGATTGTGAGCGACAAGCTTATTGTTTGATGATAGACAGGCATGACACGTACACTGCTGCACTTTACTGTCGTCTGTGAGTTATGGATTATAACTCACGTTCCCGTGGCAACCAAACAAACAATTACCTATTTTGATCAAAATCTAAACATGTCATGGTCTAGTCATTCTGACACTAAAACTTATATTTAATAATTATCTCTTAAAAACACGATTTTCTCAATTGTTGGATAAAAAATTGTATTGCACTTGAGAATTTATTCATATCTTTCTCGCGTGACTTATTCTCAACACAACGCCCTGGTACCATCATAAATAACTATTTTTTGATACTTTATGAGCAGGGTTGAATAAAAAGTAAAACGGCTTGCCATATTTGAAAGGTTAGTGTTTGACAGTTGGATCACACTCACACCGGGTGTGACGTTTTTAAACTCGCCCCAGGTGATCATTAATCGTTAGCCAAAATGTGTCATCATCGGCCGGAGTAAAAGAAGGTTTTACGTTAATCTGTTTGCGTTTTTGTGATTTTTTATTTTATATTGTCAAGCCCCTTCCTTTATCACGAAGTTTTAGTAAGTTTACCAAGTTTATGTGAGTTGATTAAACATGTCTTTTTGTTTGGATTTGGTTTCAATTTCAGCCACTTTTTATACTTTTAGCCAGGACGGTTCAAATAAACCATGGTTTAAACCAGGGGAGGCTAAAACTCTGACAACCCTGGGTTTGTTTGGCTTTATTGAAGTTTATTTCGGTTTATTTCCGTTTATTAGATTTTTTTTGAGTTTCTTTGGTTTTATCTAGTTTAGTAGCGGATTTTTTCAATCAAAAATTATATTTTGAACCCAAGTGAAATAAGGAAAAACAACGAATTGATATAAAAAACAAAAGGCATTAAAACTAATAAACCCAAATAAAAGCAAACAAACCCAAAACAAATTGAAACAAATCAAAAATAATTTAACCAATCAACTTGAACCAACCCAAATTAATCCAATTAAAATCAAGTAGACTAATTAAAATAAACCCAAAAACTAAAACCAATCCAAATTAACCTGTATAAACATAAAACACAACAACCCAAAACGAACCCATGTAAACCCACACAAATACAAAGAAACAAAAAAACTGAACAAACCCAAACATGCCAGAATATGTACGTATAGATTTGGCAACAAATAGGTACCTACATAAACGAAAAATAAATTTGTCAACAGTTTAATCAAATTTTCAGTATTCAAAATTTATCAAATTCAAAATTGTTTATCGCGCCATAAAGGCAGCAAACAACGACGCAAGATCCATCAAATCGGTTCAGCCGTTTTGGAAAAGTTGCAGAAACGTGTTTTTCATTTTCAAAAAAAGTATGAGATTTAGTACTTTTTTTTTGGACCTGTCAACTCATAACTTTTTTATTTTTTGAAATATTGAGATGATATTTGCATCATTTTGTTCGCAAAACATGTAACTTCTCCATGTTTGGTCTGTTAAAAAAAAAATCCCTTTCACCTTATGCAGAATGAAGAAGTTGAAAAATTAGAATTTTGGAAAAATTGTATGAAGGGAAGAGATTACAAATCATGATGAAACTCCGTTCAAAAGTTGAAGCGTTTTGAAAATGTCGAATATTTCGGATCAGACCACAAAATTCCATGAAGAAGTTTGATCCAATTTCCTATGAAATGACGAAAAATGCATCAAAATCAGTCAATCCGTTCCATAATTATAGCTTTTAAAAAATTTGAGAGAATGTTGAAAAATCGAATAAGAAAGAAGATCAAATACCCTACAAAATGACTTCATACGTTGAAACGTTATAGCGTTTTGAAGAATCAAGACACTAGAACATACCTTGAACATCAGTAACAAACTGCTGATACCTTCCACTCTCCACCACCTCCTTGGCCCTCTCCATCACCACCTCATCACAATCCTTCATCATTTTCTCCACAAACGCCTTGCTAAGAACAAAATCCTCAATAACCACAGTTTGTTGCTGTTTCAACCCCGTCAGCAATTTATCCAAAACAAGCCGGGCATCTTTTTGCGTAAAAACCGACGGCAAACTATTCTGCAAATCCACGTAACTCTTGCTGGAAATGCACTCGTCCAAGTCAGCTTCAATCCGGTCCAAAATCCGTTTCGAAACAACCGAGCTTTCCAGAAAGAGGAGATCTTCATTAGCGAATTGTTTTTTCAAATAGGTTTTATAGTCGGAAATGCCGATTCGAGCTAAAGCGTCGAATTCCAAATAGCCGTTTTGCTTGTAGAAATTCGTAGCCCAATCGTTTTGAGAGCGGGCGTAGCTTGTGGGGATGTATTGGGCGCCTGAGAGTTTGCTTGTTAGGCTTCCGTACATTGTTTGGTCGAAAATCGAGAAAAATAACTTTTCGGACATGTTGATTTGGCTAATGATGGTTTGGATGGGAATGGGGCGTGTTATCCCCGCTATAGCACCCCTTAGTTTGGCTTTACTGCGCGCTATAAAGGCCTCAGTGAAGAATATTTTACCATCGTTTTTGTCCTGCTTTCCTATAATTATTGTTCCCAAGTGTTTTTCCAAAACCTAAAAAACCAGGCCTCGATTGATTTCTTTTACGTTAGAACAAAGTGATGTATTATATAGGAATGACAAAATAACTTTTTTGCGGTCCAGATTTTTTTTTACTGTAAAGGGCACTCAGGTTTGACCTCAAGTCTGTTCACCTTGGCACGCGGAGTGACGTCAAAGTAACAAACAAGTGTTAGCATGACAAGGTTTCCGGTATTATTGCAGAGAATCGATATCACCATCTATGTCGACATGCCGGTATTATTGTTGATATACCGGTAATATGTTGATATAGGTATTGCCGCTCAGATCAAAGTCTTAATGCTAGTTTTCATGTCACCCTGTATAGTTATTCAATGATTTTTATCAAAAAAAATTAACGGGGCCCCATATGTGCAAAAATCAAGTCGATATCTCCTATGGTTTGGGAGATATCAATTTTTTCCTCGAGCCTTGCATAGATTATAGTTTGGGACTTTATTGACTTGTACTCAACTTATCTCCAAAATTCGTCATAACACCCTGTATATTTTTTTATTGTTTTTTTTATAGAAAAATTAATGGGGGATCCAACTTTGCAAAAATCAAGTCGATATCTCTAATGGTTTGGGAGATTTTAATTTTTTTCTCGAGCCCTGCATAAATTATAGTTTTAGACTTTGAAATTTGTCCCAACTTATCTAAAAAAAAACCCATAACACCCTGTATATTTTTTGAATTATTTTTTTAGAAAACATAATGGGGAATCCACCTGTGCAAAAATCAAGTCAATATCTCTTATGGTTTGGGAGGTATTCATTTTTTTCTTATACAATATTACAATTATTCTACTTACCGTTTCTCATTTACATCCCCCACATAACGCAAATATTTATTAAATAATGTGAACGAGGCTTTATGTTTTCTACGCACCAATAGAACATGCCTCAAGGTCTGTCATTGTCAATAAATAAAAGAAAATGGTGAATGTTGACATATGTCATTTCATATAAAAAATTTGAATATAAATCTTATTTTCTCAAAATCAGATATAAGTTGACGAAGGACTATTTCCTAATTAAACTGATAACTCTGCAAACATTCATTCAACTTCTTTCTGCGGTTATTGAGTTATAAGAGGACAAACACAGACTTCCATTTTTCTATAGATTTTGTTAATAAAAAAATCGGGACCGCAAAGGAAGTCGTACTTTGAGGTACCCAATAAGTTTGATGTTATTTCACTAACCTGCTGCTGAAGAAACTCCGCTGGAAGATCATAAGCTATGGTCAATTCACCCACATTAATTTGCCCCTGCTGCTGCAACTTTTCATTAATTTCCCCGGCAATCTTCCTAATATACGTCGAATCAATAAGTTGTCCCAAAATATTCTGAATGTCCTTTCTCTGCCTCAAAACCTCGTTCAAATGGGACGTTACATGTCCATAATCAACACCAATATTCTTGCCCAAATCGGCCAAATTAATCCGTCCTCCACTGGCATAAAGCTCATTCTGGATCTCATTAACAAGATAAGAGGGTGTGAGGTACTCTTTTCCATCGCTGGTAAATATTAAGTCGATGATTTTCTTTTCAATCAGCCAGGATACGATTTCCACGCAATTTCTTTCGGAGAGTTTTTGAGAGGTCGAGCTGAGTTGCACCTTTTGAAAGTCAGCCGCTAGACGTTTGATTTCTTCCCAATCTGCCATTTCGTTAATTTTTATGGATAACTGTACACATATGGACACAATCACAATATTTTTGTTTTGAGTTGGACTCAGTTTATATGTAGACTCGATCCTGACATTAGTGACGTATGTCATGGATTCCAATCAGTGCAACGTTGCCAAGTTGTAACTTTCCGAGCTGGGTTTATTTCACTTTTTGATTAGTACGCTGTCAAAGTGACTATCTGCCATTGATTTATCTAAATTTCCCTCCAGAAATGTTCAATTTTAATTTTCTCAATCTAATCGGAAATTGGTTGGGAGAAGATCCGCCCATTGAAGAAACAGGAGATCCAATCGATTTCGAATCGGGACCCTTGTTGGACTGTGGCATTTCTTGGGTTTATGTAAGAACTAATTTTTGTTGTTAGGATTTATGATCAGTTTTTTGTAGTTGTTCAAACGACTCATCATGCCGCACGACCTACGAACCAAAGTGGGCCATATGCGGTGCGTATCAGTGTGCAAGAATAAAGGAAACGTCTGTAAAACATAATAAACTGCTCAACATAATCTACTTCTTTTAATATTAAATATTGACAGTTGGAGGACAAAGTGAGGTTAGGTTAGCACAGTCTTGACGAAGTCAGCTGTTAATTTCATTGGTGTCAGTAAAAAAAGTATTTGCGATTCTAGATGATTTTATTGACAATATTCCATCATTATGTACAATGAAAAAATGTATGTGGTGATGTCTACATATCTGTTAATAAGGCCACTTGATGGCTGTCTGGACTCTACTAGATAAACTGTGTATAAAAATTGTTAAATTTAATCAACAAAACATCAATCCGCCTAAATCAGCCAATGAGATCGAATTTATTGCAAAGAGGCGTTGCATACAAACTTAAACAAAATCTACAATCTACGTTTTAGCAAATTTGCATAAATATATTTACAATAGATTTCTTCAATAAGGATAATAAAAAAAAACATTGAAATGGCACCATTCGATTCCATTCGCAAAATGAATGACCAATAAACAGGCACTTTGGTCCTTTGACGTAGTCCAGATTACATTTAAACATAACACGAAATAATAAATATGTTTAGCGAGTGTGTGAACTTTTGCACACCCTGTATTTTGTTACCTAACATTTAATTTAGTCTTAAAAGAGGGCGCCACGCGCTACCCCACTACAATCCCCTATTTGATTAACATGAAAGTAAAATCAACAAACAATTAAACAGCTAATTAAAATTTGGACAACAAATGTCAGTTATTTGAACAACAAAATGTACAGAGTTGGTCAAAGTTCTGGTGAATTCTCGATCCTGAAAAAGTTGATGAAAATTGAAGGTGATTACGAACATTTTAGAAACGTAGCAGCGCTACATTCTCTGTTTTTGGCATTTTATTCACTTCTTCAGTAGGTCTTTAATCTGTGTTGTTTATTCTTTGTTTAGACACTTTTAAGTGTTTTCCTTTTTGATTTTTTTTGGAAAATTTTAGTTTATTTATTTTCTTTTATTTAAGTGTCTATTTCAGACTTTTTTTACCGTAAATTTTATGAACCAAAAAACTAAGCAAGACTTAAATCAGTTTTCCGTTGAATTTTGAGGTTAACTCGATCACTTTGTTTATGAAAAACCACTAAACGGTATACGGGGTGTCGTAATTCACATAAAAAATTCAGCCTGACTAAACAGTTCTTGCGCCATCTATTTTAATTAATTGTCAAAATTCCAAAAATACGTTGAGGCCAAGTTTTAATTAAATCACCCTGTATATAAAAAACCGGAAGATAACATTTTATACGGAGTGTTGGATGGAGAAATGTCCAAATTCATATAAAAAAATTGGTTTCAATATCGAATCAATTTTCAAAGTTCCAAAATAACATTGCATTGAAGCCAAGTGTTAATTGAATCGTTCTGTATATTAAATTTCGAACTATAACATTTTATACAGTGTTGGATGGAAAAATGTCAAAATTCTTAAAAACACGTTAAACGTAAATTTTAATCCGATCTCCCAGTATGTATATAAAAACTAAAATTTTTTTTCTTGATGATTTTTGTTCTTTATCTCACTTTTACTCAGTTATAGTAATTATCGATTTGTTCAAAACTTTTATTTCGCTTTTTTTTAATATAAATTTCAAAAACAATACAAAAGATAATGAGGATAAATAGATTGAAATCACAAAATTTTAGCAGAATTAATGTTTTAAGCAAGTCATAAATTGCCATGAAATGATAAAATAACTGAGCAATTGGTAAAAGAAAAAAATTGATCAGTCAATTGAAATAAAACCGCTCAAATATGTTAAAAATTGCCTCGGAAACTAAGAAAATAACTTAAAAAGTGAACAAAACAAGATTCCTTTAAAAACCAAAACAAGATCAGTAAAAATCCTAAGTCGAAGACCAAGATTGCAGAAACGTTCATGAATTTTTTAAAATTAAAATTAAAGTTTGTTTATTAAAAAACAATTCCATGACAAAAGCTTGAATTCTGAAGAGAAATCAACCCACCTATGACGAGAGATGAAGACAAATATAGAATGTTGCCCTCCGCACTTTCCAGACTCAAATCTACCAGAACTCGACCCCCAAACCAACGTCCACAATATATACAAACGCGCGTGGCACTTATTAATTTAAAAAGTAGGAAAATCATAGTCAAAAAGATCACTCAGACCCTCAGAAGCGTCCAAGCTGAAGTTGTACTCTGGTTGGCTGTAGGGTTCCAACGAAACGAACGGTTCCGAGAAGAACGAATCCATTGCTGCAACCAAAAACCACCTGTATTTTCGGCTCGACCAATGTGGTTTTAGTAAGAAGTGAGAAACACCCAAGCATTAGAAGCAGGTTAGACAGTCAATGAGCTGAATCCCATGGTGCTACGTTTAGGCATGAGCAGCGTCCACGGAATGCAACTCAGCGCTTGCCACAGAAGCACACAATAGCCCCAGAATGTTAGTAAATTGTTGGATAAAGTACAACATATCTCGATATATCACGATCTAGATGGCCAATTACCAAAATAACGCCTGATAATTTCATTCAATTTTTTTTTCCATTTTTTATTTTTACGATATTTTTTTCAAATTTCTGGATAAACAAAGAACATACTTCCAACATTTCTCTTTTGTACTCCTTAAAAGTTCTCGAGTTGATGGTTTTCATCATTTCTAACAATTACTTTTAGTTTTAAGGACTTTAACACCATGTTTTAATCACTTATTCTTCTTATTTCAAATAAATTTTGTCGAATTTTATAAGGATTTGTATTCTTCGGTTATTGTCCTCTGTTGATTGTTTTAGACAACTTTGATATTTCTCGTTTATTCGCATCTTTATATTTTTTTTATTCTACCTAGTTTCAGTCAATTGTGTTTTTTAAACATTTTGATTTTTTTCAAATTTTAGGAAAAAAAGAACGTTTCCTTTTACCACTAAGATGGTGAAACTTCTTGAAAAACCTTCTTTCCACTTTTAGAGGAGGAACCTCAAGATTTTTATTTGTGTTGGTAGATAATTACTTCTGTTTACTTCGATTAAATTATCTCTGAATTCCTCTGTTTCATGGTTTTCTGTTATTTAATTATGTATTATTAAGAACTTTTACTGTTTATTAGTTTGGAATTTTGATATCTTTTCAGTACAGCAGTGGAGGTTTTTTCTTCTTCTTTTGTTAAATGGACAGAGTTTTCAAGGTTTTTTGCCTCTTTTTTTCTTTTTCTTTTTTAACTCCGGGATCGTATTCTTTTGATTTTAGGCAGGTTTTTGGCGTTTTATATCCTTTTTTATATTTTTTTTCTGGATTCCGGAGTCCTCTTTACGTTTTTTTTACTCTTTTTTGTAGATTTTCATTTTTTTTGTGGCCCTTTCCTGCTTGATAGACAGATTTTTTGCGTTTTCAAGGTTTTATTCCCTTTTTTTTTGTATTCCGGAGTCGTATTCTCCTGTTCATTGGTGTTGATAAGGTTTTATGTTTTTTATATTTGTTTTTTCTGGAATCGTCTTCTCGTTTGATGCACATATTTTCAGTGTCTCTAAGCTTTTTTGCCCTTTTTCTAATTTTGTATTGGTTTTGGAATCGTTTTCCTGTTCAATGGAGAGATTTTTGGTGTTCGAAGTTTTGTATAGTTTTTCTATGAACTTTGGAATCGTCTGCTCCTGTATTTTTAGCTTTTTTAAAAGATTTTTTTTTAAATTTTTCTCTGAGTTCCGGAACCGTATTATTCTGTTAAATTGGCAGGTTTTTGATGTTTTTTGTAGTTTTTCTATTTTTTTATCGATTCTGATATTGTCTTCTCTGGTTCAATGAAGATATGTTTAGCGTTTATAAGGTTCTTTCCTTTTTTTTTAATTCTAGTTTTTCTTTGTAGTTTTCCCATTGTTTTAAAGATTCAGGAATCGTCTCTGCTCCTGTTCAATCGGCAGATTTTTTTTATTTTATTTTTTTCACATTCCGGAATCCTTTTTCCTCGTTCAATGTAGAGTTTTTTTATGTTTGCTAGATGTTTGTGGTTTTTATATTTTTTTTATGAATTCAAGAATCTTCTACTCCTGGTTCAATGGTTTTTGGTGTTTCCAAGGATTTTTGTACTTTTTTTTATAGATTCCGGTCTTCCAGGAATAGGAATAATGTTTATTCAGCAAAAAAAGTTATACATATTCCACAATACAATATCCAAATAGGTAATGTATGGAAAATTAAAAAAAGGAAAGAATAAATGAAGATACAAAAACATTACAAACCCAGAAAACCAAGCAAAAAAACCCTGTTCTTTCCAAACAAGCCATAGAACCCAAAAATAGTTGATCCAGAGTTAAAAAATCCTTGAAAAGTGTAGAAAATTGACGAGAAAAAGGTGAAAGAGCGAAGATACAAAAACGCTGTCAATTTAAAAATGAAAAATTCAAAGTAAATAGATATTGCCTGTTTAATCTGGAAGATATTTAGCTTTGTTAAAGTTTCTCAAACCCTATTTTTATTTTTTTTTTTTTACATTCCGGTCTGATTCCTTTGTTCAATGGAAATATTTTTGATGTTTTTTGAAGTATTTTTCATTTTTGTTTATGGTTTCTGGAATCATCTTCTTCGATTTAATGGACACATTCTTAGCGCTTCAAAGGTTTTTTTCTGTCGTTTTTATAATTTTTCTACTTCATAATTTCGAAATTTTAATATTCTTAACACGCGCTTGAATAGCTTTGTTCACATCCTGCTATTTGTATCAATTTGATGAAGTAGTACCCCGATCAAGATATTTTGTACTTCCCATGCACCCTTGCCAAATCGTCGACCACAGTACCAACCCCGCTAGAACTCTGCCTGTGATGCGACTCAAACATGCGCATATCACAGACACAGCTCCGCGACGTTGCCACCAACAACCTGAAACAACCACCAAATTTGTACTCACCATTACTACTCCCTAGTCCTCTGAGCCCGCCCAGCGGACTATCTCCGAAAATCGCCACTTTCATTGGCGTTCTAGGCGACTCCAGCCGAGGATCCAGTTGCACCATCGGTTCTGTGCCACTGTACGGCAATGGGTCCAATTGCGACGTGGACGCCACTGGTTCCTCTTTGACAAATGACAGCTCGCGACAAACTTGCGACGAGATTGGTCGACGACTGCTCACGCCCACCATTGGACTGTCCAATCGGGGCACAGGAGGTGTGTTGACCATGTCCAGAAAAGGCATGCCCGGACTGAAATTCAGGTCTTTGAGCAGCGGATCAGGTGGAGGTTCCTTGGGGGACATTGGCTCGGGACAGAGGAATACTTCGATGGCGGTGCCGTTGCTGCTGCGCATGTGCATTGTATAGGGTGGACCTGGGCTTGAGGTGATTTTGTCGTCTTTGGTTGATACGGACAGTTGAGTGTTGGGGGGCGCGCGGATCGCCATCACAGTCTTGTTTTTCAGGCAGGGGATATTGCGCAGGTCACTGTAGGACACGTAGCCGTATCTGGCAGGTGAATGATGAATTAATTGATTGACTTGAATTTAGTACCAATGGGTTTATCATAACATTTATACAATGACTGTCTTGTATCACCCAAGGAACCTTGTCAAAATCACTCATAAACATCACAATCGTTTTAGAGCCATCTGTGATGAATTTGGCAACACCGCGTGAGGATTGGATTGAGGTTAAGTTCAGTTCTAATTCTAACTATACACTATAGACGGCTATAGTTGCATAGCCGTCTATAGTGTATAGTTCAACTTCTGTCATTAAGTTTCAAATTGTATTTTGAATAGGTGTTATGAAGAGTGATTTCTGTATTCGAAAAAACTTGTTAAAATTAAGGTAAGTGTGGCTGACTTGACTCGTAATCGTAATATTTAGAATTTTCAGAAAAAGTGCCTTCAATCGCTGCAAAATTTAGTCCTCATGACGTTAGAGCGACATAAAACCTCCTGTAGAATGGGAATCAACAACGTGACGTCAACACAAAAAATGGTGGAGAAAGAGAATATAAACGAGTATTATTCTGCAAAGTTTGAAGTTGATATCTCCGTAATTCCAAGAGTACTTAATTTTTGAAAATTTCGACAGCGCGCCATAAAACCTCCTGTAAGATGGAAATCAACCACGTGACGTCAACAAAAAAATTGTTGAAAAAAGAAAATATAAACGACTATTATTCTGCAAAGTTTGAAGTTGATATCTCCGTAATTCGAAGAGTAGTGAATTTTTGAAAATTTCGATAGCGCGCCATTAAACCTCCTTTAAAATGGAAATCAACCACGTGACGTCAACAAAAAAATTGTTGAAGAAAGAGAATATAAACGAGTATTATTCTGCAAAGTTTGAAGTTGATATCTGCGTAATTCGAAGAGTACTGAATTTTTGAAAATTTCGACAGCGCACCATAAAACCTCCTGTAGAATGGAAATCAACCACGTGACGTCAACACAAAAGATGGTGAAGAAAGAGAATATGAACGACTATTATTCTGCAAAGTTTGAAGTTGATATCTCCGTAATTCCAAGAGTACTGAATTTTTGAAAATTTCGACAGCGCGCCATAAAACCTCCTGTAAAATGGGAATCAACCACGTGACGTCAACAAAAAAATTGTAGAAGTTTTTCTATTTTTTTTCTAAAAGTTTCTTCTTCTGGTTTTCACTGCAGAGCTGTCAACAAGTTTAACAGTCTTTAACGTAGTTTTTGGTGAAATGTACATATAAGTATATGCGATATTGCAAATAATAGCTCAAAAAATACTCTTAATCTTCATCCCATTGCACGAATGGCATTGAAACAATCAACGATTTATGATGAATCAGATGCCTAGTATACAGTCATACAGTTTTGTCTTGTATCACCCAAGCAACCTTGTTAAAATCATTCATAAACATCAAAATCGTTTTAGACCCTACTTAAAAAAAAAAAATCTAGTTGTGAAGCGCACTTGAGGATAAATTTATAAAAGATACGAGAAATGCAAATTGATTAAAAACAAAATATTACTGCACCAACATTTTGACAGTTGGAGGACAAAGTGAGGTTAGGTTAGAGTCTTGACAGAGTCAACTGCTTCAATATGATTGATTTGAAGGTTTTGACGTATATTGTCACTTTGCCGAATTTTCTGATTGGCTGTTGATCAATTGAGTAAGGCAATTAATACCTTTTCATTGGCTGTATGAGTATGAGTCAAAAGTACAACAATCTTTTCCTCATAAACAAGTTATAACTAGAAATAATAAACAAAAACAATTTTTCTAATCTATTAACACACATTATCTCCTTTTAAAATGACGATTAAGAAATTATTTCAAGTGTTACGTTTGAAAATAAATCAACAAACAACCAAAAACAGATATAAATCATACATAATCATTCAAATACCACACCATGGTTCACCTCATGCATTTTATCAGAAAAAAATTCACCGTTATCCAAAATTTCAACTGACGTAATCCGGACGTGTCATTGAACTGTTTTCAAATTAATTCAATGGCTGCAATTTAATCGGCAATATCCATTTTTCCTTTGCTTCAACGTATTTGAACACAATGCAGGGAGATGAACTGACTAAACCCGTTTTTTTTGTTTTAGAAAAGGGGTTGCATTTGAGCCTAACGTTCTCACACACCACCCGTTTTTTTTTTCATGGGAATTTTAGGATTTTATCAGTTTGTTTATGAGAAAGTGATAAGGTTTTATTTGCTGAAATAACGATAATATTCAATATCTTGCCACTAACCGACCTAAAACTCGTCAACAATAAACAACAGTGAACTACACACTAGAAAAAAAAAATGAAAACACTCACTGCTCATTCCCCATCTTCCTCAACTCCTTGGTGGCCATCTCCAATTGTCTATCCAGCTGATTCTCCCGATCCGCCAACATCTCCACCTTTCGTTTTAAACTCCCATACTTCGAATTGTCCGCCCCTCCCTTCCACTGAATATGGTTCTTGGACTTTTTCTCCAACAACCCAATCCCCTCCAACACATTGGTTATATCATAGATCCTCCTCTTTTGCACCTGCAAGTCTTCCGACGCTCTATTCAAGTCCACCACCCCATTGGGAGAGGTTTGCAAGATCGACGAAAACCTCTTTGTGAGCAAACTCAAAGAGGTATCATACCTCGGCTTCCTGGAGGCCAGGGTTTTTTTCGCCCTTTTGGGTTGAGGAGTTTTGAACTCGTGTTTGATTGGTACGATAAAGTGTTGTGGGTCTAGGTTTAGTCTGCGTTTCACTGATGGCGCTAGAATCAACAACGACAGTGGAAAAATCGAAATATTCCTCAAAAAACAAAAAACCCAAGCAGTGTTTTTTTTGCATTATTTTTGAGAAATGCATGGGTTGATTCCTTACCACAAGATGGAGTGTTTGTGATGATTTGATTGCGAGGAGTGACGTAAGCGTGATCGATCATGTGAGGACTGGGCGTGAACTCCTCCTTGATGTGATATTCCTGTTTTACTGCCGACATGTCGGGGGTGGACATTCTTGCGTGTTTTCTGTATTTGGCAGGGCTTTCGCCCTGCACCAGGCCAGCAGGTTTGGGCATGGTTGGATGTTATTGGAGCATTGGAGGTTGAGCTGAAAAAAATTGGTGGTTTGCTAATTTAATTGGATTTGGTCGTGCGTGAATTTATCGCCAATGTCAAATATGTAATAATTCGATTTAAATTGGAGGCAATAGAAATTGGGTGGGTTGGTGGAGGAAGGGTTTCTCCTTAATAATTCACACGATTTGAATTTGATTGAGTGTTTTTTTTTCAAATGATAAATCAGAAATTGAATTTGGAACCTCATGGAAAATTTTCTAATGACAAAGAAAGCATGTTCCTATTTCTGGCACAAGATAAAGAAATAAGCTGACTAATGACATTGATTTTTCACCATAGAAGGTTAACCTTCCATAAATGTATTGTACTCGGTAATATACATTATTTTGTATAGTAAATGCCTTAATAATCTACTTCTATTTTCAGCTTTGATGTCTATGAACGATTAAGGTAGGTATATGTATTAGGTTAGGAGGAATTTAGAGCCAAAGTTTTTCGAAAAATTGGATTTTTCATTAATTACTCAAAAACCTTTCAACAACATTTGGCACAATTATTTGTCATAAAGGTATTCTTTTTATGCGGCTAAAACAAAATCATTCATTTCAGTGGCGTCCCAGAGGGTCATTCAATTGATATTTATAGGTAAAAATATGGTACGCCCTCGGGTACGCCACTGCCTTTGTCAACATTGCAATTTTTTTTCAGATCAAGCTTTTTGTCTCTTCAGTTTCTTCTGTATCTAGGCTTCGTTTTAAAGATAAAAATCAAAAATCCTCTCCCGGCTAAGTACCCGGACACGTTCTTTTCAAGAAAAATTGTTTCTTTATTAATTACTCGGAAGAAAATTCACTTGATTTTGACCGAGATTTTGACATTTGACACGATTATTTGTTGTCATGAGCGTAATGAGGTAACAAAATCATTCATTCCAGTGGCGTCTCAGAGAGTAATCTGATTGATATTTATAGGTACTAATGGTACGCTGCAGCTTTTTTGAACAATTTATAATGTTTTTAGATCAAGCAACTTGAGAAGAAATTATGAAAAATGGGTCATTTTTGCCAAGTTCAAAATTTCATAGCTTGACTATCCTTTATTAAATAGTTGTGAGATTTTCAGGTGGTACATACTTTTTGCCCCTCTTTAGAATGGTGTTAATAATTTTTATCAAAAGTCACACAGAAAAAAAGTTAGAAAAGTAGCCTTTTTTTGAACATGAAAAAAAGGCACTAAACAATGTTTTGGAAAAAATCGCCAGGACACGTAAACTGACAAATGAATTGAAGTTTTTAAATGCTCCATCACTTCTTTGATAACTGATGCAGGATAAAAGTTCCATCAAATTTTAGGCGGTTGCTTTAATTTTTGCCGCTACTGTAAGTCATGTATCTCATCCTTATGGGTCACCGAGGGACACCATGCGTGGTTTTGTTCAAGTGACGAGACAAGTAATAAAAATGGCACCAACCTATTGTTGACCTTCTAACCCTTCATTTCTCTGGTATAGGGCATGTCCACGATCTGACATTTATCAATTACGAGACTGGCGATAAAATATTTTGTGTTTCTCATTGAATGAATGGTTTTTTAAATAATTTAATCATCTGTTCCAATAAGCCTTGAATTTGACTAAAATCGCCCTCGAGATAACTCCGGCAACGTCGCACTAAGAACGTCAACGTCAATGCGTATCTTTGTTTAAACGCTCAGACTAAACTGGTTTGACACAAATAGCTTTGATTAAACCTCATTATTTGAATGTAGACATATCAGGTGTGTTTGTTATGCTCCACTAGTGCACACTTTTCTACACTACAACACTCAGTGTGGCTTTGTTTATGAAATATTTGTCTGTTTTTTGGATAGAATATGTTTACTAGTTTAGTGTAGATATTCTATCCTAAAAAACAGACAAACATTGCACAAACAAAGCCACACTGAGTGTTGTAGTGTAAAAAAATGTACACTAGTGGAGCATAGCAAACACACCTATTATTTATACCTAAACGCATGCAAAATGGGGTAACCCGACTAGAAACCGATATCGGCCTCGTATAAACGAATGAAACGTTAAAGTGCAAGTTTAGCCAACCCACAGTATCGACATGCAACTCATGTGAGTTATCGATTTTGCAAATCCATTCATCCAAATCACAACAAAATAGGGCTTTTGACACTAGCCTACTTTACACCGACAACTTGGTCCGCGGACCACGTACTAAATTTGAACTATATCAGAACCAAATATTTGGTTCGAATGGTGTAAACAGTTGCGGACTAAGCTGGTCCACTCTTGGTTCGGTATTCGCCAGCAGGTGTACCAAACAAAATTTGGTTCGATTTGGATCAAAATTATGAGGTTATGTTGATTGTTATTATTGTGAATTGGGTTGGTTCTGAGTTTCTTAGGCAATCTGAGCGTACTTACTCATGTTTTTTTTGGTTAAGAATTGTGTTGATAAATGATTTCGAATTGTTTTTGACATTTGACGAATTGCGCGCGTACTCATTTAGTTCACGCGTTGCTGGACGGTGTAAACGGGCGAGAAGCAAGCATCGGTCCTACCGTTCTGTCCGTACTATCCCCTCCCACTTGGTCCTATCGGACCGAACTAAACCAGTTATCGGTGTAAAATAGGCTATTAATGACAAGAGCCATGGGGTTAAACATTAGGTGTTTGTTATGCTCCACTAGTGCACACGAATTTACACTTTTCTACACTAAGGCGTTTGTTACGCGGTTATTGCAATGCAAACAGTGTAGTGTGTTTGTTATATCAGTGTAGGATGCACATTATTCCACTTGTCACTAGTTACATTAGGTCAATTGGAGGTGTAGCAGGTGTAGTGTAGTGTAGAATACGGTGGGGAGCCAATTTCGTGTATTTTGTAAACAAAGCTTTTCTTAACCTAACCTAAAATAAAGAAAATTTCGAGAGAAAAATCAGTGTGAAAAAATTCAATGGTTTTGGTGAAAATGTTTGTCTGTTTTTTAAGTTAGAATATTTACACTAAATGTACTAACGCGTTCGGTGAATTTCCTTTACACTGGTAGCGACCGGCGATCTGCTCTACACTATCCTACACCAATATACAAAACACACCTATTATTTGGTAATCAGCATTGATTTAGTTCGGTGATATACGGGTGTTTCATAATATATGCGCAGGACTTCAGGATGTGATAGCTCATCCAAAAATATGAGAAAAAGTTTCTAAAATGCACCATTTTCGAGATACAGGGTGTTGAAATTGGTTGGAGCTAAGGGCATTTCCATCAACTATTTAATGTGGCTGTTTCAGATTTTTTATTGTTTTTTTTTATTATTTTGCAATTATGAAGTTATTGTTTGGTTTTGCTACTTGTTCTGACTATGTTTTTAAACGGTCGACTTTAGAGCTTAGGACCAAGGGTATCTTGTTCATGTAGAAAACATTGGCGGTTCAAATGGGCGTCTCAAAACAGTACTTTTTCCAGTAGCGTAGAAGTTGGGGAGAAAAACACCCAATACCCCTTCGAAACCTTCACGAATTATGACTTCAAAAAAATATACAGCGTGGTCCAAAAGTAATGGGACTTACGAAAACAGCAGATTCCCCACACAAAAATATTGCGATCTCCCCGAACTTGTCTATCCCGAAAGTTGATATCAACAGAGATACAGGGTGTCAAAGATTAAGTTTAAATTTTTGATTTTTTCAAATACCTTTTGAAATAATCAAGTTATTTTGATGAAATTTGGTGTATGGGGGTTGTTTGACATGCAAAATTCATATCTGGCCTTGGTATGGCTCCTCCATGTAGGAGGCGCCACTTACATATCTTTCACATCTCGAGAGAGCGAGAGTTATTAAAGCCAATACGCCAGACGGAGATAGATAATGTATTCTGTGGTTGATTGGCGCTCTTTAATCGATGATTACTACATACATTAATAGAGGTCGTAGGTTAATTCTCCAAACACCACTGGCATCAGAACTTATCTATCCTTATATTTTTCATATTTCTAAAAAATGTGCAAATTGTATTGATCACTGAACAAATTTAATGCTTATATTATTAAGTTGGTTTATTGATAAAGATAAGTAAAATATTGAATAAAACCATTGATTCAATGAAAATCACAAAATGATTTACCCCATGGCGCTTGTCAAATGTCAGATCATGAACGTTGAGGTTGCCACATTGTGTCAACTTTTCTAGTTATACACGTGATCTACGCTATTATACATATTTGTGAAATCGTAGGATCCGATTTGAGTAAATAACCATCATTGCCAAAAGATGTTGAGCTCGAATAACCTGCCCTTAGTTTGACAGGATGCTGACTCTAGTCTTTTAATGTTCTACGTAAGTGCAAATCCGATGTTTCGTTTTCTGAAAATCATCATCAACATAATTCTTTTGCACAAAGCCTCGGGTAAATGATCTGAATTTAATGAAAAACTCCACCCAAATGAACCAGAAAAGGTAATTCAAATAAAAGCTCAAAAACCAGCTTTTTGGAATAATTGACAATGATCCAATTATTTCCAAAAAGGTAAGCAACCTTGACAAGTAATAGTAAATTTGCAGGATGCATGATGGTAAGAGGTATATGAGAGGCCGGTTTTGGCAAAAATATAACCAAGGCTCATAACTTTTTCTGAAAGGTAAGAAATTGGGAGGGTACAGTGGCTTTGGTAAAAAACCAACACAATTAAAGAACGAATTTAATCAAAATTGAACAATAAAAAAAGCAAATAAAAAACACCACACATGTAATGTAATTTTTAAACTAAGAATTATTATGCATATACTCGACGTCATCAATAATTCAAAACTTATGTAAATTTCATTGCATTAAAAAAAAAACTAAAAACTAAAAAACATTAAAAATCAACAAAAAACGGCCAAACAACAAGATGATGAAGTAGCTTGAGTAACCCTTAATGAAGCTTTCCCTAGGGTAAGCCTCTACGACTCACCCCTTACAACAAATTCCACCACCAGAGGGGGTGACACTACATACAACACCGTTAGTTACCCGACAATTTCAATGGGAAACTACGAAAAAACTTACAATATTTTTGCAGATTCCCCCGCACCAAGGGTTGTGCCACAGCTACAACTTGTCAACCGACCGATTTTCAGTCATTTTCGTGAAAAAAATTCGACGCAAACAAAATGGAGGACAACCGCTCAAGCACGCACAAATTCCGGTGTTTGGGGGTCAGGGCGCGGATTTATCCCGGAAATTTTCGGTTATTCGTCATTTTCGAACATTGCCCATGCTGGTGGTGTGATTTTTTTGGACAGAAAGCGTCCCGGACGCGGGCAAAACACGATTGAAATCGGCACTGAATGTCGCTTTTTGGCGTGTTGTGTGTTTCAGTTTCCGTCACTTTTCGCTCTCTGCTGTTACAAAACATCTGCCATCTGTCCCCGGCATTGGCGCGAACACACCCGCATGCGCAGTTTTGTGGGGCTACAGATGATTGCCAGAGTAGGGTTGGGGGATGTGGTGTAGTTGTACTGAGTTTTGTACAATTGGACCTTTTATGTAATATTGTACAATATGGTAAGCATTGAAATGAATAATTTTATTTGACTTTTATTTGACTTCATTATATTATGTGAATTAACAGAGGGGTGATCAGGATAGAACGATCTTAACGTTCTATAAGGACCGTATCAAATTATTATTTACTTCCCCTCAAAAAAAGCAAACATTGGGGGCTGTGATTGAACGTTTACGTTACCTTAACGTGTCTGTTAGAATTGTTCACCAATGCAAATGTTCCATTTGCTAACAGCGTTACCATGGTGAAATGGACATGTTAAGTTAACGTAAACGTTCAATCATACCCCCCCATTATGTACTCAAAGTAATTTTTCATATTTAATGATAAAATTGGAACATTTTGGAGAAAAAATCACTTAAAAAAATTGATCTACAGCTGCCTGCCGATTTGACATTGATAACTATGAAACATAACGGGAGTGGTATTGCCAAGTGAATGATTTCTGGATAAAACATTTATTTATAACTTCCTCCGTTTTTATACAAAACGGTGTTTGCTCTGTAACAATATAATATGCGACATTTTTAGTGGCTTATAAGGAATATGAACTTGCGTCGATTCAAAGGTTTTTTTTTTCATTAGTTTTTGAAGTATAAAATGAGAATTTATTGAGTTTGGGTTGGTATTTATTTGACAAAAATGGATGTCGAGTGAATATATTGGATATTAATTATACTGTTTCGATTCATACCTACTGTTTCAAGTTATACGGTTTGGGTGTATGTTACATCTATAAAGACACACATTAATTTTTGCTGGCATAGTTTTTATCAAGTTAAGGTATGTTTGTCTGAGTTTGTCAACATTGCATTGAAGCCTGTGACAAAACTGTTACGTGAAAGAGTTGATTTTTTTTACCCCTATAGATATCTAATCCGGATGAAGACTTCATCGCGATTATTTTCCATCGGGTGGTATGGAAGATAATCGCGATAAAGACTTCATCCGGATTAGATCTCTACGGTGCATATGGGGGTTAATACATCATAGGTGGGTATACAGAGTGAATGGAGTATGATAGAATGATCACTTTTTGTAAATGATCATGTGTCTACAATAGTTTCGTCAAGAAAATAATAATATTGAGAATAGTATTTATTTTGATGTTTTGTTTGTGAATTCGAAAAGTCTCAAGCGATTTTGATAAAATTTTCAGAGTTCTGTTCTTTTTCAAGCAACGCTTTGTGCAGTGGCTTTGAGATCATTTCATTCTCCATTTTTCTTGAAATAGGCGAATTTTCCTGCATTACATTGATTTCTATTTCGAAAAAGACGCATCGAAAAAGAAAAATGTTACCTTTCTTGCCAACAGCTGAACGTAGATTTTACTTTGTGAAAACTTTATGGCGTACCACTTTTTTCTTCGATAAAAGAAATATGAGTTGCTCTGGGTCCGGTCCTGGAAGGGTTAAACTAAACACAAACGAATCTCTAGAGATGCTTGAGGCTCCCGGATATACCTACTCCCTGAAAGTTTGAACAAAATCGCTTGAGGCGTTTCGAACCTACAGACAAAAAATCGAAATTTTTCTCAACCTCCAACATTCTGTATTCTTTTAACGAGACGTTTGCGGATACATGTTCTCATGTTCACCCACAAAAAGTGATTATCCTACCATACTCTATTGATAATATCAAAATGCGCACTTTTTCCAGAATCACCCCTGTATGGGTGTCCCAGAAGTATTAGGAGATATTTGAAGGACGGTTATAGTTGGAACAAAAAAAAACCAAAATATTCTATAAAATGTTTTAGTACCACCCTTCCTATCGGAATTGTTCGTACTTTGAAGTTGCGCCCTGGTTTTTTCATGATAGCTTCGAAACGGTAAAATCAACCTCAATGAAACTATGACAGTATACGCAGTACCTAAGGACAAATAATTTGAGACTATAGCAGTATTTCAATCTCATCTTGGAAGCCTGGGGTGGACCACCACTACCATGAAATGCCCCTCAACTTTGTTACGCCTCGCACTTAAACAAAAACTCTATATTAATGGATTGTTCCATAAGAACTCATGTGTTGGGGAGAGACAAAAAAAAAATATTTTTAATAGGATTAAAAACTGAAACCTTTTTTCACAGAGTGCAAGACATCGTTGGTTTAGGAACATATAAGAGGCTCTTAAAATCCGTACCAAAAAATCCAGGGCCACATTTTAAAAAACCAAGTTGATAATTATAAAGACGAAGAGTGGGTTTGAAAATGTGACAACACCATTTAGTGAAACAGAAAAAGTAGCAATGAGAATGTGAAATTTGTTTTGTTATATCTATTCCAATAGAGCCGTAAGAAAATGAAAATGAAATCGTGAATATTCGTTTTTTTTTTAAATTTCAAAAAGGTGTTTTAATGCACCAAATTGCGCAACTTTGCCTCTACTTAACCGACCTCGTCTCATATCTTTTCTTATTTCAGAGATCCCAATGATGAGGCTCGAATTTGGGACACCCTGTATATAAGGTATCCTCTTGTAAGCTACCTACTAAATAGATGTCTTTGTTAACGTTGATTCTACAATACATCAATCTGAACCACCATTAGTTTTTCCAATCGCGTCCTGTCTAATTTCCCAGACAAAAAATTAAATAATAATCTGATTTGATGACAAAGTGGCTTTTTTTCAAAAAACGTCTGGTACCTAATGATGCGAATGTCGTTTTTAAGCATGTGCTAAACTTTGATCACCTTTCACATCTGATCCGAGTCACAAAAATAAATAGTTTCTAAAATAACCAAATAAATAATTAATTTAAACGATGTACATAATCTACCTCGCGAACTAATAAAAATGTTGCTATGTATCGGATGGATTGGATCTTGAATCAAAAATCGCAACTTTTCTTGCATTTAAACATCGTAGCACTTACCGTTTCGGAAATATACATTGTACACGCTTTTTAGTGCATTAGAAGAAAACAAAACAGTAAAATTTGTACATGGAGGCATTGTACAATCATTACAATAACACACTATATCTCTGATACCGGTTTCATCTAGTTTTTGTATGAATTTATCTGGTAAACGGTGCAGACTATCGAAGTACTTTAAAAGTACTTTTCCCATAAAAGAAACTACCAAACTTCCATATTTTATTGTCCATTTTCGAAAAATGACACAAACAAAAAATTGGTGCTCTTGACCAAAGCTTTGAAAACCCTTCACATTTTTGAATCGAACACAAAAAGTGTATTGAATATCGGAAATATTCACAAAAAAAATCAGGAGAGGTTCGTGTGAAATATTATAGGGCAATCTGAAGACGGTTTTCTACAATATTTCCGAAACCTTCCATAGAAAAATCATGAAATTTGGTACACCACATGGGCTATTAATTCTGAATTAGAATTTGGGCTAAAAAATTCAAAATTTTAATAAGGGGCTTACTATACTGGAGGGATTAGTTTTCAAAATCGCAAATTTCTACAAACGATTTTAACTCAATGTTTCCGAAATCGCTCAAACTAAAAAATTGAAATTTGGTACATTGCATAACCTTTTGACGCCAAATTTGATTCTGAGCTAAAAATTTCAATTTTTTTATCAGAAGCTATCAAAAGCAACCACATGCTTTTATGGTGAGTTTTTCGACAAATATTTACAGGAACCTTTCACACCACCCTGTACAATAATATATATTTGATGGATCATTCCAGATAAATACATATCAACAAGTTTGCCACAAGCTTCCTCAACCACCCCGTAAATCAATACAACCCCATCTTACCACACTCAAATCGTGCTCCACTTTGTACAACCCGCTTCAATCTAGTACAACCACGTTCCTTATGGATTTCTCTACCTGATCCGGACAGCTGACAATCACAGTTATAAATTTCGATAAATTCAATGAATTTCGACAAATTTACGACACTCTTCACTTTGGTGCAGATCAAATTGATTTTTGTACAATTTATGCCAAATGCACAACGAGCGATGTAAACAAATATGGACTGATAACTGTCAAAGTGACATATGAGCGGTGTTGTCGGATTGATGTGGTCAGGTTGTCAACGTTTGATGGATTAAATGGCGGGAAAATGGTTTTTGAATAGTTTACGTAAAATTGCAATGAGAACAACAGAAACAAAATCCGCAGATAAATCTTCGATACTTACCCAACATGCCCCATACCAGAAAATCTCAGATTAGCAGATGGGCAGAATTGGGTTGCAATAAAAAAAACGAGGGTAGTCTATAAGGGTGACCTTTTCTTCTTAATTCTCGGTATTCGATAAATTGCGACTCCCTCTTTTGTGAGAGAGCAACTGTTGACATGTGAAGATCACATTTTGAAGGATTCTTAAGACCAGATAGGAAGTACGGTTACTCTTAAGGCCTTCTTTTGTTCAGAATCTTCCAATAAAATGTTTCTAGCTGTACTTGGCCTCAAAACTAAAAAATCCTTTGAATTGAGTATTGAGGAGAGAAGGAGGTATTTCTAACGGAAGTATTAAAATATCTTCCAAAGTACCTGAACCATTTTGAAGCAGCAAAATATTTGTCGACCTTCAATTTCAAGCTTTCCCGAAATAAATAACGAGCTGATGATAAAATTCGGTGAAAATATCATCAAAATAAATAATAAAATAACACCATTTCAGTGAACCCTACATAAAGTGAAAAAAATATTTGAGGGAAGATATGTTGAATAAATAGAAAAAAGTGGACAAGAAACGGTAGCAGAGCAGAGATTTGACATTTGGCAACGTTGATCGACGTCAATGATTGACACTAATGACAAGTTGATTTGATCTATAGCCTAGTTTACACTTGCCTAGTTTACACCGAAAGCTCGTTTAGTTCGGTCCGATAGGACCAAGTGGGTGGGGATAGTACGGTAGGACCAATGCTTGCTTCTCGTTCGTTTACACAGCCTTGCAACGCGTGAACTAAATGAGTACGCGCGCAATTCGTCAAACGTCAAAAACAAGTCGAAATTATTTATCAACACAATTCGTATTCAAAAAAAACATAAGTGAGTACGCTCAGATTGCCTTGAGAAACTCAGAACCAACACAATTCACAATAATAACAATCAACATAACCTCATAATTTTGATCCAGATCGAATCAAATTTAGTTCGGTACACCTGCTGGCAAGTACCGAACCAAGAGCGGACCAGCTTAGTTCGCAACTGTTTACACCTTTCGAACCAAATATTTGGTTCTGATATAGTTCGAATTTAGTACTTGGTCCGCGGATCAAGTTGTCGGTGTAAACTAGGCTACTCACACCGATAACTCGTTTAGTTCGGTCCGATAGGACCAAGTGGGCGGGGATAGTACGGGGGAATAGTACGGTATAGGACCAATGCTTGCTTCTCGCGCCGTTTAATTCGTCAAATGTCAAAAACAAGTCGAAATTATTCATCAACACAATTCGTAACCAGAAAAAACATAAGTAAGTACGCTCAGATTGCCTAAGAAACTCAGAACCAACACAATTCACAATAATAACAATCAACATAACCTCATAAATTTGATACAGATCGAACCAAATTTAGTTCGGTACACCTGCTGGCCAATACCGAACCAAGTGTGAACCAGCTTTGTCTGCAACTTTTTACACCATTCGAACGAAATATTTGGTTCTGTTATAGTTCGAACTTAGTACTTGGTCCGCGGACCAAGTTGTCGGTGTTAACTAGGCTTATGTCGGAAGCGATTGTTTCTCATGATTTTTTAATGATTTATGCCTGGTTTACATGTGATTTTATTTCGAAGTGGACCTGTCAAATTTCCGCTTGCTAAATGGGAATCATAATGACCATCTACATTGAATATATGGCTTGAGCGTGACTTTGAACACAAATTCAATGTAGATGGTACCATTTGATTTCCAACTGGCAAGCGGAAACATTTCAAAGTGAGAAAGGACATCGAATCACACTAGTACCTATGCCAAAAAGAAAAGGAAGCAGAACTTGTAAAATACCACTAATATAAAAAGGATTAGAGAAAAAGACTAATCCTCCTACCTCCTCCTTATATGCAGGGAATTGAGAAACAAATAACGATTAGCAAATTGGCAACGTTCAACGCCATTGACGCAGGCCAATCTGTCAATGTCAGGAGCCAAGCTATATTAATCAAATGGTGTAATTTGTAACGAACTGACGATATCAATAATTGTGAAATATTCACCTGAATGTCATTTTTTTGAATGAAACAGGACAGCTAGTGGTGGTGTGTTTATAGTCAAGAAACAAAAATGGAAAAATGTAATAAACCATAAACCCCCATAAAAAGTTGTAGAAATCATGTAATGGAACATCAAGGAAAACTAAGAATAAAAGGCCAAAAAACCATAAATTTGTGTGTGGAAAAATATTAAGGAGAGACATGATTTTAAGATTAATTGAAGGAATGGTAACGTTGAACTTCGCTGACGCTGGACATTTTTGTCAATAATGTCAGGATCCAAGCTACATTAAACCATTCGTGTAATTTGTAACGAACTAACGTTTGAATATATTGGCTATATTCACTTAAATCTGGTAAATTCGTTTTAAAATGAAAAAAGACAGCGATAGGTGTGTTAATTGATGATAAACGAAAGCAAAAAAAACTCCAATGACGAGAAAATGCAAACCATCGATGAAATAATCAAATAATTCAAGAAAGAAAAATATTGGAAAATAAAAAAAAAACTTGCAATGTGATAAGTTTGTACTAAACCCAAGCCATATAAACGTCAAAATGTAAAAACGGGATTGAAAAAAATTATATTTAGAAAAAACTGACAAAAATGTGGACATTGATTGAAAAATCAACTTAATAAACATAAATAATCTAAATGAGTGAAAAAAATAGAAACCAAATAGGTACCTATTAGGTGGTTGGTAGGTATATAAAACAAATCACATTTTTGATTAATTATCAATTATTATTCACTAAAAATGGAAGTAAAACGAAAAACGATACCTAACCACGAAGATAAAGAAATTAAAAAACCCTCCAAAAAAATCCAATGCAGAATATCAAAAAGCCCGTTGGAAATAGCTAATAAAATTTAAAAAAAATCAAGAAGAAATAATAAAAAATATCGTATAAGAAAATAAAGAAAATACAGTTTCTAGATTTTTTTTTTGGGTTTCAAGTGACAGTCTACCAAGCCAAAAGTTGCAACGTGTAATTACGACCAAAACCCACCCATTCCAAAAGCAAAAAAACCCAAAAACCCTTTTTTTTCCTCGCCGAAAAAACTCAAAATCGGCAACAACGTCACGCACTAATCGAAAAGCTCAACCATGTGTTTTCATGCCTTGTAAACATGAGCTTTTATGCCCAATTTTGAGCCTAAAAGCCACGTTTCAGCATTAATTTTATATTCTTCATAAAGTATTGTATTTACTTACCAAGAAATCAGCGAAAAATTGGAAAAATTTGCCCGAGATTCGCTGAAAATCGATGGAAAATAGTCGGAAACCGGCCGAATGGATTTACGACAGGACAGGGTTTACGAGAGTAAAAGTGAACTGGTAGCGCTAGTTGCCGGTTCTAGTTTTTTTCGAGTGGTTTGAAAAATATGAAATTTTGATTTTTTATTATGTTGTTGTTTTGTATTTGTGATTTGTTGCTTCTAGAATCTGTCACTTCCACTGAACATCCTATATTTTTTTGTACAACCTACACGTAAAGTCCACTTTTCAATGCATGCGAAGCAGGCGGAAAGTCTCTAATTTTGGCAGCCGGGCCTAAAAGTACTTTTGCGCCCGCGGGCGCAAAAGGAGGTCGCTTAGCAACGGTTCCTTGGATCCAAACGCCTCTGAATCTAATAACCACGTGACAGTCTAACATACTAAAAGGAACTTATCACGTGACAATCTCGGTGACAATGAATCCGCACCACAAAAAAATACAGGAACACACCTATTGTAACCATGAATACCATGATTGACAGTTGTCTGACTTGTCAGCAGTGTAGTGTAGTGTATCGGATCGACTATTTATTTTTGATTTTCATAATTATTCTTTTTTTAATGATTACAAACTGGTTATACAAAAAGCACTGTTTGCATCACGGACGAAAGATGATTTTGACTCGGCTAATATCTGCCCTCGCTTCGCTCGTGCTGCTACTTATACCCTCTTCAAAATCATCCACTTTCCGCCCTTGATACAAAATGTACTATTGTAGACCACCAGCGTTTTTTTGATTTTATTTTTGTTGCACGACGTTTCGATCAATGTTATACGACACAGCCATGCGTTATTATTCCCAATAAAAATCACTCATAAAAGGCAAAGGAAAAACTACAGCCTTATATTGTTAATCTATTTTAGTGTGCTGCGTGCACTGAATGTTTCACGAGGTTCAAAGTACCTAAGACCGGTCATCGCGACCAATTAGAGATGCCTCAACGAGAAGCTTGATACATATGCATCAATCAGACCATACTTGTAGTGATAATTACAACCAAAATGCAATTAGGTCTGGGTGCCCACAGACCAGCATTCAATACCGTCATTCTTTCCCGTCGTTTGTCCCGTCATTCAATCCTTTCAAAATAAATGGATAATAAAAAAAAAGCACGTGAGGTTTCCAGCCATCTTTCCATCTTTTCTCATCATGACAGGAAAGATGGAATGCGCATTTATCATCTTGCCCACTAACTTGGCGTTCCAACAAAAAAGAACGCCGGTAGTTTGTCCTGTCGGATTGGAACGTCGATTCAACGTGACAGGAAGGATGGAATGTGCATTTATCATCTCATTAGGTACCCACAGACCAGCATTCTATCCCGTCATTCTCTCGCTTCATTCAAAATGAAGGGATACGTTTCCTGCCATCTTTCCTCTCAATTTTTCTCTCGATCTGTCATCTCATTTTTGCCTGCATGGAAAATAATCCGCTCAGACGGAAAAAGGGAAAGGAAAGAGTGTTGGTTAATCATCTGAGAGAAATGTATTCCTGTTGCTTTATCCTGTAAGAACGCGGGTTTGCCCTGTCGTATTGGAACGTCGGTATAACTTGACAGGAAAGATGGAATGGCGTTCCCACAAAAACGCCAGTTTGTCCTGTTGGATTGGAACGTCGGTTCAATGTTACAGGAAAGATGGAATGTGCATTTATCATCTCACATAAGGTAGGAATGACGGGAGAAAATGTCAGGAACGTACGCCGGTCTATGGGCGGCTAATCCCCACTAACTGGTGTTCTTTCCTTTGCAAGGATGGAATGACGGGAAAGAATGTCAGGACAGAACGCTGGTCTGTGGGCGGCTAATAATGCACATTCCATCTTTCCTGTCACGCTGAACCGATGCTCCAATCCGACAGGATAAACCCGTGTTCTTTCTTGTGTCTTAACTTAACCCAATAAACACCAATCTATAATTGACGATCCCAAAAAACTAGGAGGATAAAGCAACAGGAATACATTTTTCTCAGATGATTAACCACTCTTTCCTCTCGTTAGTGGCGTCTGAGCGGAATATTTTCCCCGCAAAAATGAGATAACACATCGAGAGAAAAGTAGGCAGGAAAACGTTCTGTGTTAGTGGGAGATGAAATGATTATTATCCCGTCAATATTTTGAAAGGAAAGAATGTCGGTATAGACCGTCGGTCTGTGAGGTCCTTTGCTTTCAGGATTAAGCAATGAGAATATATTCCTCTCAGATGATTTACCAACACTCTCTCCTCTCGTTATGGCGTCTGAGAGGAGATAGGGAAGAATGACGGTATTGAAACGCTGGTCTATGGGGACCTATTGTCTAACAAGTCTGCTCAACAACGCGGTAGTGAGTGAATAATAAGAACGTTGCTCAAGTAGGACTGGAGTTAAGTCTTGTTTCCTTACATGAGTCAAAATTTGTTTTTATCTTGTCCATGCTTGAATTCTGAATGCTGTTTCTTGTTTTCTTCTACTGCTTTTAGACTGAAGATTACATTTTGATCAGGTCTATAAGTTGCTTTATTCAACCTATACTTTATAGCTTAAGAAGACTTAAAAGTGATGTGTGTTTCGGATTCATCGTCTTAGGTCTCTTCTCTAACTGATAACTTCATCCATACCCCCTCCTGGGTGATCTGTTCACAGACATTTTTTTACTTATTTATCATGGTAAGTTTATCAAGTTATTTAAGATTACTTTTTGGTTGGTTCAGTTTCCGTCCAGCAGCATGACCAATTTTGTTTAGTGTCAGACATCTGGCTCGAAGGACCATTTTTGTGATATTCTGATGCTTATTTGCTAATAAATATTGGAGCAGACGACTTCCATTTAGGGGAGACCGTTTAAATAAAGAGCTTCTGCAGTTCCTTGAACGCGCCCAATGATATAACAACTGTCATTCTGCCCTCTAACTCATTCGTTACAAGGTGTACAGAAAAAAGTTTTAGACAAATGCTGTTTGATTGATACTATTTTTTTTTAAATAAGCAGTTATCATTTATACAGGGTGTCCCAAAAGCTGTCCGCAGCACCCCGCTTTGAAATGTTAAATGGAACTCCCTGTGTTTTATTTCATTTTTAGAATCTACGTTAAATTCTAAGTCATATGTGTATGAGGTATATGTATCTTATATCTTGTCGCTTTCGAGATAAAAGCTGTTAAATATTGTGGGATATTCAATATTTTGACACCCCTCTAACTCATTTCACACAAAGTGTAGAAAAAAAATGTGATACAAAAGTTGTTTGGTTTATACTGAACTGTTTAAATCGGGCCAGGGTGTCCCAAAAGCAACAACAACTTTAAAATGATGAATAAATTTTAAAATTCTTTTATTTCCAGATTATACGTTAAATTCTGAGTCAAATTTATATAAAATAAATCTAATCTATCATATCTCTTGCCACTTTCTAGATAAAGTCTGTTCAATTTTGTGAAAAATCCGAAATTCAGGATTTGTTTCTTGATAGCCATATTGAATAAAGATTGCTATGAAGCTTTGGTCTACCTCATAAAAGATAAAAATGGATTCTTGTTTAGTACAAAAAAATCTACTTTCAATTTTCAAAAGGCTCACAATTTATTATGTATTGTAGTACTAAAAATAAGGTAAAACTCAACAGCTTTTATCTCAAAAACGGCCGAAGATAAGATAGATCTATCTTTCACAGATTTAACTGAGAATTTAACGTAGAATCTGAAAATGAAATAAAATACAGGATGTTTCATGTAAAATTCAAAGTTTGATGCTGTGGTCGGCTTTTGGGACACCCCGTATGAACGATACTGCTAGAATTAAAAGATTTAGTATTAAACAAACCACTTTTGTGAACATCTTTTTTTTGTACACCTTGTATAAAATGTGTTTGAGGGGAGTCAAAATATGGTGAATTTTCTATTTTTCACAAAATTTAACAGCCTTTATCTCGAAAACGGCAAAAGATAATATAGATTTACCTTTGACAGATTTGACTTGGGATTCAATGTAGAATCCAAAAACGAAATAAAAATTTAAAATTTCAAAGTTGGATGCTGTGGACAGATTCTGGGACAACCTGTATAAATGATATTGCTCAATCTAAAAAATTTAGTATAACACAAACGTTTTTTGTACTTTATTGTTAAAAATTTGATAGAAGGGGAGTCAATATATAGTGAATCACCCTGTACATGCATGCGCGTGGGCTACTTAGGGCCGGTTTATTAGTGGCTGGATATGTAACTTAGCTGACAGCTAAGCACCAACTTGTCAAATAAATGTCAAAGTGTTTACGAAGGTACCGGTTAGCGCTAACTAATAGCTAAAGTCATGGCAACACTTTGCGTTTTAACTGTCACTTTAGCCAGCAGTTAAAGTTGACTGACAGTTACGTAGCTGTGGACTGATAAACCGGCCCTTAATCTGTATCGTGGCTAAATCCATTGATCATCTGTTCAGAAATAATTCAAAGAAATTCAAACAAAAATTAACTATCATGAACGATGGAAGTTTTGTAATCAGTAAGTAAATGTAACATCATTGTGCCTTGACGAATTTACCTAGTGAATTAGACTAGACTATACAGGGTGTTACAAATTCGATGCTAACCATTGGTATCTTGGAAACGGTAGGAGATACAGCGGTGTTTAAATTGGGGCAAAATTGCGCATTTTGATGCTCATTAAAATGTCGTTTTGAAATTTAAGAAATTCCGAATACTTCCGGAAAAAGCCGAAATTTTGTGAAAAGGGTTTCATGTTTTCCTATGTGTATTTGGAGAGATATTTCAAAATAAATGTCACATCTTCATTGCCACTTATTCTCCTCTACAAAATGGCTTCATAAAATTTATGATCCGACGTTTCGTCTATGAGCAGCCATCATCAACTTTGTTTTTTTAATTACGATTTTAAGAGCCTCTTTTGTCCCTAAACCAACGATGTGATTATTCAAAAATTTATTGGATTTTTCCATAAGAACTTGTGTGTTAAAGAGAGACAAAAAATGTATTTTTAATAGGATCAAAGACAATAGTATTTTATTTAACGAGCATATAATGGGCCAAATACACGAGATTAAAATTTATATCACGAGCCGAAGGCGAGTGTTATTAATTTTATTCGAGAGTAATATGTTCATTATATGCGAGTCAAATACAATGTTTTATCTACAACTGTCAAAAAATTTGGAAAAAAGTCACTAAATAAAGCCAAAAATAGTTGTGTTTAGGCCCACTGCCCGTGAATAAGGAACTATGATCAACGGGTTTTTCTCAGGCCGTGTAATATGTGGAACATTTTATATCTATAGATGGTTGCATAAAAAAACTATTTTTTGACAGTTGTAGATAAACACCTTTTTTTCAATGAGTGCGATACATCGTTGGTTTAGGAACATAAGAGGCTTTTAAAATCCGTGATAAAAAATCCCGGACCGTATTTGAAAAAAACAAAGTTGATGATGGCTGCTCATAGACGAAACGTCGGATCATAAATTTGAAGACACCATTTTGTAGAGGAGAAAAAGTGGCAATGAAGATGTGACATTTATTTTGAAATATTTCTTCAAATACACATAGAAAAACATAAAAACGATTTTACAAAATTTCGGTTTTTTCCGGATATCTCCGAAAGAATTCGGAATTTCTTGAATTTCAAAACGGCATTTTAATGAGCACCAAAATGCGCAACTTTGCCCTAATTTAAACTCCGCTGTATCTCCTACCGTTTCCAAGATACCAATGGTTAGCATCGAATTTGTAACACCCTGTATAGGTATAACGACGACCTTGATACGACAGGTAGCGCCATCTACTGGAAGGGAAGTAGTAAGATTCCAACTAACCAAAGTACTGATTCTTAATATCTTATTTATTATCTCGTTTCTCTAACTAAACCAACGTTATTGCATACCTAGGTACCTAAATACCTACCATCTTTATTTTCTTTCACGGCAAAACTTCCAAATTTAAATAACCAACCCCACTAGTAATTCTGCATTAAATCTTGGCCTTATAATAACGAAGAGGACACGTAATTCCTTATAAGCGTCATAATATGTCGAAATTGTGACTGAATTTGCCGTTGTTTGGCTCCAAAAAAAAAAAAATGGTGTCCTTGTGAATTCAACATCTGCAGTAATCAATAAGTTTGAAATATTTGATAAAAAAAGAATATGAATTTACCTAATTTTGACACTGCCGCCATTTTTTTGGTGCCAATGGCAAAACCTCTCTCTAGAAAAATAAATATCAATGAGAATCGACAAAAATCAATGGGAATTCATTTATTTGGCATTGAAATTGACATTTGACGGGAATTTTTCCATAAAAGTTTATTCAAGACACATGGCAACATAGCTGAAAAAATGGTAAATATTTACATAAGAGATGTTGGGGCAGAGAGTATTCATATCCAACAAGAGGAGAAGGCTTGTCAAATTTACTGAACTTATATCTGCCTTCGTGTCTTCCGCTAGGGGACGTGTTTCGAAACAACAAATAGAGCTCAGAGCGGCTGTCGATAATCTCGGATCGATGCTAAGCATTGAATTGTTGGAATATGAATACTCTTTGGTTTGGGTTAGTGACATTTGTTTAGTTACTTGTCTTGTGATTTTGAGTCGATGAAAATAACGAATGCAGTATGGCGGATGGGCGGAGCTAATTCTCTATTGTCATCAGTAAATCTACGCCATCTGACGGTATCCTCAATGTAAAATGTTGTAGTACCTAACTTAGACCCATAGCTATGCTGATGCTAGTAGGACGAAACGTACATGGATTGGTCATGGTCAGACTGAGGAAACAGTTTCAAGATTTTCTTTGGTATCCTCAATGTTTCTTCATTCTTCCAACGACCACACATGTACCTTTTATTGAATGTATCGACCCAAGAAAAATCGGACTTTATCTGTTTCGAGTCTTATTCGACTAGATGGCCCTACATGTCGTATTGTGGGACAAAATTAGATACATACGTACCTTTTGATCACTTCGTACATTTCCAACTGCAGGGCTATGAAGAGAACAACAATAAATTTTCAATAATTTTTATTTATTTCATTAATTATTTTATTACATACTACCGTGGTAAAAAATAATAAATCGAAATACATTATCATACATATATATTGATTGCTATCCTAAGATGAATAAACTAACATGCACGGATACAAACTATGGAACAAAAATACAGTTACATATGCGAAAAGTACAATAAATAATTCCGAAACGGATCGCAGAGAGCCATAAAACCGTGTCTGTCTGTCGGGTAAAGTCTGGAAACAAAGTGATCCCCAATCCAGCTACTCTAAGCTTGACAACTTTCAATCAACTCCAATTTTTACAATTCTATGATACACGGAGTGAAATTCCAACGGAACGGAAACATTTACAATTTTACATTTTTGTGTTTTCTTTACATCAGTCTGCCGTTTTGTCTAAACTAAATGTCCACTCCCTGCTGCTCAATTTCGAATAAGTACACGGTTGTCGGTGGGCCTCAATATATACAGACATTGTCCAGCTAGCTAGGGAGTTTGATTTTAAATTGATTTCAATTTGCTGATTGGATGGATTTTAACGAAAATATTTTACATATAATACAAACAAATTTGATTGGACAGCGATTCCTTTTTGCCCCCCCCCCAACACCATCCCCAAGGTTAGTAAATACAATAATATATACAACAAACGATGAATGATGAATGACAATATAAAAACAATAAATAGTGGCTCAAGTATATTACAATGATACGATGAGGTTTTTAGTTTCTATAAGTTGGAATGGAATTTTGATTGTAAATTGACAGTGACTTAGTCTTTTTTTTTTCGGGGTTATTTTGGGGCTGTTGGGGGGTTGGACTTGGGTTTTTGTAACTGGCAACTGTCAAAAATCAGTTATTTTTTAGTATTTTCACATCACCAGGTGGCATTACATCTGTATTAAACTAGCTTCATCAGTGTAAACTAGCTTTAAAATAAATTAAATTATCCGGCTCGAAGGACCATTTTTTTCATTTGCATAAGTGATATATGCAAATATAATTCACGTTTCAACAGATTTTTAAGGAAAATAACTCGATTCGGCAGTTATGAATGGAAATTAGAAAGGAAATTGTCGGGCAATAACAATTCTTCGAAAATCCAGTTTTCATGAAATAACAAGAGGAAATTTTCTGCCCTTATCAAGATTTTCCGGCTAGAAAGACCATTTTCAGTGTTATTCAGTGTGAGACTATATATTTCAACAAATAAAGCCCAGAAAATGGAATTATCAGGGTCGAAGGACCATTTTTTTTAATTTACATGAGTGAGTGAATTATTATAAGCAAAGAAAACTTTAACAAATTTTAAAAAAATTCGGCAGCTGTCAAAAGTAGAAATTTGCAGGGAGATTAGCAGGCTCGAAGGACCATTTTCAACAAAAATTCTTGAAAAAAAAATCAAAAAAAGAACAATCGTGCTCGAAGAACCATTTTCCATTACCATAAGTGGGTTTGAAGAAACGTATTTAACAAATTTTTCGATTTATTCAATTCAGATATTAGAAGTGAGTATTAAAGACTTGATTATCAGGCTCGAAGGACCAATTTTCTATTTAAACAACATTTTATGAACAAGACAAAAAATTATCATGCTCGAAGGACCATTTTTCCATTTCCATATGTGAGTTTGAAGTGTTATATGCAAAAATAACTCGAATTTTGATGAAATTTTCTAGAAAAAAAACTCGATTCGGCAGTAAAAATAGGTAATGATAATGAAACTATCGGACTCGAAGGACCATTTTCAACCAAAATGCAATTTTAATCAAATCAAAGGGGAAATGTGCGCTTATCAAATTCATCCGGCTCGAAGGACCATTTTTTCATTTGCAACAAATTTTATCGATTCCGCTGTCAGAGGTGAGTGTTGAAAACGAGATTATAAGGATCGAAGGACCAATTTCCAATTTAATTATCGGGCTTGAAGGACCATTTTTCCATTCCCATATATGAGATGAAATGTTATACGCAAAGCTAATTCGAAATTTTAACAAATTTTTTTAACTCCATTCGCTGTCAAAATGGCAATTGAAAAAAGGATTATTGGGCTTAATGGAACATTTTCAACAAGAGTTCTTAGATTTTCTTGAATTTTCATCAAATATTAAGGGAAAAGGTTCTGCGCTTATCAAAATTATCCGGTTCGAAGGACCATTTTTTAATTTGCAGTGAGTTTGAAGCCGTTATAAGCGAAGATAACTAAAAATTCAACAAATTTCATCGATTTCGCTATCAGAGGTGAATATTGAAAACGAGATTATAAGGCTCGAAGGACCATTTTCCTATTTAAACAACATTTTAAGTGAAAAAAGGAGAATTATCGGGCTCGAAGGACCATTTTCATAAAAGTTATTGAATTTTTATCAAATATCAAGGGGAAATGTTCTGGGCTTATCAAAATTATCCGGCTCGAAGGACCATTTTTTCATTTGCAGTGAATTTGAAGCGTTATATGCAAAGATAACTCGAAATTTAACACATTTGATCGATTTTGCTGTCAGATGTGAATATTGAAAACGGGATTATCAGGCTCGAAGGACCATTTTCCTATCAAAACAACATTTTATGTGAAGAAAGGAGAATTATCTGGCTCGAAGGATCATTTTACCATTCCCATATGTGTTTGAAGTGTTACATGCAAGGATAATACAGAATTTTTACAATTTGTAACTTGATTCGCTGACTAAAGAGGAGATTGAAAGGATTATCGGAATCGAAGAAACATTTTTTTTTCATTTGCAGTGAGTTTGAAGCGTTATGTGTAAAGATAACTCGGAGTTTTGATGAATTTTAAAAAGGCTCGAAGGACCAATTTCCCATTTAAACAACATTTTATGAACAAGAGAAAGAATTATCGGGCTCGAAGGACCACTTTTTCACACCGATATGTGAGCTTAAAGTGTTATATGCACCGATAGCTTAAAATTTTAACAAATGTTTAAGGCTGTCAAGAATGGGTAAATTTTATGTGTTACTAAAGATTATCCTAGTCGAAGGACCATTTTCGCTATAATTCAGAAAATTGGTATTCAGTCCTGTTTCAACCAACAAATTATCCGGCTTGACGGACCATTTTTCAATACTGTGCAAATTTGGACGCTATAAATAAAAGGTGAAAAAAAAAACAAAAAAATCAGGACCATTTCACAAAATATGAAAAATTAAATCATAGACATAGATGATACAGAAAGGGATTTTAGGTCGGATTGGATCATCAATCGAACTTACCTGTGATGACACTTATCCGACTTGACTGACCAATTATCTGTCAAACCTTGCAACGCCACCTGGTGCAAAATACTACTGGAAATCACCTCTGTTGCCAGTTCAACTCAATATATATCAAACGACAAAAATAAATAAATGCAACAGTGTACAAGTCCCCCCCAAAGTCAAAATCTACAAGTCATGTGTGTGTGTGTATGGGTCTATATATGAGTGTGAGAAAATCGCAAACTGTACATTATTACATTTAAAACACTTTACACAATATGTTTTTTTAATTGATTAATAAAATCGAATAAAATCGTGCCATCAATGTCTACAAATAACATTTAGTCCTCTACTTGTCAATATAGTAACATTTGTTTTTTAGTAAAATTCATCTACGGGGTTACACGAAAAGTACGTTTAAATACGCAAGCTGGAATTCTTTCAATTCAATCCAAACACTTCACCTGGTATTTACAAATCAAAAAATCAATTTTACAAATTATACACGGATTTTTGAGTATTTACACCCGATTTTAAAATTAAATAATTTACAACACGGACCGCTATTTTACAAATAAAATACAAAAAAACCACCCACCAAGGACAACAAGTTATTTTTTTTTTTGATTAAATTCGAGTGGATCTCACTTCAGTTGGCACATAAAATCTAGTTTGGAAATAATTACAATAATTGATCTATTTGTGTTTTTTCTTTTGTACAACCTAGAACATACACTTTACAAAAATCTACACATTTTACAATGTGTTGTCTTTGGGTGGGCGGGATGCGGTATTGGTTTTGTACAGGATTAAGTGTTTATTTTTGTACACTTTGAGTGTTTAAGGGGGGCAATGATGTTGATTTTGCGGCGTTTATTATATCCAAAATTTTCAATTAAAGTCTGAATATCGCCAACAACCTCCTATTTGAAATAACTGTGGGTTTTATTTGGGCCAAAACCTAACCTCAAACCCGCCTTGACACTCAATTGAAGTGAAGTATTTCGAAAAAATTAACAGAATTCATTGTCATCACCTAAACCGTCGTCCCCTCCATTAAAACGCGCTAAAAACTACGTGTAAATGCAACGTTAAACGAGAAAAGTTCGAAAAAACAAGATGAGAGATGAAATCGAAACAAAATGGTGCGCGCTTGGGCCACCGCAAAAGACGGGAGTTTTTATCACATGGTGCCAGAACTGGAAATGGCTATGTGGAGAAAGATTGATGTGAAACATCAAAACTCGTGGAATAAAATCAAATCGTCTCCACAAATCCAAGGGTGGCCTCCCGATTCAGTGAACTATATACAAAAAAAACCTAGAGGGCGTCATTTCGGCTCCTCTATATATACAGGTGAGATTCCCAAAAAAAAGTGAAACGATTTCTTGTAGCTTAAATTAATCACGTCCGTCACTAACCGTAGAATAACCGTAAAAATAAAGTCAAGTCAAATCCTATTACCTAAAGAAAGAAATAATTAAAATATACAAGGTGTGCACGCACACCCTGTCAAAAAAAAACTAAACCATTTCGGGCCTTCGAAAACCCAGTTGCAACCCAAAACTGGCAATTAAGCAGTCGGTAAATTAAAATTACTAAAATTCTAAAATAAAACTGAAATACTGGAATTTTACTCCGTCTTACAAGACGCCATTTGTGGGCGGTCCAATGGGACCCAATTCGCCTCCGATGGAGCCAATCGAGCCCGGTGCTTTCATAAAGTATTTCTCCAATTTGGCAATGATGTGTTTGCCGTAGGTGTACTTGCGCAACGAGTTCAGATGCGGTCTGATCTTGTGCATCAGCACTTTGCGCTGAGTCGGCTCGCTCACGTCGATCATCTTTTGTACCACGTAGTTGGCGTATTGGTCTTTCATCATCACGTGGAGGGCGCTGCGGGCAAAAATCAACTTAGATTCATGCGCAATTTAATTCCATTTAATGAGTTATAAATGGTTTGTTTTATTATGTAACTGTTTATGATTGACTTACTTGTCATTGAATCCACAGACCTCCTCAATAAGAGAGGCTCGTTCCGCTCTGGTGGCATGGGTGACGCACTTTTCCACCACATTGCTGGCGAATTTGTGCTGACTCAGCACCAAAACCTTGCCTCTGACGCTGTTGATCAACTGCGACTTATCCTCCGGCTTACCATGCTCTATAAACACAATTATTGGTTGAACGTTTTAGCTATAGGGTGTCTACTAATTAATACAACACAGATTATTTATATACAGGGTGTTCCCGCTCCACTGGTCAAAACTTCTACACTGTGGGCCAAATTAAATTAGAACCTAGTTTGATCCTTAATAACTTTTTTGTTTGTTAATGGATTTAGATGAATTTTGGATATGATATTGGTCAATATGTTCTGGATGTTCCTCCAAAATTGAGTTTTCGAATTTTGGACAGGACCGGACTTACGACGTTTTTATAAAATTGGTGCATTTAAGCTCGTTGCAAAAACGAACTGTGCTACGTACAGACCAACTGATATATTTTTTGAGAAGGACATTCGTGGGAAAAGGTATCCTGATATCAATATTTTAGAACCATAACCTAAGGAACTATGATTTTTTCTATATGATGGTGCTTGCCTTTTCCGTCAAGCGTCAAAACGACATTCATGCCTAGTTTGCTTGAACCCCGTTTTCTACTGTGGCCCGTACCACACGTTCCCCTACGTTCGAGAATGATCTGGCTTTGAAAACATCAACTATGTTCTGCCATTTTGTTTTTAGGTGACGTGATGCTGGTACTACCATCAAGTACCCTTTAAACTGACAATGAGACCTTGCGACTAGAACTGATTTTTCTCGCACCATTAGTAGTATAAAGGGGAAGATTTGATTGTGTGTATCTGATCTGACTATGTGGAAAGTCGTCGATTATTTTCCTAGATGAGAGGTTCATTTCTCTCTTCTGAAGACACAAAACAGACGTCAAGATTATAATCTCATCTAGATCTGGCAGAGAAAAAAAGCATCGTTGAATTCGTAGCTCCACTGTGTGATGTGACTATTAAAGTCTCCCAGCATACACCGCTAGATGAGGTAATGTGAGCAGAGAAACAAAATGAACACTTTCAATGTCGAATCATTTAAGATATTGTCTCTATGCATGATGGTAGGTAACGCCAATAATGGTAGTTCCTCTTGATTTCATATCCCCCTCTTTCTCGATATGTACAGGATGTTTGATTTTCAGCGACACAGTGCCAGTTCTCGTAAAATATTCATCATAGATACCCTGGAAAAATCATCTGTGTGGTAATGCGCCCAAATTCGAGGCTAAGTATGGGGATCTCGTAAAGCATAATATACAGTGTGTCCAAAACGTCAGTTTTTTAATTTAATAACATCCTTTAGAGGGCAAAAATAAAGTCGATCCCAAGAACAGGGTGGCCAACTAAGAATGCGAGGTACTGTATCTCGGAAACTATTTATCGTAGAGGCTTGCGGCAAAAAATTTAATGACTAAAACGGCCAAGAGAAACCCCTGGAAAATATTTTCAAGTTTCTGAAATGGTCGCTAGGGGGCGTAAAAACCAAAACCAAGTAGAAAAATATGATTTTTATGGAATTTTGTCCAATGAAAATATATCGATGAGCTCATTTTCGGATTAACCGACTATTTACCTACACTTTTGGCGAAAACGTTTTCTTCTATCTATCATAATAAAGTGGTGGGGGAAGTTCAATTGTTTTATTAAACAAACGGACATTTCTCCCATTTCGCTTGACCGATTTTAACGAGCTTGGGCTCATATGAAAGAGAATAGTCTGCCCGTTTTCAAAACAGAGAGAACAGTTCGATTTTATCAAACCGTGTACAATATACCGGGTGCCACAAATTCGAGTGCATGCATGATGTTATCAGTAATTTTAATAGATACAGGGTCGATTAAATGGATGCACAGTTGCGTATTTTTATGCTCAACAAAATGTCATTTTGACATTTGAAAAATTGCCATTACTTCCGAAGATATTTGAAAAAACCGAAATTTAGCAAAAAAGTTTTTATTATTTCTTGAGTTTATTTGAGAAGATATTTTAAAATGAATTGCTCTTTCTCATTGCCACTTTTTCTCCTCTACAATATGACGTTATCAAATTGAAAATCTGACGTTTCGTCTTTGAGTGGCCATCATCAAGTTCATTTTTTTAAATACAGACCAGCATTTTTTATTTTATTTTTAGTTATCTTTTGACGTCCTTGAAGCATTGAGGTATCGCAACCGTCGAAAAATATACTCATCTGAAAATAATACCAGATAAAATTAGTTAGCCAACCCTTTTCTCTCTGACACATAGTTTGGTTCATAAATCGTTATTTTTATAAGAAAACTTGCACAACTAAACAAAACTAATTTACTGAACCAAAATCGAAATAACATCTAATAACGATACATTTAATGAAATTAAATTAAATCCACAAATGACATGGAAAATAAAAAAATTAAATATAAAAGACTGAATCAATTCCCGCGAAAGTATTCAAAACTATTGCCATTTGAACAAAATATTGAAAATAACAATAATAGTTGAATGATAATTGAAAATGTCGAGGTTGCTAAGGTAACCCATTACTCTACACTTTCATTTAATCACCTCAATACCTCAAGGACGTCAAAAGATAACTAAAAATAAAATTAAAAATCCAGGTCCGTATTTAAAAAAAATCAAGTTGATGATGGCAGCTCGAAGACGAAACGTCAGATTTTCAATTTGATACCACCATCTTGTAGAGGAGTAAAAGTGGCAATGACAAAGTGTAATTTATTTTAAAATGTCCTTCCAAACAGACGCAGAAAAAAATAAAAACTTTTTGCGAGATTTGCGGTTTTTTTCGAATATCTTCGGAAGTGGTCGAAATTTTTGAAATTTCAAAACGGCATTTTGTTAAGCATAAAAATGCGCAACTTTGCAACCATTTAACCGAACCTGCACTCGAATCTGTGGCACCCTGTATAAGTACTATAATAATATAAGTACTCTGAAAGTTTTGACTAGTTGATCAGGACCCTGTATAAGCGCTTAGATATAGTTCACTAAATAAATATAAGTTGCATCACTTTGATGAATCCAGATCACAAGTTCAAAACTGCCGTCAAGTGAAACTTATTATTATTAAGTAAACTATGCAAAGATGAATGGAGATTTGAATTTTGAATAGTGGACTTTTACGTAAAAAATGTAGAATAATCGATGTGTAAACTGGCATGAGTGGCGCCCTCTATTAGTGACGCCACTATTTAATGACAATGGACACTCACCTAAGACATGCTGAATAACATAGTTGCCAAACTGATCCTGAATCAGCTGGTCAGTATGCTGATGCAACTCCGCCAAAATCGGCGCAGTCTGCTCCTGCGTGCAATGCTCCAAAATCCTCTGTATAACCCTGCACCCATACGGATGAGTGGACAAATTGTACACTTGATTGGAAAACGACCCGATGATAAACTGCAACGCATTGGGATCAACACATTCAATGCACTTCTGCACCACATGGTTGCCATTCTGGTCTTTGACGCACTTTAACACGTGACCATCCAGTTCGCGAACAATCTCCTGCTGTTGTTCCGGAGGAATGGATTCGAGTGCTTTTTGTATGACGCGGCAACCATACATTTGCAAAGCAAGCGGCAACACGTGACCGCGCACCTTTTGCGCCAACGTTGTTTTTTGGTCGCTGGTGCCAAATTCGAAGAATTTTTGTATGACATAGTTGCCAAACACATCGGTCATGAGATTATACGCAGCTGATAGGATTTCGTTAAAAACCATCTGCTTCTCGGCACTGGTGGCGCGCTCTAGCTTCTGCTGAATAAACCTGCTCCCGTGCTGGTCTTGACTGAACTCCACAATGTGATTGGCCAAATCTCGCAACTGCAAGTTTGGATATCGGTTGTTTCTGAAATCTTCTAGCAACCTTGACCGGCCCTGGGCAGTTTTATCTAGACTTGGCACCGCTGTCAGTGACGAGTTTATTTTCGTAAACAACGAGTTGGTGGAGCCAAACATGGTGGTGGCGTTCAACCCCGCCGCCACCGAGTTGCGATATTTGGCTTCTGCTCCGGGAGCGGCTGATAGGACGCGGGAATTGACCAAGCCGCCCAATTGCAAGGGGGCTGGAGGTGGCGTGAGACTTCCGGTCAAAGGACTAGGGCTGCTGCCAATATTATAGGACGTTGTCCATTTTTGGCGGTAGTCCAAGGAGGGGGAAAAGGCGGAGGTGTTGCGGTCGAAAGAGTCGCGACGGCCTGTTGTGGTTGTGTTGAGGCCTAGACCTGTTAAATAGAGAGAAGCTGTAACGATATTAGAATGAGCAAAATTAGGGAGGGGTTATTTCAATTCCAAACAAAAGTAATCATGACACAAACAGCGCCAAGCAATTCCCATCACCTTCATTACCCGAAACTTTCAAACAGGGGTGAATTTCCATAAAAGTTGCGTGTTTTCCACGCCGTAAATTTTTTATGAGTTACGGAAACTTGGGCGAAATTCCATGAAAAATACGTGACACGTTCCCTTCTATGTGCAAAGATGAAATTTCAAGCATGATTTACTACATGGTGATAGCTATCTAGATGGTAAAAGCTATTATAACATTAGTCAAGGTGTTATATACAGTTTATTTATAAGTTACCAAGACGTTGATAAACCAAACCTAAATGAGTGAGGTTATCAAGCGGTTAATGAACCAAACCTCAATCATGTACAGTTAATTAATTAACTATTCGTTGGATAAATTGAGATATCATAAAGATAACGAGGCAAACTTTATATTCTTTGGATAACTCTTCGCAAATGGTCGGGTCCATTAATTAAATATTCTTGGGATAACTTTTATACCGACAGTTATCAAGAAGTTAATGAACGAAACCAAAATCAATAAACAAGTAATTAGATAAGTTTTATACAGATAGTTATCAATAAGTCAATGAACCAAACCTCAGTTAGTGAATAAGTGAGGTGAAGTTGAATTATTATTCATCAGGCTGTAGTTTATCAAGAGGTTAAGCACAACCTAAATGAACAAGTGATGTTAAGGTTTCTTAACCCATAATTATAATTAGGGCCGATTCTATAATCCAAGTAAATCCTTGGAATAAACAATAATTTATTTATCATTGGTTGAACGGAGTACAGCTTATTCCAATAATATACTTGGATTGTAGAATCGGCCCTTACTCGGATAAGTCTTCATAAAACAGTTATCAACAAGTTTATAAACCAAACCTCAATAATCAGTGGACAAGAAGTGATATGATGTTAAAGTACTATTCATTAATCATCAGATATTTCGTATGCTGTATGCTTATCAAAAGGATAATCAGCCAAACCTTGATCACTGAACAGTTCATTAGCCAACTATTATTCATCGGATAAGTCTTTATAGACAGTTATCAACCAGTTAATGAACCAACCCTCAAACAAGTCCCATGCATTATCTAGTGGTTAATAAGCCAAACCTTAAAGTAATGAAACAGTTCATCAACCAAGTCTTTGGATAAGTTTTTTACAGTTACAATAAGTTAATGAATAGATTTTAATCAATGAATAAATGATATGAAGTTGAAATACAGTTAATTATTCAATAGGTTAATGAAGCAGACCTCACTTAACTAGTAGTGATGTTGGTTTGAGGTTTGAGGGACAGTTAATTGACTCATTAATCACCAGTTAGGTCTTAGTTATGAAGAGGTTGATGAATCAAATCACAACTCGTGAACTTACTATGCATCAGTTAATGTTTAAACTAACAGTTACCAATAAGTTAATGAATCAAAGCTCAGTTAGTGAAGGTTATCATGAAGTTGATGAGCCAGATCTTGATTGATAACTGAACAAGTGATGGTAATTACAGTTCATTAACCAACAAATCTTCATTAGTAAGTTATCAAGAGGTTGATAAAGCAATGTTTGAGGGACTATTCATTAATTCAGTAATCACCAGCTAAGTCTTCGTTATCAAGGGGTTAATGAATCAGATCACAACTGGTGAACTTACTATTCATCAGATAATTATTTTACCGACAGTTATCAATGAAGTCAATCAGCCAAATTTCAGTTTGTGAATAAAAAATATAGTCCATCAATCATCAGACAGATCTTATGTTTAAGATTATTTATCAAGAGTTATTAAGTTATTAGTTACAGTTCAGTTCATTAACTTGATTAATCACGGGGGTAAATGATCCAAACCACCACTACTAAACTTACTATTCATCAGATAAGTTTTATACAGGTAGATATCTAGAGTTTTAACCAAGCTTAAGCAGAAATGAATGAGTGAAAGTGAGTGGATTAGTTACCTGTATGAAGCTGTGACTGTGCTTGGGGCTGTTGCTGCTGCGGGGCATTCGAACCGATGGCACCCAATTGCGAAGAACCACCAAAGGGGGCGGCGCTGGGCGGCAAAGCGGGAAACAGCCCCGAGCCGGCCACGCCCTGTGCCACGCCTATACACACACAACATGCCACGTGGTTAGTTTGATGAAAGTTAATGGCGAGTGAGTGAGACAAGCTTTGTTAGTTTTGACAAGTTATATGAAGAACCCTTTGTACACAATCAACAAAAACAACGTGCAAGGGGCCAATATGATAATTACACAATTTTCAGTTTTCCATGATTAGTTACTCACCTCCCAAGCTTCCGCCGTTAACGGAAGTACTGACACCGGCTGCAGCTGCTGCTGCAGCAGCACCGTACAAACTTTGCGCTCCGGCAGCACCGTACAATCCAGCTGCCGCCCCTTGAGCTCGACTTTGAGCTGATCCGGGCGGTACCAGAACTGGGGCAGCCGGACTGACTAAACGCATGGGCGGTGCATGACCGTTGCGCATGACAGCAGCGGCCGCTGCTGCCGCCCCTTGCGCTACCAGGATTGGAGCGGCGCTTTGGTCGTAGTATGCGGGTACGATGTAGCCGCCAGCGGTTACGCCAGGCTGGAAAATGTTAAGGTATTTACATGGAATTTACATGTGGGGGATTAGTTGGTGTACTGAATGTACAATATTTTCATGTATTCACCAATAATCGTCAATATATTATTATTGGATTTGGACTGAATAATTTGAGCGGCTTCAAATACGAGCGTGCTGGTAGTAAGGTAATCTCCAAACACGACCGTCGGTGGCTCGTCTTATAAGTAAACCACTAAAAAAGGGGTATTGAAAACAAGTATTTTGATGGGATAAAATATATTGTTTTGAATACCGGATATGATTATTTCTTCCCTATAAAACCAAAATTCTAAAACTGCACTTAAATAAAAAGTGCAGCATTACATGCGAAATTAACGACCCCACGGTGGCATATTATATCTCGACAGAGCCGATGTAATGGCATATTTTATACGCGGCCTTTACGAGTGGATTATTAAATTCTGCCAGCTATATAGGTTATGAAAACCGTGATATACAATACAAATTAATATACACTAATATACAAATGGGACGTTGTCTTTAAACCTCTGCTTTATGCATCATTAAACAAACACCAACACCATGAATTGAACATATAAAAAATGAACAAGCTACTCACTTGAACTTGTTGTTGGGCCTCATTAGTTCCATTGGGTGTCAAAGGTCGTCGAGCGCCACTACCCGCCCCCTGTTGCAAGGCGGCCAAGTTGGCAGGTGGCGCTGGGTACACCCACGGTGCCACATTGTAGTACTGCGCCGGTACTCCTGCAGTTATCAAGTAGGGTTCTTGTTGCGCATTCAAAACATAGGGTGCTTGTTGGGTGAATGCTGCTGCTGCAGCTTGTTGTTGTTGTGCCGCTGCCAGATATTGTTGCTGTTGTTGTTGTTGCAACAATTGAAGTTGGGCGGCGGCTCCGGGGGTGGCTGCTTGAGATTGTTGAGAGCGGAATAGTTGCTGGAAAACCAAAATATGAGGTTAATTTTGGAAAACTGGCTACGTCGCAATGTTGCAATAATAGTTTCCTAGTCGATTATTTTGTGATCAATTGAACTTTGTTTTGATTTCACAAAAAAAATTGGGTGGCAACGTTGCATTTCTAGATATTTGATTGATTATTTCAGAATAAATGAACTTTGACAACGCTGTATACATACAAAATCATGTGACAACGTTGCGATTCTATTTACGTTCTCTGGTTTTTTTATTCAGGGTAAAAGAACTTTGACAACGTAGCAATCATAGTTACGTTATCAATTTATTTTTCAGGGTAAAGAAACTGTGACAACTTTTTAAACATAACCAATGTATTTTACAAAGTGTAAATGTAGCAACGTTGCATTTAAAGATACTTGGTTGATTATTTCAGGATAAATGCACTTAAACAACACTGTATACATACAAAATCATGTGGCAACGTTGCGATTATGATTATGTTCTCTAGTTTATTTATTCAGGATAAAAGAATTTTGACAACAGGGTAAACGTAATGTAACACGGTGCTTTGGCAACGTGGCAATTAGAGTTACGTTTTCCAATAAATTTTTCCAGGGTAAATGAACTTTGACAACGTTGGAAAAATGAACAATGTAATTTTCCCACAAAATATTATCACCGTTTCAACAACGGCAACGTTGCTACGAAAATTTTGTCAAGATCTCAAAAAAAGATAAAAAAAATGATGGCAACAACGTAAAAATACAGAACAAACTTATGTGATTTGGCAATGCTGTAGTTGATATGATATAAAGTTGCCATCATGCATAAAGGTCTATTTTACACTCCATTGGCAACGCTGCAATTATAACTTCAACTCATGTACAAACTAATTTTCCGAATAAGAGAATTGGCAACGTTGAGAAATTTAAATTTTCATAATCTTCACATACCCAAGTTGACAACGTCGCAATAGATATATCAATTAATCATCATTATCATTATTTGAAGATATATGAATCCAACTGCGAATTGACAACGCTGTTTTGTAAGTTTAATTAATGAATATTGACACTTCAGTTGGCAACGCTGCAGTTATAGTTTTTACTGATGAAGATTCTGAAAGACCACAGAAAAATGTGAATTGCTTACTTGAGTAAATACAACACTGCTTATTATTTTTATTATACACTGAGTAATGGAATGATTTGCAATGTTTTTATTCAATTATCTGACAACGTTGTATATCCATAATCTCTTTCCGGATTTGTTGAAAGCTTTATGGAAAATTTTAATATTGTCAAGGGATAATCTGGCAACATTGTAGTTTGGCTTTTCAACATAAAAAAAAGTGAAAACAAACAGATTTGTTGAAAGCGTTGCGACTTAATTGGCTTTGGAACTACTTGAATACATGAAGTACGAATTCAATTAATGAAATGACAACGTCGCAATGTGTCAACAGTTTCAGTAGCCTGGGATCAATATGAATCAAATGACCATTTGGATTCAACCAGCACTGTCTATTGCAAACATATGTATTGTGGAACATACACCCACTTGCCAGTGACGTCAGCAGCGTGCCCATGTCATGCGCAAAAGGAACAAAATACATACTTATCTGGCAAATGAAGCAAAAAACCGACAACACCGTATAAAACACATAATCGATCAGTTACAACAATGGTGAAAATTAAATTGCAACGTACCAGTGACACACTTTCATTGGAAAATTGACCATGGGTGTTCGTAGGTTGCCAACAAATCGTTAGTTTTTATTTTGAACTTCAAGAGTTGATTTTTTGGCACGATAAATCCGCGCCACAACGTGCTTTATCACTAAATCAATGTTCATCGACAAGTGGATCAAATTTTTTTCTAAGTGAACTAGTTTTCAATAGGAAGATCATTAGACTGTTACTTGCTCCAGTTAAAAAGAAATTAACAATTTCGTGGATGAAGGAATGATGCATTATTAACGCGTGCCGCGAAAGCAAAATTGAAATTAATTAAAAACTCTTAAAATAATATGTGCGCGCTGCGTAATTGATTAGCCTTTTGACGTAGAAAGCACTTTTACACTTCAACAGCTCCAAATTGAAAATGCAATTTTAATTTTGTTGCTTGGAATTTGAGAGAAATAATAATTAAAATCTGCCGCTTGAAACAAGAATTCATTTGAAAAGGTGAAACAATTAATTTCGTTTAATGTACCTGAGCGCGTGACGGTAAGACAATCTATTACTCCGTACGTTCGATAAACTCAACCTTCCACGACGTTGTTAACAGGTTTTTGTGGAAGGATCAATATAAAATTTATTGTACTTTTAAGGATATCGTAAAATTCGCAGCTGTTAAAAGTGCCATCTTCGAATTTGACGACGATTTTATGGGGTGCGAACTAGATTGGATGGACGTTTAGTTGACCGAACTCCATAATTTAAATTTAAAAATTGAGATTAATGTCGAAAACTGTAATGTAAGATCTATGTATGCCAAATATGAACATGATCAGTCTACGAGTTTTAAATTCAATGAAAAGTTTCTTAGTCACGTGAACAATTCCGTAATTCCATACAATCCAAAACAATTGAACCATAAGAAATTCCTTGAAGAAATAGGTGTTGTAATTCCATAAAAAAGTGTCGTAATTCCGTTGATGAAGCTCCATTAAAAGTTTCGTATCACTGGAAAAAGGCTCAACTTAAACACTTAAAAAAAATCGGAATTACTCAAGTGCCATAGTTCCCTGAAATTACAGCGTAATTCCTGAAATTATGTCGTTTTCTAATGGAAAGTTTCATTATAGCCCCGTAAATGATTCCGTAATGCCAAGAAAATGCTGTAATTCCGTTAAAAAACATATGTACAGGGTGATTCATTTTCAGAGTCAGGGTGCCAGTTCTCGTAAACTATTCATCGTAGAGGCTTGCGGCAAAAAAATTAATTACTAAAACGGCCAAGAGAAAAACCTGGAAAATATTTTCAAGTTTCTGAAATGGTCGCTAGGGGTCGTAACAACCAACACCAAGTAGAAAAATATGATTTTTATGGAATTTTGTCCAATGAAAATATATCGATGAGCTCATTTTCGGATTTACTGACTATTTACCTACACTTTTTGTCCAAAACATTTTTTTTCTATCTATCATAATAAAGTGGTGGGGGAAGTTCAATTGTTTTATTAAACAAACGGAGATTTCTCCCGTTTCGCTTGACCGATTTAAACGAGCTTGGGCTCATATGAAAGAGCATGATCTGCACTTCAAAAAACTTTTTTGGTTTTGAATTTTTGACCTTCGCCGTCGCCGCTAGATGGCGTTAACTGAAATGGTAGCATGTTTTTGAGTTTTTTCCAAAAAAATCAAATGTAATGGTATATTCATTTTTATATATTTCAAAAGGAGATACATTTTCCTATAAAAAAAAACGAAAAAATTAATGATTTTGTTTGTTTTTTTTTTTATTTTTTTAATAGGAAAATGTACCCCCTTTTCCCCCGGACGATTTTATGTCAATCAATGACAAGAAACGACGACAACTGGTCACCAAGATCGTGCACTTCGTACGTGATGATGATAATGAGCCACTTCTACAATCAAAGCTTTTGCACAACCTTCTAATAAATGAATTTTCGGTCGAATCAAGTCACGGTCAAGAGGAACAGAGAGAAGCATTGACCCCAAGTAAACCGTTATGGTCCGAGAAAGGCTTAGTCACTTTGACTCGCAGTAAACGTAAACGAATTGGGCTAAAAGGCTCCTTAAAGCAAATTCTTCTTTGATAGGCTAATAGGATTAGATTGGAAATATTGGGTGGGCGGCCCTCTTTTCCTTATATGTAGTTTGCAGCTACTTTCTCATTTTGGTGATAAAATATTTTATGTAAGTACAAATAGGATATGATCACGCGCATCTCCGCTGACGTCATAAGGAGACAGAGTGAGGTTATGCCAAATTATATAGTTTTGTGGCGCTCTGAGGTTCAAATTAAAATTAACTAGGTATGTAAAGCATACGTTACTACATTGATTTCCTATCAAGCTGCAAATAATAATATTCATGAAACTCAATTTAAACTTGAACACGTCCTTTATCTATATCCGCTCATAGAGCATAGAAGCACAAACAGTTAGAAACAAAACATTTCTCCATATACCCATGTCGGGTGGAGTGACAGTTGTGACATAAATATGGCGCTCTCTCCATTTCTGTCTAATTATTTCTATTGACGAAATAAATCGATATCGAAATATGGAACAACCACGCCCGGCAAAGGAAAGCGGATGTTGGGCGCGGTGAGAAATTGTTTTTTTAACCATTAAAATAAAAATGATTTTTTAATGGCCCATCTAGTTGAGACAAATCTGTAATAATTTATGACGTCCGTTATAGACGTTTTAAAAAAGTATTTTTGGATATTTTGCATCGTCTGTGCTGCAATAAAAACAAAATTTTTTGGTTTTGATGATTTTTTTTCTGAGCACACACCCACTCAAATTGTTTGACATTTTTCCAGGATTTTTCAGTTTTCTTCTGCAGCGCCGCAGGCTTTCAAATTATTAAAATTGTACTAGTAACATAATAACAACTACAAATCACTTGAAGAAAATATAGAAGCGGCAACGCTGCACTGGTTATGACAGCTGGCTGAAGCGTAGACATTTTGGAGAATATCGACTATTACGTGTAATGCGTTTATGTGCTGCTACAGATAAGGGAATTTAAGAGACGCTTTGCCGAAAAGTCAGAGTTGCCGAGTCTACTTTTTTCTCATTGATTGTTCGTATGAGCATTATGACAAAATTCAGTAAAATATGCAAAGATCTAAAAGTAATGAATATTTCGATAAAATTGTGTAATTCTTAGAAAGGCGTGACCGATGAACGTGAATAAAAACATTACGAAAAAGAATATTGAAAATCAAAAAAATTCAGCAGATCTTTCAAAATATAAAAAATAGAATCATCTGTGATTGCTAAAAAAAAACCAAATATATAAATAAAAAAATATAAAAAACTAGTTAATAGAATAAAATAAGCTAAGTTAGAAGCATTTTGAAAAGGTAGAAGTACCACAAAACACAAACAAAAGTGAATTAACAAGTTTCTTAATATAACAATATACATACAGATATACCTAAAATGACAAGAGTTCGTATCGCAAAGCTAATGACATTCGTGCGATTATGCAAATTGCCCTGCAATAGAGGAAGTCGTCGCGACGCCCCAAAATCCAATTTCCATTGTGTCGACGCGCGTCGCACAGCACCTTTATCACATGATTGCTGCATAATATAACACCTGTACTTCTTGAATTCAATCAAAAACTAGAATTAATTGGCTTAACAAAAGTATGATTGAGATGCGCGCCAGCGACACTTTATTTCAAGCTACATTGGCCGGAACGAACGTAAATTTTCGTTGCAGCGGAACGTGTTTTTGTTTGATGTCGTTAATTAAGTGGCAAAGCTCATATTAATGTTGCGGAAACTTCCAAGTTGTTTATTTGGCTTGTATTTGTTTTTTGCTCATTGAGACTATTTTAATGAAAATTGTCTACATCGAACGTACGGAGTAATAAATCATAGTGCAACAAGAGAACGAGCCTTAACACCTCATAGACATAATCAAAGCTTAAAGTTTATTATCATTTATTTAGCAAATTGATACACAAAAATAAGCGGAATCAATATTTTCCACGCCTACGCCTATGACCAAAGCGGTTCCCAAAGCATTTATGGGTGTTTGAATTGAAGTGACAATTTTTAGATTTTTTTTGTTGAATTTGTTATGATGCGGTCACAAATCACCCCAAGTATTTATGGATTTTGAATTTATGAAAAGATGTGAAAGTATAGAAAATAAATATGACGTGGAATATGAATCAGTCACAATGAAACAATCAATACAAGAAAAACAAAATTTTGATTTGATTTTTTTCACATTTGATATCGTTGAATTGAAATGATATTGACAAACTTAAAACTCTTGATGAGACTTTTGATTTTTTCCTTGTGTTTAATAAATTTTAATGAACTTTTTCTACAGTTTTAACTATAACTGTTTGATGATCTATTTCTTATTCTTCCATTATTTTCCATATCCTTCATTTTTTAATTTTTACTGATTTAGAGTTTGATAAGAACGAATCAAGGAAAAGAGTCAGTATTATGATTATCGGAAGATTTTCACAGCTTCAAGCGACCTAGGCACCATCTATGATACTATCTGAAACACACACGAAAGTTCACCCGCATCCTCCGCTGATGTCATCGCGTGACAAACATCAACATTCAGGTTTTGTTTGACATTTTTGTCACCCGGTGACGTCATTCCAGCAAATGATCATATTATCTGTGCGTTTCATGGGCACCATCCACGCTCGCGTTTGAAAGTCAAAAGCAGACATGTAGGATTAGTCAACTGCATAATGCGCATTCCACAAATTCTTCCTAAAAATCCTAACCTTAATTTCAGTTTAATACTCAAGCTTTCTTGAATCATCACGAGCGTGTCGTAGCGCAACAAATTGCGGTAAAACATACGAAAAAAGTGCTCCCACTTGCCGAGTGGAGCGTTAAATCAACAAAGTCAACGGACTTTACTTCTTTAAAATAATTGTTTAATTCAACATAACCCACGCTCCATTATAATTAAGCAATTGTTTGTGTAACCACACGACTATTGTTTCGTTAGTTTCCATTGGATGGAATAAAATTGAAGCATTGCTTAAAAAAATAAAACTCAACCGCGTCGCACAGCTTATTATTGGACCATCAGTATTAGAAAATGAAAAACTGTCTAGAGCATAAATAGAACCAATCAAACAGCAAATTGATCAAAATGCTGCCGGTCAAATAACAGTACCAAGAAAATCCCATAAAAAAACCAAGTCATCGACCGTTCAAGTTCATTGGGTTAACAGTTACGTTGCAAAGTTAGGCCTGCGTCTCAAGAACCAGATTGTGCAGTTTTGTCGTCGAATGTGGCACAACGACCTCGCATTTCCTGCAATAGACAATTCCTGATGGTCTTCTTTAGTTTTGTAGTACCGCGAGTACGCAGAAAGTCGATATTTACGTAATTGCGTGCGATCGCTACGTAACGGGTTTACTTTTGGTCCCGTTAAATGGTTTACTTTACCTTCTATGTCTTTAAATGGCCGAGATAGATTAATCGTTTGTTGGGAAGTGTAGCAGGAATGATTTATCGATTAGACTACTCTCTCTTAATGATGTCTACGTCTGGCTAATTTGTTTCCGGATCACTCTATAGAGAAGAGAAGGTCTTCCTGGAATTATTCTTGTTGTTGGGTAAGAGTAATTAGAGTTGATGCATGGAACTTAAGGAGTAATAAAACAGACACCGTTGTGTGTGGATGCGCAATTAATTCAAATATCAATATTCATTGGAGTTCACTTATACTTGAATATCTCTAGAACCAAATCATCTATCGTATTAAATCTGGTACCATTCTATCAAATATGAATTTTTCCACAAAAAACGAATTTAGTACCACTCAAGAAACCATGCAAAAACCATCTTCAAACTTTTATAACACGTGAATGGATTTATTATGTTTATTTATTAGTTTTATTATGTTTTTTGAATAATTTATCAATAACCTCATCGCAACTTTATAGTTTAATACATATTTTTAAATTATTTTCAGGCTTAATGATTATACTAGTCACGTAATCACAATCATAAGGACTAATGTACAAATCACTTGAATGAAATATAGAAGCGGCACCGTTGCACTAATTATGACAGCTGGCTGAAGCGTAGACATTTTGGAGAATATCGACTATTACGTGTAGTGCTTCTATGCGCTGCTCCTGATAAGGGTATTTGAGAGACGCTTCGCCGAAAAATCAGGGTTGCCGAGTCTACTTTTTTCTCATTGATTGTTCTTATTATGATGACAAGTTGAACTTGGTAGAATATGTAAAAATATAAAAGTAATGAATATTTCAATAAAATTATGTTATTGAGAAAATTCAGTGGGTCTTTTAAAAAATGAAAAGAATCATCTGTGATTGAAACAATCATGAAAAAAAAATGTCAAACACCCTAAAAAACGGAGAATCACTTGACTCGATGAAAATGAGAGAATAAGAAAAATACTAGTCCTCACAAAAATATCAAAAAAGATCGCCAAATAAAAAAAAGTAATGGAAAGATATAAACATATTTAGGTAAAAAATACGTTTAATTCAGCCTTGCCAAAAAAAAAGAAATGAAAAAGTATAAAAAAATAAAAAACTAATAAATAGTAGACCAAAATAAATTAGACAAGTTAGAAGCAAAGGTAGACATACCTATATAAAATATAAACATAATACAAAATTTCTTATAGATTTAGCTTCAAGTTGGTTAGCCGCCGGACAAAATAGTCAAGTTCACGGTCAATTAATCAAAAATGTCAATTTTCATCGTTAGAGAGGGTCATTAAAACCGCCATCGAAGGCTTTGACTCGGAAAAATCTGATTAAACACAAACCGCCGCTTTGTTCTCCCCACATAATAGAAGTGGATTTGAATTCCTCAGCATAAAAAACAAATAAAATCAAAATCCATTTTGGGGGGATGCTTTATGTGGATTATGTTCTTTGTGTTCGATTGGTTCAACAATTTTGGGTTGTTTTTAGGACAAATAAGATAAAAGAAAAATCTCTTTCAGTTTATATCACTTTTCATCCACTTTTCACTTCGAAAGTAGTAACAAGTAGTCAATGACTTCAAACTGGTGTCAGTGCAAGCCAGAACATTGAGGTTGCCATATTGTGCCATTTTTGTGAAATTGTAGGATTCAATTTTTATAGATCAAGTAACCATAGAAGTACACAGAATAATAAGGACATGAATTATTATCTGTCATGGAAGATAACGTGCCAAAACCCCTGAAGCATCACAACCAAAGTTCAACAACCAGTTTCGGTAGTCGTTAACCTTGATCATCTAAATTTAATGTCTATGTTTGAATAGAAAACAAGACAATTTGCTTCGAGTGAGTTTCATTAACCAGGCTTGAATTGTAAAGAGACTCATTGGAGCATGCAGAATGTCGATATTATTCCTGCTAATGGAAATATCTGGTGCAGTAGCGCTGGAGGCTTGTTTTCCTGCCTTTTTTTCATATGGACAAAACCGGTCGAGTGAAATGGGGCAAAATAATTGAAATTTGCCATTGTTTGCTTCAACACTGTTAGTTGATGAAGGGCGAACTTTTGCCATACCCTGTATAAACTCGTCCAAAGAAGCCCTTTTAGACACGACACAGTTGGCAAGCCAAGCAAAGAATTACGCTGACTCAGGAATCGGATGTTCTTGAAAGAATTCCTTTTGACTTGAGCCGGGTTTGTTGACCGTGTCCCTTTAATGAAACTTCTGTATAAGTCAAAAGTAAGTATTTATACCTGCTAATAACTTCCAAAGTTTTAACGATGTTCGACTTAATTAAGCGGATATTTTTCCGCTAAATCGGGCGCCAATAAGAGAATCGATATGTCTTGTGTTGGAAAGAAGCGTTGGGAGTTTTTGTCCCCATTATCGCTTGAGGTTAATTAATTATCAATATTTAAGGGATTTTGATGGAAACAAAAATTGTACGATAATTGATTTTGAATTATATCCTATCACACGGTTATTTTTTAATCAACAAATCCTGTATTTTTTCTAAAGTATCATTATCCGTGCGCCGCGTTTTGATCAACTATCTAATTACCATATAACAATGCTGTGAAACAATCGTTGTTGGAAAAAAAGCGATTTCGTATTCTTTCAAAACAGAATTCCCGTAATTTATTGTCAGAAAGTGCCTACCAAAAAGACATCTTTATCCCCACACGTCTCTCCTTACGCCATCTAATCAAAAAATAAGCCATCTCGAGTGAATTGCCCCTCAAAACATCCACCTGACTTAATTGGCTAGCGGAAAACTTCCCCCTCATATGAAGGGATGAAAATCTATTTAATTAGTTACAAGGGATGTTTGCGGCCCGAAGCGATAGATTGGTTTATACCGCAACTTTGGCGCCGTCAATCCACTTAATTGAGGCCTCCAGCGCCACGATGTACACTCAACAGTTTGTTCAATACGTCAATTATACTATGATTACTTGCACTTGAGTCCTACCCCAATATTGTTGATCGCGTGTTTGTTCGAATAACATAAAGCGTCGTCCAATTTGCTTTTGCATGCACAACCCAGTTTAGGAAACGAGTTTCGGTGTTCAGACAGGCGCATAGCTGAAAGATTGCTTCGAGTAATAATATATGAAAGCTTTGTCGGAATAAATTGCGGATGGGAAAATAAAGTGAGCGTCAGATCACAAATACATAGCGCCACCTGTTATGGGTATCAAACTCTTGAGAATTGTAGATATGCAACCAGTATGACCTTTTGACTTAACGGCTCAGCGATGAGCCGTCAACGGCTGCGTAAGTCTATGCAATAGTTTAGGACAAAGTTTAATACCCTAAAAAGTTTTCCCTTAAAAGACCACCCAAACTAGCACAAAATTAATTACTCACAAAGAGGAAAGTAAATGAGCCATTATTTCTGAAAACTTTGGACAAATAATCAACGTATACACTAATTCCGCAAATTCTTCAACAGCGGGAAACGTTTTTGCAGATTGCATTTCTCAAGATAATCTTCAGAAAAACCGGCCCATTTTGCTTCGTTGAATCGTTGTATAATGAAATGCACTTTCCATCGGAACAAATACAGGATTATGTTGGGCCGGCTTTGTGTGTTCCTGTTCAATAGGAAATCCCATCATCCACCTGTGTGTGAATAAGCCCACAAAAGTGAATTTGTGTTTTAGTGCCAGATTACTATTGGAAATTGGGTGGAAGAATCTTGTCGGTTTTGATCGTACGCAATAATAACCGAAAGCTTAGAATCTCGTTGATAATTGCGTTATAGTTGCGCATGCGTTGTATGTGTGGGAACCAAATGTGTTGGTTGAAAATTTTCTACATTTAAGTTGATGAATTCAAGTCTTTTAACACTTTTCTCAGCTATTAAGATGTTCTTATTTCATCTATAAACATCTTTTTATTATATGTTTGTTGTTTGAATATCTTGAAAAGGCAGTTTTCCTCTATTTAAAATTATAGAGATATGTAGATATTTTACATTGTTTCATCAGACTTTTATTAGTTTTAATGGTTTATTTCTTTTGTAGTGGTTATTATTATATACAACTCCAACATAGCAGCATCTGTTGAGTAGAAAATGAATCATTGCAAGCACCACGAACATTAATAAATTATATTTATACAACGTCTTCTAGAAAAAAAATGATGAATGAATTTTCTCCCTTTTCCAATCCAATTTGGATTTTTTGCACGTACTATATGAGGAATGGAAAGATAGATTATAGTCCTATCTCTTGTAGTTTTGGCTTGTTTATTATGGATTTCTCTTCAAAACTTATTGAATGTAATTTTATTGAATAATCTCATTGCTAAGAAAATTAGAATTTCATCTCATTATTTTTTTAAATATATGATGGATGGTTCTACTCCTTTTCTGACAGCAGAACGTATTCTTTTGGTTCTACTCGAAACTCATAAAGTCTTTTGACAGAATCGATACTCTAGTAAATGAATCGACAAAATCTCATAGACCGTTTTCTTTTAGTTATTCTCCAAACTCAATGTTTTTTTTTTGATAGAATCTATAAAATAATCAAGGAGAACTCATTGACAACAGACCGTATTCTTTTGGTTGTACTTCGAACTCATCCTTTCTTTTGACAGAGTCGATAAAATAATAATGGCCGATTGCACCAACCTATTTTGAGGATACTTAACGCTAAGGGGCCCTTAACTTGACAGTTTTGCATGTAAAGTTGTCAAGTTGAGGGTCCCTTAGCGTTAAGTATCCTCAAAATAGGTTGGTGCAATCGGTGCAATCGACAGTCTCATTGACAACAGAGCGTTTTCCATTGGTTCAACTTCGAACTCATCGTGTGACCGAATCTACAAAACAATAGAACAAGCGACGAAAATGCTTTGACAGCAGACCGTATTCTTTTGGTTCTACTAATGCAATGTCATACTGACAATCAGAATAGATTTCCAGGAAAATAAACGAAACAAATGAGCGAAATGGTTAATTTTCTATAAAATGTGATCGCTCAACAATGTGTACTATGGAGCCCAAAATAAATATATCCTTGTTGCAACCTAATTATCTTTTTTCTCACACACTATTCCTGTCTCCAATCGATCACAAATCCGCACGTTTGTCTGTCTTGTTTGTTGGCTTACCTGCAATAAAAAGAAAAACAACGTTAGTTTAGCGGAAAAGCAAACTATCCGACTATTAAATGCACACGCGGAATTTATTTTCATTTTTCTGACGTTCTTCGTTGAAGTTGATATGGAGAAAATAGAATTTATTCATGTGAAATTTAATCTGGTAATACTACTTTTTAAAAGCAATCGCACTGTGTAACCTAGATGAATTATTTTTGAATATGGTAACTCTATTTTAATTGAAACATCAATAATTGTCTTCAAATCCAGTAAACATCCCTCAATAACAAACCGAGATCGTGCAGTTGCATCTGAATTTGTTGACACACCATCATCGTACTATTTGCAGATTGCATATTAATATTCATATGGAATTTCGCTGGTGTCTATGCAATTAATCGGGCCGCAATGGAACACGTCTTACCATATAAATGAATTTATTGCAAGCCAAACCCGATAAATCTTTGGGGAACGCTTCGAGGCATTCATTATCCATTCCTTAAGGATAATGTTTATCCCGCCGGGATAACCGCTACTGATCAATCTTTGGAGTAATTGTTTCCGGTTAGGCTATACCTCATTTATTTAAGTGTTTTCCTACTTGTGGTTATCCATTTTTAAAGTGGATTTCCATCAATTCTCCGGGCATGGATTTGTCACGAATTGAATTAGCTGCAATTTTTTGCTTTAATTGACTTTTGTCGTTGCTTAAATGGAAATTGAATCGCACAATTAATTCAATTCTAGCCTAATCGTGTCAGGCTTTGAAAATAACAAATCAATCGATACAATCTCATGGACAGCAGACCGTATTCTTTTGGTTCAACTGCGAACTCATCGTGTCTCCTGCCGATAAAATGATAAATCAATCGACAAAATCTCATGGACAGCAGACCGTATTCTTTTGGTTCGACTCCGAACTCATCGTGTCTTTTGACAGAACCGATAAAATGATAAATCAATCGACAAAATCTCATGGACAGCAGACCGTATTCTTTTGGTTCAACTGCGAACTCATCGTGTCTTCTGCAGATAAAATGATAAATCAATCGACAAAATCTCTTGGACAGCAGACCGTATTCTTTTGGTTCAACTGCGAACTCATCGTGTCTTCTGCCGATAAAATGATAAATCAATCGACAAAATCTCATGGACAGCAGACCGTATTCTTTTGGTTCGACTCCGAACTCATCGTGTCTTTTGACAGAACCGATAAAATGATAAATCAATCGACAAAATCTCATGGACAGCAGACCGTATTCTTTTGGTTCAACTGCGAACTCATCGTGTCTTCTGCAGATAAAATGATAAATCAATCGACAAAATCTCATGGACAGCAGACCGTATTCTTTTGGTTCAACTGCGAACTCATCGTGTCTTCTGCCGATAAAATGATAAATCAATCGACAAAATCTCATGGACAGCAGACCGTATTCTTTTGGTTCGACTCCGAACTCATCGTGTCTTTTGACAGAACCGATAAAATGATAAATCAATCGACAAAATCTCATGGACAGCAGACCGTATTCTTTTGGTTCAACTGCGAACTCATCGTGTCTTCTGCCGATAAAATGATAAATCAATCGACAAAATCTCATGGACAGCAGACCGTATTCTTTTGGTTCGACTCCGAACTCATCGTGTCTTTTGACATAACCGATAAAATGATAAATCAATCGACAAAATCTCATGGACAGCAGACCGTATTCTTTTGGTTCAACTGCGAACTCATCGTGTCTTCTGCCGATAAAATGATAAATCAATCGACAAAATCTCATGGACAGCAGACCGTATTCTTTTGGTTCGACTCCGAACTCATCGTGTCTTTTGAAAGAACCGATAAAATGATAAATCAATCGACAAAATCTCATGGACAGCAGACCGTATTCTTTTGGTTCAACTCCGAACTCATCGTGTCTCTTGACAGAATCGATAAAATGATGAATCGGAAATTTTGCAAATATCCGTGTTTAATAAGATTGATAAGGAACGGATTCAACCAATCATTATCGAACCGTTTGAAATTTTGACTTAAAATTCTAGTCATATAGGGTTTGAACATTCCCCTATGAAAAAATGATCAGTTCAAACCAGAATATTTATTTTTGAAATTGTAACAAGTTTTTGAGATTATCCGAGAATACTTTATCAAGTTGTGCCTTTTAAACCGTTTGAAATTGTAATCATAACGAGTTCGAACGTTCCCTTATGCCGGCATTTTCATCAAAGTCATGTTTTCACACGAATATAAATAATCGTTAATTAATAAATAGACAAATTGGATTGGATATATAGAACCTATTTGCTCAAACCCTATTTACCGGCGCCAAACTCAATTAATCAACCTAATTAATATAAATTAGCAAAGTACAGGAAAACGCATGATTAATGCGAAGAGGCATGTTTGTCCTTGTTCGCATCGTAAATAGGGCAAGAGAGTGTCTAATGAGCAATCTAAAATAAAACATATCGCCGCATCTTTGGCCGGTCCAATTAAGAAAATTAATTGCATTCCAACGGTCCAATGTTGAAAAAAAATTGGCTCGCGAAAATGTTGACTCTGGTCAAGCGAAACATGCATCTTCCTGTTTACCAAGACTGCAGCGACTTATTTCCTTGTTGACAAAATAAATCAAAATCCATTTTCAGCAAAAAAAAAATCGTGTAAAAATAAGCTTAATGAATCCACTTCATCTGTTGCACAAGCAGCAAATTAAATCTCTTTGAATTTTTAATCGGAAACTCTTAAATATTTCATGGGATTATTTCGCATCATCCATGATCAAAGCAACATTTAACGAATAATGTCAATTGCGTCCGCTGGAATAGGAATAAAAAAAATTAAATGGGGCATGTGCCAGCTTTAGTTTTGGGGTAATGCCAGTCGCCAGTGTCGTTTTTCACTTCATTACATTAATTCTAGCCGAGCGACGGATTTTTTTTTGCATGCGCCACAATTTATGTTGTTGCTTCGTGATATTGGCATAATGCGTCCCCACATTAAAAGCGCATGCACCTTTGAAATATGATAAAATGTGGATGTTGCATAATTAGCGCTAATGATGAATTTATTCTGGCTAAGTTTGTATAGTGCGCAAATGGTCTGGACGAGGGCGGTATTGTTGTTTACACACCAATGTTCGTTAATTTGAAATTTCAAACATGAGAAAATGTTCATGGCAATTTTGATACCACAAAACCCCCGTATACCAATTTTCAAAGCAATATGTGGAGAAATGTTCAACATAATGAGAAAAATCGATTTTTAATTTCGGTGCAATTTCGGACCAAACGACCATAAATGATAAATCACCCTGTATATAATTCCAACAGCCAAACAATTAATCTTTATGAATTTTCCAAAAATATCATTTATTTATGCTGAAAAGATCCTTGAAACACCCTGTATAAAATTTCTAAAAACAAGGACGTTTTATTTATGCCAGGATGATTTCTGTTTTTCTTTTTCATGTTTTTTGTTCATTGTTTTTCAAAATTTGGTTGAGGTCAGCGACTGCCTTGCAAAAATCACCCTGTATATAATTTCAAAGGTAAAATGAGAGCGGGTTAGTTTGCGTTGGAAAACACTTTGAAAATTAGTTGAAACAAATACAAGCATAAATCACCCTGTATATAAAAAGGAAGATCTGTATATAGAGGAGGATTTGTGAATATTTTTCGAAAGCTGTGCTTTTCTAAAATCTGTTGCAAACTAGACGGAGTTATGAATTTTTCAAAATTATGATTTTTGGCAGAAGCCTTACATGAAACACTCTGTATATAATTCCAAAAGCAAACTAAGAACGGTTTATTAACGGAATGTTTCGCAAATTTCTTGTTTTGGATTTTTCAAAATCGGTTCAAAAATAAGTGTGTTGTCTTAATCACCCGGTATATACTTTCAAGTGCAAAATAAAGACGGTGTATACAAGTTGTGTTCCATTTTTTTCAAATGATTTTCCAAAATTAGTTAAAAAAAGTCGAGCAATGGATTTTTAAAAAAGTTTCATTTTTCTATGAGCATAAATCACCCTGTATTTAAGAATAAGGACGGAATTTTTCAAAAATATGACTTGAGCACCCTGTATATTATTTCAGAGACAAAATGAGGAAGATCTGTATACATAAGATAATTTTTTTTTTAAAGTAGTTGAAAAAGGACGATCATTGGATTTAAAAAAAAAAAAAAAAAAACTGTGACATGAATCACCCTGTATATGTATACCTCTAAGGGTAGAATAAGGACGTTATTTTTCAAAAATATAATTTTTTTGACGGGCATTAATCACCCTATATATAATTTCAATGGCAAAATAAAGACCGTCTGTGTATACAGGGTGCTTTGTTTTCTATTTTACTAAAATCTGTTGTAAAATAAACAAGTTGAGTTTTTTTGCAAATATAATTTTCTAAAAAGATCCATAAAACGCTCTGTATATAATTCCAAGGGCAAAACAAGAGCCGTCTGTATACAGGGTGTTACTTGATGGTATGTCATAATTTTAAGGGGGAGTTCCTGGATAAATTTTAAGTCGAAAAGGTCATATAAACTTGGGTCTAAAAATGCTTGGTTTTAAAGATACAGGGTGTTAAAGATTTATTTTATTTTCAGTTTTTAATACATTTTCCAAAGACGGTTCGAGATATTGAACTGAATTTTGCCACAGGATATTATGGTACACACACACTTTTTTTTTATTTGTATTTTATTTTATTTTATTTTATTTAGATCAATCATAGCTCAAAAACTAAAAAAATTGGCCACTTGCAGTTTTCACCAAATTTTTCAAAGTCAATAAAAAAGTATACATATTGTCAGAAATATTTGCACAAAAAGTCCCAAATTCACAGTTTCAGAAAAAAAAATCGTAGCTCAAAAACTAAAAAAGTTGGCCATCCGCTGTTTCCACCAGTCAATTTTTCAGCATAAAATTTTCCATCAAAATCAATGAAAAAGTATACAGGTTGTCCCAAAAATATTTGCGAAAAAATTAAATATGTCTCAAAATTCACTGTTTTAGAGAAAAAATCGTAGTTTAAAAACCCAAAAAGGAAGCCACTTGCCGTTTGCACCAGTGAATTCAGCATAAAATTTTCCATAAAAATCAATAAAAAAATATACAGCGTCTTTTGAAAAGTACTTTGGCAAAATTTCAAACCTCTGCAATAATTTTATGGTGTTTTTTTTTTTTTCGTAAAAATGGTTAATTATTAAAAGAAAATTTGAAAAGTACTTACAACAAAAATTGCCAATTTTAAAAATAAATAAATATATCATAAATACCTAATTTGTTTTGCTCTTGGAATTTTCAAGCAACTTTAACAACTACCGATGGAAAAAGTTTTGAAATATGCTGCATAGACATTTCAATCCGGCATTCATGTAAAGTTGTTTTTTTTGAAAATTAAATTATTGAAGAAAATCACTATTTGTTGTGCTGTTGAAACTTTCAAGCCGCTTCAAATATTATCGATTAAAAAGATTTTTGAATATACTGTGACAACTTATGAATACATTATCAAAATTTTCAAGCAGAAAAATGGTTTGAAGTAGATTTTTTTTTTGAAAATTATGTAAGAATTTGTCATGCATATGAGATTTTCAAACAAATCCAGACCATCATCATTTTCTCCATACTTCTAGAAAACTCCAGTTTGCACTTAAATCAATTCAAGAAACGTTTCGTCTTCCCACGCCCCCTTCCATCGCATAGGGCTCGACACGGTTTTGTATTTGTTTTCAATCAACGTTCAGTTGTTAATCCTGAACAAAAATAAAAACTGCAACATCTGGCCGGAGTTTACTCTCCAACATATAAATGAGAGGAAAAAGAAAAACGACAGGCGCAAATCTGAGAAGTAACAAACGTGATTTCACGACTCTGTGAACGAAATAACACGCCCGTTTGGAAAGTTGGGGATGGATATCAGAATACTGGAGTTGTTTTCTTTGCATTTAGATGGGCTGCGTGGGTTTTTTTATAATTAAGGTTGCTCGTTTTAGGTTTTATTGTTCATTTCATGAATTATCACAGTTTTTGAAATGTTCGTGCGAACTACAACGTAAATAACAACCGTTAAATTGATAGTGAAGGTAAACGGACTGAAATCACCGGTAGGCATACAAATTATTCATGATAAGTCGCCGATAATGCTGGCAAATCGTAAAATTTCCATGTCGATGTGTTGGGAAGTAAAATATTTATTTTTCTACTTTTCTATCGACAGGTGTGTATTGGAAAATATGTCATCGATATGTCTAAAAGAACTTCATTTCATACTGTACTGTGATGTATTATTTACCGGACTCAAAACCAGTCCGGTAAATGACACATTATACCATCAGAGCCGGCAAAATTGGCTTAGAAGAATAATAGATAATTTAACTAAATGTGGAAGTTGGCGGGCGCCATCTCATGGAAAGAATGTGAGACGGACTCCGAATTAAATCTTCAATCAAAACAATTCTTCAAGAAATGATTTTTTTTATAGGGAACATGATTTTTAAAATACATGTAAAAATCCTTGAAAATTCACTATCAGTCACAGGAGCGTTGCGGAGGCTTGAAATTTAGTTAAAGTACTTTTCAAACCCTCCCATTGATGAATTTTTTTTTTAATTTAATTTTTGACGGTTTTTTTTTATTTCGCAAAAAAATCATCATCAGTGATAGGACTGTTGCAGAATCTTGAAATTTTGCTTAGGTACTTTTTAAACTTCTTAATTTTTTTTGGAAAATCATGTTTTGTCGGGAATATAAAAAAAAACATGTAAAAATCACAAAATTGAAAAGTTCACCATCAAACACAGGACAGTTGTGGAGGCTTGAAATTGTGTTGAAGTCATTTTCAAACCCTTGACTAAAATTTTTTTTTTTTAGAAATCCACTTTTTTTATTTTATCGGAAATATATTTTTTTTTTAAGAAAAAACATAAAAATTGAAAAATTCACCATTAATCAATTTTTATCGGGAATATTTAAAAAAGAAAAAATTTAAAGACCATAATAAATTGAAAAATGTACCTTCAGCCATAATAGCACTGTGAGTAGCAGGCTTGAAATTTTGTTCAAGTATACTTTTCAAACTTTTCTATAATCAAAACCAATTAAAAAAAACGTGAAAATCACAGAAAATTGAAAAATATACCATCAATCACAGGACAGTTGCGGAGGCTTGAAATTTTGTTAAAGTACTTTTCAAACCTTCCCTTGATTTGAACAATTTTTATCGGAAATATTTAAAAAAAAAAACATGAAAAGACCATGAATTGAAAAATTCACCATCAGCCATAGGACTGTACCAAAGGCTTGAAATTTTGCTCAAGTACTTTTCAAACATCTCTTCAATAAATTCAAATTTTTTGTCGGAAATATTTAATAATAATAATAATAATAAATAACTATTTGAAAAAAAAAGAATATACCTACAAAAGGCAATGTTGAAACAAATTCACAAACAATTGAAAACCATGAATCAAAGGGCAGTTGGGGAGACTTGAAATTGTGTTGAAGTACTTTTCAAAACCTCCCTTGAATAAAACAGTTTTTTTTTAACATGAAAAAATCATAAAATATTGAAAAATTCACCCTCAGTCATAGGAAAAATGTGGAGGCTTGAAATTTTGTTGAAGTACTTTTCAAACCTTCATTTAATAAGAATAATTTTTTGAGAAGAAATCAATTTTTATCGGAAATATTTTTTTAACTATGTAAAAATCACACAAAATTAAAAAATTCATCATAAGTCACAGGACTGTTACGAGGGCTTGATCATAACAATTTTTTTTTATCGGAATTATCGCTCGAAATCCTTGAAAAATCGACCAACCCAAACTGACCCAACTTTGCGCCTGACAAACATCGTGAATTATCATAGCAAAATAAAACCGATCAACAAGCTCTAAAAACCCAGTTCTGCAACCAATTTCCGTCACGTTTCCTTGACAATAAAACCTCTAGAATCCAGTTCTTATCCGTCCGAAACGAGGAAAACAGATTCAGGACGAGTCCGCATATCCAACAAAAGAATATCCGTCCAATTCGGTGTAATGGATCATGGCCAAGATTCCATCTTTACATTCCACATCCAATTTGTGCCGCACATTATAATTTATGCATTTAATCGATGACGAATGTCCCTTTTGCCACAACGACCCAAATGTAGATTTTTGGTTGCGTAACGCATCTCGTATGGTTCAACAACCCGCTTGCCCAACCATTAGAAAAGGAAACCCGAACCGCGACCAGTGAATGTCCGAAAGATGGATTTGTTACCGACTGGTTTTCTTGAGGAAACAGTTTTTAAGTGTGAATTAAAACAAGGTTACATTGTTATAGGTCACTAAACGACGTAGAATGTGAGTTTGTATAATTTTTACTGTATTTTATAATTATAATTTATCTATGCAGTAAAATGTCCAAAACGGATAAATAATGAAAAATGTACTGGATTCATTAATTTTGATGAATTTTTCGACGAGGAGCTTCAGCTCACTGATTCTCCTGCAAGATTAATTATTTCCAGTTGAATGGAATTGGTATTTTCTACCTAAATGCATTTTCAAAGATTTTCATTTATCACAAGTCGTGAAGTTTTAATAAATGGTCATGGTCTCCAATATAGCCTCTAAAATCTCCTACAAATTAACATGATGAAGGTTCATAGGCCTTTATGATGGGTCACGGGACATACACCAAAAACTTGCTACATCAAGGAATCAAATCCCATATCATATTCGGGCCTGTGACCCTATACTAACTCACTATCCACTTCCAGCTTCTGGAAATTGGGTCATAGATCTTACAATCTTGGTTAATAGTGGGTGATAGGCCGTACAACAATCGACTAATGATTGTTAAACTTGTGCTATTCTTATACTGTCGAGCAATTGAGTTATTGTTCACTTACTCCGTTGATAATGGGACATGGGCCTCATTCAGGGGTCACAGGCCTTGAAATATCGTTAGTATGCTACATTGAGACTGATTTGACAATGAATAACAAAAATTGAGAGTCATAGTTCCTTCAAATTGAGTTGATGAACGATCATAGGCCTCAATTAAGAGCCATAGTCCGTGAAACCCTTGCGTCCCTTCAATTGAGTTGAATGAGGTATTGTGCGGCTGTAAAGTTGGGCCAATGACTCTTGGTTTCTATAGATCAACAGGCCTACATTGAGTTGAAGGGCCATAGTCCTTATAGTGTCGTAAAGGCACGAAGAAGGTCTATGGCCTGCAATCAATCTTATACCGGAAGACATTGAGTTGTGGGCCTTGAGCCCTGGGACCAAAGATGAACTGTTGACTTCACATTCTTAGGCTTGTGGTCCATAATCTACTTGGATTGTGGGTCATGGGCCATAGAACAAAAAATCGAACCCGGCGATAAATGTTAGGCCTTTAAAAATGGGTTGAGGGTCATAGGCCCTGGAAAGAAATAATTTTGCAATACAAATCAATCATTTACATTTCCATGTAAATCGAGAAAAAAAAACAACCATTATTCAATTTTCATCGGATTAAATGAAACAATAACACCGGCCTGGTTTCCACCCGCTGAAATATACACAAAGAGCCTTTTCATTGTAATTCCATTCGAATAAATTGACCCGTGTTTATATTGTGCCCTTTTTCCATTCCATTGCTCTGATGAAATGACAATAAAAAAATCTAGACATTTTTCAGCGACAATAATAATTATTGACAGCGAACAAAGTTTTGCCCATTTTGGCCATTAGACCTCCTTTGAAGTTTCCACAGGGACGGGGCGGAAACTTTCCTCTTTAGACATGCGGTGTTTGGAATTCATGGTAGACGAGCTTATTTGATTAAGTCTACGTTGTGTTCATTATAACAGTGTTTGAGTTTCGGGTCTGGAATAATACTACAAATGATCCCCTCGGATATGAACAGATATTTTTCCGGCATTATTGTTGCCGGAGAACAAAATATTGTGAGATTCGTACCAAGGATCGCCGGATCAAAAGTCCAACATTTGTTTAACAAACAATGTGAATGTAGACAATCAGAGTGGAAATTTCAAAATTACACCAAACAAAATGTAGAATTAAACCAACTGTATAATACCCTAAACCGCGTTTGCAGCATATAAGTAGAAATTAATTTCAAATATATTTCGCTCGTAAAATTGTGACTTAACATTTAATCCGTCAGGACTGGAGGCTCGCAAAGTTGGAGCAAAGTATCCAGAAATTCAACTTGGAAATCTACCTTATTTAATATGACTGGCACAAACTTTGTAGCGTAAATAATAATGAATTAAGAAGTTAACAACAAGGTTTTAAGTACTAAAATGTCTGTCTTTTGCACACAAGCTCGCTGCAATAACGAGCAAAAACTTTCCAATGGAGATTTGCGGTTCCAATTATATGGAAAACGCCAATGGACGGAAACGTTTGTCGGCGCTTATCGCGAAAATCCATTTCCAAACTGACTATATGGCTTCGATAATGTAGAGTTCAGTTCATGATAACATCCATCGAGAAGAATTATTATTTAAACAGGGTAAACTTTGAAGTTTATAACTTAAAACCTCAATTAGAATTTTGTCAGTTCAATTTTACACTTTAAAATATATAAAATACTCATACGCACTAAGAAAAACCGTTCAACTATTCATCTCAAACGTCACTCTGGTCTTGCGTAATATAGAAAATGACATGGTTACCCCTGCTCGGGCGCCAAATTTTCATGTCGCTTCGTAATTTCGAACACACATGGGACTGCTTTTAAAGCTTGTTCTGTTCTACTCATTCCAAACGTTTCTCTGGTCTAGCGTAGTATGGAAAACGACCATGCGCACTTAGTATCTTGTAAGTACTTATTACAAACGTGACTCTGGTCTTGTGAAGTATGAAAAATGAAATGATTATCATGCGCGGTCGGATTTTACTCGAAGGCACTTGACTACTCATTTCAAACGTCACTCTGCTCTTGTGTAATATAGAAAATGCCATGGTTACCCTTGCTCGGGCGCCAAATTATAATGTTTCTTCGTAAATTGGTGTGATTAGTGAAAATGAATTATTACGCGTCATTTTTCATCAACAAACATCAAAGTGACCATACGCATTGATGACAAATTACTGACAAAGAAAAAAGATTTGTAGGTAGTCACAAATTTAGTTAAAAAAAATCAAAGTTGTTAACTTTTTCCCTTTGCAAAATTCATGACAGGTCATCGACTCTCCATTTTCTACGACATATTTACGGCCCATAAATCACATCGTATTCGAAACGAGATTTTCTCCCCCAGCTTCGATTTTTCCCCAAATTGAGGTGCTAAAAAAAACATGGACGCTCAATTTTGACTCGTTTGAATAAAACATTACAAGCAACAGTGCGGAATATCTATAGTTAATGGGGCAGATGTTCCATACATAAAACATATAGTGTTTCTTTGACGTGTCCCATACAGAGGGGAGACGGGACAAATTAGTGCGGGATTTGCTAACGAGCAAATTGTAGCCCTAATAAGAGGTAATCATACCCTGTTTGGGTCTAGGTCACGACGCGTTGGACGTCTAATTAATCAAATTCCCAAAGGCTCTTGTCTTGATCGAGTGATTAACGGATAGTTTGCCGTTGGACATGTACTTAGATAAGGGGGTTTGGGACCAAAGTTTCTCCTTTGAACAAATTTGTGTTTATACTACCTGATCGCTGAAGTTTCAGAACTTCGATGTTTGTTTTATATTTTTTATCCAAGGGGATGTTTGATATTTTACATAACGGAAACTTCTTTATGGAGGGTGCAAATTTAACAAAGGAAAGAGCGGAAATTGAAAGGCTTTTAGAGATACAGCGAGCTGGAATAATGGCAAATTTGTGCTTTTTGATACTCGATAAAATCCGGTCTAAGAATTGAAAACATTTTGTATATTTTCCGTATTTATCAATAATTAAGTGAGTTTGAACAAAAATAACATTGATTTGGATCTTTTTAATAAATGTCCTTGCTCGGGCGCCAGATTTTCATGCCACTTCGTAAATTCAAACACAAATGAATGTTGCTTTTAGATAAGAATAGTAAGCATGCGTGAGTTTTGACAATGATTTATCAGAAATAAGTGTTTGAGGCATGACCAAATTTGAAGTTGATATTTTGTTTGAGTTTTGACAGCCCTCCAAAGAAGTAACTTGAAAAATTCAAAAATTGAGATTTACAAATAGACTTATATTGTTAAATTTAGAAAGAATGTGTGAGTTTTGAAATTGATTTATTAGAAATAAGTGTTTGAGGCATGACTCCTCCAAATTTCAAGTTGATATCACTATTGATTGAGTTATCAACTTCAAAATTAAGAAAAAAATAAGTTCCACAAATAAATTCATCATGTCAAATTTAGTGAACATGCTTGACAATGATTTATAAGAAAGAAGTGTTTGAGGCATGACTTCTCCAAATTTGAAGTTGTTATCTCTATTCCCTCAATGCAATACTCAATAATAATTTATAGGTGGGCTTGAACAAAAATTACATTGGTTTGGATCTTTTTAACAAATATGTCCTTGCTCGGGCGCCAAACTCTGATGTCGCTTAGTGAATTCGAACAAGAATGCTTTTTAAGCTTGTTCTGTTGTGGCTCGGGCGCCAAATCCTCATGACGCTTCGCAGATTCGAGCACGAATGAATGAGGTTTGCTTTTATCATTTTCTGAACGTATTTGTGTTATGGCTTGGGAGCCAAAACTTCATTACACTACTTAAACTGTTGGTTTGGATCATTTCAACATACGTATGTCCTTGCTCGGACGCCAAAATCTAATGTCGCTTCGGAAATTCGAACACACATGAATGTGGTTTGCTTTTAAAATTTTCCGGACGTATTTCTGGTATGGCTTAGGCGTCATAACTTCATTGCACTACTTAAACCATTGGTTTGAATCTTCTTAATATATTATGTCCCTGCTCGGACGCCAAATTCTAATGTCGTAATAAATGAAGGTTGCTTTGAAGGCTTGTTCTGGTGCCTAAACTTCATTTCACTACTTGAGTCATAGATTTGGATCTCTTTCAACATATTTCCTTGCTCGGGCGCCAAATTCCCATGCCGCTTGTTAATACAACTTATCATTTTCCTTCTGTGATTTTGGGAAAAAGTGTCACGTAATCTAAACACAAAACTACAACCGGCCAGATATATTATTCTTTGTTATTAAATCCCCCACTCCCTATTTTTTCCACATCTGCCACCGATAAATAAATTCAATCGCAAAGCGGCTGTTTTTCAATTTGCGCCGATTCAGCCTGTTTCATTCAATCGGAAAAGGAAGATATGAAAATTGGGTTATTCGAGGGTCCATTTTGTAGCTGCGCCATCAAATGTACACACTAATATGGATCCGAATTACGTGACTAAACCTAATAACATTAAGTTTGTCTATAAAGAGAGGCGTCGGCCGATGGAATGTCTGATGGTAATAAAGTTGTTCCATTAGCTTGATTGGGTAATTAATTTAAATCCACCAGGAGGGGTGTGAGGGCATTTTCTCGCAATAAAATTATCCTTTTTTAAAGCCGCATATTGCATAGAATTTATCATTCCAAATCCAAATAGCCAAAACTCTAATTTTTCCATAACATTCCTCGCGAAAGGGTGATGAAATTAAAAAGTGAGTTATTACGAGTCTCCTATCAACATGCACATTAATTAGTTCGCACCTTTTTGGCACGTTGAAAGGCGTCGCGACGGATGCTACGATGACAAACGACTGGTTTTTGTCATGCAAATGCAGCCGTTTATCTTGAGCGTTATTAACCCGCCAAGAAAGGCCTTCAAGCCCGGTCAATAAGGGAGAAAGTTTCTTCGTTTTCTCCCGAATAAATATTTGCACGAGCGAGCGACTTTTTTTGATTTGTATACCCCATGTACATTGTTAAACGCAATATTGAAGATAACGATTTATCTTTCTGTGTATTAAATCCATGTTTGTTTGTTATGACGTTGTTTGAAAAATCTAGGCCATTTATAATTCCAACGTGAAGTTAAGGGACTGCGTCCTACAAATTTGATCGTTATTCCCCAAAGTTCAAAAAGTTTACTTAACTCACTGTTGACAGAGACAAATGTCCTCAAAACCAGTAACCACGAGTGATAAATCACTTTTTTTTTATTAGTGAATGACACTTTTTGGTGAGATTTTTCGTCAGTATTAACACAAATTAAAAGAAGAAGTGTTTGAGGCATGACTACAAATTTGAAGTTAATATCTCTATTGGTTGAGTTTTGACAGACCTCCAAAGTCCAACGTCAGAGGAATCATTATCTTTCACCTACTGTTAACTGTGACTTATTTTGTTCTAATTTGTTTTTGAGTGACTCAATCTCAACATAAATCAAACTCTACTTTTAATGAGTGTCTTATTTTGTTCCAATTTTTATGAATGATACTCAAATAGTTTTTTTAATGAGTGAATCGTTTTGTTCTGATTTTCAGTGTGTTGAATTCACAATAAAAAACTTATACATTAGAAACTACAAAAGATAGACATGCGCAGTCTTTAAAAGTCGATTCAGCATAAAATTTCCATTTGGAAACATCAAAAAAATATACGGTATCTATGAAGAAGATTTGGCGAAAATGCACTTGAAATCTACGAAAATCAAAAAGTAATACTTCCTTAAAAAAAATATATATCTTGAAAAGCAAGAAAGATAGACATGCACAGTTTCCACCAGTCAATTCGGCATAAAATTTCCATTTAAAAACGTCAGAAAAATATACACGGTGTATGAGGAAAATTGTGCAAACTCATCCAAGGACAAAATAAGAAAAGACAACGTTGCCATATTATAAATATTCCCAAAATCTCCGCTCTCACTCTCAATCCCATCAACTAACCAAAGAGAAAATCCTGTCAGCTTATACGATCACAAAATCGATTCAGACAAGACCCATTCTCTTTAAATGCAAATAAACTCGAATCTTTATTCAACTATTCCCTATCCCGCAATCTGTATTCAGTGTATCGGAGCGGACAGGCCATAAATCATCCTCAACTCGTGACATTTTGCCACTTGTCCACCAGGGGGTGGCAAATGTGCCTGTGACAGGTAACAAGCCACAGAAAAGTTCCCTGTCTCAGACTAGATCGTCAAAATAGAGCAACAGTCGATAAAAGCTGTAAAACAACAATATCCTAATGGTGGACGGGCGTCGTTCGTTGGCTTTGCCGTCGCGGCGCCTTTGATAAAATGTCGCACTAAGGACATTTCATGCCCCGCAGAGCTTATTCTATTTTCTACATTATCAGCCCCGGCTACCTGCTGCTCTATTATGCTTTCCAGCTTGAGATAAGTTAGAGCCGCTCTGTTTTCGATAAAGCCAGTTGATTAATCAACTGTGTAGCTGCTTTGGAGAACAATTGAGTTGACAAAGGGGATGTAATGTATACATAGATATACATACTTAACATCAAGGTCGAATGGGGGCTTGTGGGTGTATCAAAACGTGGTGCACAAAATATAAGATGGTTACACAGATTAGTTTATACCTCCTCAACGGTTATGAATAGGAGCAATCTGACTACGTTACGTGATTCCATACTAAATCTTCTATAGAAAATAGTTATTTTCCTAACAAGTTCGCAAAGTGATGCTTTCCCGCACGCAAAAGCAGTTAGACGAACGACGCGAAGCGGAGTTCGGATATGCTTTAAGGGCGGGAAAGACACTTTGCGAACTTGTTAGGAACAATATTTTTTCTACGAGCGTCCACAGATTAGACACGAAAAACTTTAGATAATATATTATTTGGACGCACTTAAAAACATAGAACTTGAGAATCATGATTATTTATGCTAACAATATATTTATATTGAAAGAACAGTTTGTGGCGGCAGCTGGAAATTGGATAATATGGGTATAATCAAAATCATAATTGATTTATTTCATATTTGAAATGCAAGGGCATATCCGATCACTGTTCATAAAATGTCCTCTTTTGTCGCCTTATTCCCTGCTATTGGCAACACTGTTTTGATTTGACATGACACTCTAGACAGCTGCGTTATTAAAATCAGTCAGTCTTCGTTTAATCGTTTATACATTTATGAATTTGATTGTCCGTTTGTTTGTATACATTATCAGGTTTTTTTGATGCCACTATTCAGCTCAAATCTTTCGAAGATTTCCGATAAACACAGTAGTTTGCACCGAAATCAAGCAAGAACAACTCACAAATGCCGATTGAAAGTCGTCATTATCAATGTTTGTTTACGTTACTGGCGAATGCGTTTTTAACGCAAAAAAAGAATTGTGTGTTTCATTTTGATTTTGACTGAAAAGGGATAAGTAACAAGAACATTATTTTGTGCATTACAAAGTGCATTATCTACAGTTTGGTTGGTATGGAAACGAAGTTTAAAACAACAAATTGGTAGGTAGTTATTTGAGGTGACATTTGAGTGCGGGAAAAATTTTTCCCGCACTAGTGCGGGAAAAGGTTACTTTGCACACGCAAATGAGGGTGCGAAGTGGCTACTTTGCGCACGCTCGTAGAAAAAGTAATTTTTCCAAAAAATTATAATGAGGCCAATTTTCCAGAAAATACGTTTAAAAGTGAGAAATAATTCCTGTTTGGGTATAGTAGTTACAAATTAATTTATACCTTATTAACGGTAATAGATAGGAAAAATCAGACTACATCACGTGATTCTACACTAAATTTCATATAGAGAAAGTAAATTGCCCAAAAATGATGAGGAAAATTTTATAAAAAATCAGTTTAAAAGTGAAAAATAATTCCTGTGTTTGCATGGGTATAGTAGTTAGAAATTGATTTATACCTCCTCAACGGTAATAGATAGGAAAAATCTGACTACATCACGTGATTCTACACTAAATTTCCTATAGAGAAAGTAAATTGCCCAAAAATTATGAGGCAAATTTTTTAAAAAATCAGTTTAAAAGTGAAAAATAATTCCTGTGTTTGCATGGGTATAGTAGTTACAAATTGATTTATACCTTCTTAACGGTAATAGATAGGAAAAATCTGACTACATCACGTGATTCTACGCTGAATTTCCTATAGAGAAAGTAAATTGCCCAAAAATGATGAGGCAAATTTTTTAAAAAATCAGTTTAAAAGTGAAAAATAATTCCTGTGTTTGCATGGGTATAGTAGTTAGAAATTGATTTATACCTCCTCAACGGTAATAGATAGGAAAAATCTGACTACATCACGTGATTCTACACTAAATTTCCTATAGAGAAAGTAAATTGCCCAAAAATTATGAGGCAAATTTTTTAAAAAATCAGTTTAAAAGTGAAAAATAATTCCTGTGTTTGCATGGGTATAGTAGTTACAAATTGATTTATACCTTCTTAACGGTAATAGATAGGAAAAATCTGACTACATCACGTGATTCTACGCTGAATTTCCTATAGAGAAAGTAAATTGCCCAAAAATGATGAGGCAAATTTTTTTAAAAATCAGTTTAAAAGTGAAAAATAATTCCTGTGTTTGCATGGGTATAGTAGTTAGAAATTGATTTATACCTCCTCAACGGTAATAGATAGGAAAAATCTGACTACATCACGTGATTCTACACTAAATTTCCTATAGAGAAAGTAAATTGCCCAAAAATGATGAGGCAAATTTTTTTAAAAATCAGTTTAAAAGTGAAAAATAATTCCTGTGTTTGCATGGGTATAGTAGTTAGAAATTGATTTATACCTCCTCAACGGTAATAGATAGGAAAAATCTGACTACATCACGTGATTCTACACTAAATTTCCTATAGAGAAAGTAAATTGCCCAAAAATTATGAGGCAAATTTTTTTAAAAATCAGTTTAAAAGTGAAAAATAATTCCTGCGTTTGCATGGGTATAGTAGTTACAAATTGATTTATACCTTCTTAACGGTAATAGATAGGAAAAATCTGACTACATCACGTGATTCTACGCTGAATTTCCTATAGAGAAAGTAAATTGCCCAAAAATGATGAGGCAAATTTTTTTAAAAATCAGTTTAAAAGTGAAAAATAATTCCTGTGTTTGCATGGGTATAGTAGTTACAAATTGATTTATACCTTCTTAACGGTAATAGATAGGAAAAATCTGACTACATCACGTGATTCTACGCTGAATTTCCTATAGAGAAAGTAAATTGCCCAAAAATTATGAGGCAAATTTTTTTAAAAATCAGTTTAAAAGTGAAAAATAATTCCTGTGTTTGCATGGGTATAGTAGTTACAAATTGATTTATACCTTCTTAACGGTAATAGATAGGAAAAATCTGACTACATCACGTGATTCTACGCTGAATTTCCTATAGAGAAAGTAAATTGCCCAAAAATGATGAGGCAAATTTTTTTAAAAATCAGTTTAAAAGTGAAAAATAATTCCTGTGTTTGCATGGGTATAGTAGTTACAAATTGATTTATACCTTCTTAACGGTAATAGATAGGAAAAATTTGACTACATCACGTGATTCTACACTAAATTTCCTATAGAGAAAGTAAATTGCCCAAAAATGATGAGGCAAATTTTTTAAAAAATCAGTTTAAAAGTGAAAAATAATTCCTGTGTTTGCATGGGTATAGTAGTTACAAATTGATTTATACCTTCTTAACGGTAATAGATAGGAAAAATTTGACTACATCACGTGATTCTAAGCTGAATTTCCTATAGAGAAAGTAAATTGCCCAAAAATTATGAGGCAAATTTTTTTAAAAATCAGTTTAAAAGTGAAAAATAATTCCTGTGTTTGCATGGGTATAGTAGTTAGAAATTGATTTATACCTCCTCAACGGTAATAGATAGGAAAAATCTGACTACATCACGTGATTCTACACTAAATTTCCTATAGAGAAAGTAAATTGCCCAAAAATTATGAGGCAAATTTTTTTAAAAATCAGTTTAAAAGTGAAAAATAATTCCTGTGTTTGCATGGGTATAGTAGTTACAAATTGATTTATACCTTCTTAACGGTAATAGATAGGAAAAATCTGACTACATCACGTGATTCTACGCTGAATTTCCTATAGAGAAAGTAAATTGCCCAAAAATGATGAGGCAAATTTTTTAAAGAATCAGTTTAAAAGTGAAAAATAATTCCTGTGTTTGCATGGGTATAGTAGTTAGAAATTGATTTATACCTTCTTAACGGTAATAGATAGGAAAAATCTGACTACATCACGTGATTCTACGCTGAATTTCCTATAGAGAAAGTAAATTGCCCAAAAATGATGAGGCAATTTTTTTAAAAAATCAGTTTAAAAGTGAAAAATAATTCCTGTGTTTGCATGGGTATAGTAGTTAGAAATTGATTTATACCTTCTTAACGGTAATAGATAGGAAAAATCTGACTACATCACGTGATTCTACGCTGAATTTCCTATAGAGAAAGTAAATTGCCCAAAAATGATGAGGCAAATTTTTTAAAGAATCAGTTTAAAAGTGAAAAATAATAGCTGTGTTTGCATGGGTATAGTAGTTAGAAATTGATTTATACCTTCTTAACGGTAATAGATAGGAAAAATCTGACTACATCACGTGATTCTACGCTGAATTTCCTATAGAGAAAGTAAATTGCCCAAAAATGATGAGGCAAATTTTTTAAAGAATCAGTTTAAAAGTGAAAAATAATTCCTGTGTTTGCATGGGTATAGTAGTTAGAAATTGATTTATACCTTCTTAACGGTAATAGATAGGAAAAATCTGACTACATCACGTGATTCTACGCTGAATTTCCTATAGAGAAAGTAAATTGCCCAAAAATGATGAGGCAATTTTTTTAAAAAATCAGTTTAAAAGTGAAAAATAATTCCTGTGTTTGCATGGGTATAGTAGTTAGAAATTGATTTATACCTTCTTAACGGTAATAGATAGGAAAAATCTGACTACATCACGTGATTCTACGCTGAATTTCCTATAGAGAAAGTAAATTGCCCAAAAATGATGAGGCAAATTTTTTTAAAAATCAGTTTAAAAGTGAAAAATAATTCCTGTGTTTGCATGGGTATAGTAGTTAGAAATTGATTTATACCTCCTCAACGGTAATAGATAGGAAAAATCTGACTACATCACGTGATTCTACACTAAATTTCCTATAGAGAAAGTAAATTGCCCAAAAATTATGAGGCAAATTTTTTTAAAAATCAGTTTAAAAGTGAAAAATAATTCCTGCGTTTGCATGGGTATAGTAGTTACAAATTGATTTATACCTCCTCAACGGTAATAGATAGGAAAAATCTGACTACATCACGTGATTCTACACTAAATTTCCTATAGAGAAAGTAAATTGCCCAAAAATTATGAGGCAAATTTTTTTAAAAATCAGTTTAAAAGTGAAAAATAATTCCTGCGTTTGCATGGGTATAGTAGTTACAAATTGATTTATACCTTCTTAACGGTAATAGATAGGAAAAATCTGACTACATCACGTGATTCTACGCTGAATTTCCTATAGAGAAAGTAAATTGCCCAAAAATGATGAGGCAAATTTTTTAAAAAATCAGTTTAAAAGTGAAAAATAATTCCTGTGTTTGCATGGGTATAGTAGTTACAAATTGATTTATACCTTCTTAACGGTAATAGATAGGAAAAATCTGACTACATCACGTGATTCTACACTAAATTTCCTATAGAGAAAGTAAATTGCCCAAAAATTATGAGGCAAATTTTTTAAAAAATCAGTTTAAAAGTGAAAAATAATTCCTGTGTTTGCATGGGTATAGTAGTTACAAATTGATTTATACCTTCTTAACGGTAATAGATAGGAAAAATCTGACTACATCACGTGATTCTACACTAAATTTCCTATAGAGAAAGTAAATTGCCCAAAAATTATGAGGCAAATTTTTTAAAAAATCAGTTTAAAAGTGAAAAATAATTCCTGTGTTTGCATGGGTATAGTAGTTACAAATTGATTTATACCTTCTTAACGGTAATAGATAGGAAAAATCTGACTACATCACGTGATTCTACGCTGAATTTCCTATAGAGAAAGTAAATTGCCCAAAAATGATGAGGCAAATTTTTTAAAAAATCAGTTTAAAAGTGAAAAATAATTCCTGTGTTTGCATGGGTATAGTAGTTACAAATTGATTTATACCTTCTTAACGGTAATAGATAGGAAAAATCTGACTACATCACGTGATTCTACGCTGAATTTCCTATAGAGAAAGTAAATTGCCCAAAAATGATGAGGCAAATTTTTTAAAAAATCAGTTTAAAAGTGAAAAATAATTCCTGTGTTTGCATGGGTATAGTAGTTAGAAATTGATTTATACCTCCTCAACGGTAATAGATAGGAAAAATCTGACTACATCACGTGATTCTACACTAAATTTCCTATAGAGAAAGTAAATTGCCCAAAAATTATGAGGCAAATTTTTTTAAAAATCAGTTTAAAAGTGAAAAATAATTCCTGTGTTTGCATGGGTATAGTAGTTAGAAATTGATTTATACCTTCTTAACGGTAATAGATAGGAAAAATCTGACTACATCACGTGATTCTACGCTGAATTTCCTATAGAGAAAGTAAATTGCCCAAAAATGATGAGGCAAATTTTTTAAAGAATCAGTTTAAAAGTGAAAAATAATTCCTGTGTTTGCATGGGTATAGTAGTTAGAAATTGATTTATACCTTCTTAACGGTAATAGATAGGAAAAATCTGACTACATCACGTGATTCTACGCTGAATTTCCTATAGAGAAAGTAAATTGCCCAAAAATGATGAGGCAATTTTTTTAAAAAATCAGTTTAAAAGTGAAAAATAATTCCTGTGTTTGCATGGGTATAGTAGTTAGAAATTGATTTATACCTCCTCAACGGTAATAGATAGGAAAAATCTGACTACATCACGTGATTCTACACTAAATTTCCTATAGAGAAAGTAAATTGCCCAAAAATTATGAGGCAAATTTTTTTAAAAATCAGTTTAAAAGTGAAAAATAATTCTTGTGTTTGCATGGGTATAGTAGTTACAAATTGATTTATACCTTCTTAACGGTAATAGATAGGAAAAATCTGACTACATCACGTGATTCTACGCTGAATTTCCTATAGAG